>WEIU01021181.1:236946-292568 GCA_013389925.1 Aegithalos caudatus
CGGCCCCGGCTCTCCCGGCCCAGCCCCGGCTCTCCCGGCCCAGCCCCGGCTCACTCCCGCCCCGCTGTGCCTGTGCCCGGCTCTCGGAGCTCTGGGAGCCTCCCAGCAAAGGGATTGCTGTGATTAAGCCGAGCACAGCGAGCCTCTCTCCAGCAAGGCACAGCCCGTCATTCCACAGACAGAGTGCCCCTCTCAGCCCTCCTCCCTGCCCAGCTGAATCATTTCCTGGTCATCTACCTGCAGCTGAGATTTATCCCCTCAGTCCCAGTCTGCATCACACGGAGCAAAGGAAGAGCTTTCTGGATCTCTGCTGCCTGGGACACATCATCAGGGGCAGTAAATCAGTGCTCCCCCTCTGCAGCTGAACCTGTCTGCACCTCCTGAGAATCCCAACTGGCAGAAACACCGTGACATGGCTGGAGATACAAGTGATGGTTTATTTCCCTTCCAACAGGAAAGTGGAAAAGAAACAATGTATGGAGAAGTGCCTGCAGTTCTTCCCTTCTCCAATGCAAAGCTCTCTGACCGAAATAGCACGTTGAAATTAAGCTCATTTGTTTCCAAATTGAAATCCCAAGGCTCTTCTATATTTGAGAAGTGTCATGGATGCTTTTTGGATGGCTGCTCTGCCTCACTGAGAGACAAGCAGCAAGGATGAAGGGAGGAAGACATTCCTCTAAGCACAATTCACCAGGGGCTTCACCACATTGACTGGGCACGGGCTCACTAAATCCTAAACATTGCGAGGGATGAGCTGAAAGCCATCCCCAGACTTTGATTTCAGTGCTGGCAAACTTCTGCCTCTCAGTGATAAGGACATCTCTACACACAGTGCCCAAACTCCCCGGCACAGCCACGTGTTCCCAAACACCCAGCACCACAGACTCTGCTCTTTGGGCTCAGCTCAGGGCACTAATCCTGAACTTAAGGGGTTGTAGAGGTTAATTGTAAGCTAATGAACAAGAACCAAGTTGGGGATTTGTGGGGTCAGGCACTGAAGTCCACTGCTTGCTGCTTCCCTTCATCATTTCCCATGGTGGGAACATTTTGCCCTCGGTCTCACCATGAAAAAGGCAAATGGGGGCCATCCTGAGCCAGGGAAAATTGTGAACCCAACATGAAAGGCACAGATGACATGGGTAACTGATTGGTTTAATTACAACCTAATTTCCTCAATCACAAGTTCAAAAGTAGATGGCATTGGGTTTTAATTAAGAGGACTGCTTGAAGGATCTCAACCTCATCATGTTTTAGTCAAAGAGCTATGGAATAAAGGTCAGGAAATTGCACTTCTGGTTAATACAAACTAAAGGAATTATCAGATCCAGCAGGAAATTCTCAGAGCTGTCAATACATATTGACAGATGCTGTTCCTCCATTAGACACAGTCCTCAGACACTTCAGCTTGTTCCCAAATCACCCAGGGATAAACCCAGGCTCAGCCCTTGCCAGCCCCAGGTGTGCCCCAGGTACCTCACTGATGTCCCTGAGGTGTTTGATGCAGTGGGGACAGACACACAGACACACACACAGCCCCAGTACCTCACAGATGTCCCTGAGGTGTTTGATGCAGTGGGGACAGACACACAGACACACACACAGCCCCAGTACCTCACAGATGTCCCTGAGGTGTTTGATGCAGTGGGGACAGACACACAGACACACACACAGCCCCAGTACCTCACAGATGTCCCTGAGGTGTTTGATGCAGTGGGGACAGACACACAGACACACACACAGCCCCAGTACCTCACAGATGTCCCTGAGGTGTTTGATGCAGTGGGGACAGACACACAGACACACACACAGCCCCAGTACCTCACAGATGTCCCTGAGGTGTTTGATGCAGTGGGGACAGACACACAGACACACACACAGCCCCAGTACCTCACAGATGTCCCTGAGGTGTTTGATGCAGTGGGGACAGACACACAGACACACACACAGCCCCAGTACCTCACAGATGTCCCTGAGGTGTTTGATGCAGTGGGGACAGACACACAGACACACACACAGCCCCAGTACCTCACAGATGTCCCTGAGGTGTTTGATGCAGTGGGGACAGACACACAGACACAGACACACAGCCCCAGTACCTCACAGATGTCCTTGAGGTGTTTGATGTAGTGGCGCTCGGTGCTCATGATCTCGTTGATGACGTTGGCTCTCATCTGGTCGCGGTTCTGCACGGTCCTGCCCAGGCACAGGCAGTCGGCGCTGGGGTCCAGGTGTCCGTTCTGCACCTCGCTGGTTCCCTCCTCCACCCCATCCTCCTGGTTCACCCATAGCTGCAGGACACAGGGGACAGCAAGGGGATTACTGCCAGCTCAGGGCTGGCTCAGGGCTGCACGGCTCTGGGAGGTGTTGGATCCACCCCTCTGTGGGCCTGGTATTTCTGAGCCTGAGAACTGCTGGCTCTTCCCAAGGGAAACTTTCAACAGTTTTCCTCCTTTTCCAAAACAACTTTGTGTATATATTCCTTTCCCACAACAACCTCTCTCCCAGGTGCTGTTTGCTATTCTTGTTACTTAACCAGTGGAGAGAGGTGTCAATCCCATGGACCAGTAATGTGCCTTTTTAGCCCAGCATGTTATAAAAAGGCTGAATGAATTGTAAATAAACCCTTCAGATGTTCTTCTGCCTGCTGGCTGGAGTCAAGCATCTTTATTTCATGTCCTCCTCACCCCACAGAGCTCCAGCCCACACTGCCCAGTTCCAAACTGGTTCAAGCAGCCCCAAACACTCCCCACACTCCCCATCTCAGAGGGGATTGCCAGTGCTTTGATCCCAAATGGAAAATCATCCTGTGACAGTGTGAATGGATGCTGCCAAGAGCTCCAGACTGAGATGGACACAAGTAAAACAGAACAGCCTGAGGAAAACTGCAGCTGCTGGTGGCAAGCACTGCTGTCCCAGCTCCTGCCACCTCCAGCTGGGGTTTCTCTGAATGGGAAGCTCCTCTGGGAGCAGGGATAAGCCTTCCCCCAGGGGCTGATTCCAGGTGGAGATGTGGCTGGTTCAGAGGTCTGAAGAGCTCACCAGCTCTGGGCTGTGTTTCTGGAGCTCTGTCACCTCCCAGGCCAGGGGCTGAGGAGGAGCCCTGATTCCATTTCTCAGCAGCTTTCCTCAGCAGCTCACAGGGAAAACCTTTCTGGCTCAGGCAAATCCCACATCTCAGCATCCCAGGATTGGGATCCCCACGCCATGGGATCCCCAAAGCACACGGAATGGACACCCCTGAGCAAGTCTCCTAAAACCTGGGGGCTGAGGGCAGCCTGGGACAGGTGCACTAGGCACTGAAAATTAGAGAAAGCAGTGAAAAAGGATCTCTGCACACTGAAGCTTCCTTCCAATATCAAATTTAAAAAACCCCATAGAAATTGCAAATTCCAACTCTCTCCTTTGTGGCTGAACCAGCCTGTGCTCTGCACACACCATACGGATCAAGGGCTCCTTCTGTTACCTTTTCCCACAAAACCTGCTTAAAATAACTCTGATTGACTCAAATTGGGCTCAGGGTAGTTTGTAAACAAACATTAAATAAAGCTGAGAGCTGACAGAAATACCCCTGTCTTTCACAGACCACCTCAGCTGTGATGGAAATGAAGCAACTTCTCAGCATTTGAAGTCCTCAAGTCCTGGGGATTTTCAAGCCTAAAAATACATTTTCCTGTGAGCAGTGGAACTGTCCACACACAGAGTACAAGGAAAGCAGGCAGCATCATTAACCTGATCTTCAGGCTTCCTTTTAGTGTTAATAGTTTTTCCTGCTTTGCCATTATTCAGTTTAAATTGGGCTTTGCACAGATTGTAAAGGGCAGTGTTCCTGTGAATTAGGGAAGTAAAAACCTCCAAACCTGCCCCTGCTCCTTCCCTGCTTTCCCAACCAACAGCTGCTCTGCTAAACCACCTCTGGCAGGGCACTAATGTTTTGCCCTCCCACAGGGAGTTGTAAAGGCCAAAAAGAAAAAAATAAAAAATAAAAAAAACCCCAAACCCATCTCTTCTCTAGCAGGATGTTAATGATGCTGCAAATTTCGGTGATGAAAAAGGGATTTTGTAGGATTTCCATCAGCACTGGCTGAGCCCTGGGGTCACTGTGAGGGAAAGGAGGGAGCTAGTGATCCAATCCCACCAAATGTAGTGGAATCCAGCATGGAAAACCTCTCCTGGCACACTGAAAAAAATGTTTCTTGTTCAGAAAAAACCCCCGGAGCTGGCCAGGAAAAGTGTCTCTTTGAGCAAACCAACCCTGCTCTGGAGGAGCTTTGGGGTCCACTGAGGCAGAGCAACGCCCCATGAACATGAGCAGTGCTTTATGCTGAAAAATAAAATAAAAAGAACTAACTAACTAAATAAACCAAGTTCTGCTGCTGAGCAATGTCCCTGCTGGGGTAAGTGACCTTGGGGGCCAACCACTGACATCACTGCCACCAATTTCAGTGCTGGGAAAAGCTGGGGGCACCCTGAGAAGGGAAAATGGGTCCTGGGAAGGACAGAATGGCACAGGTGTATCCAAGGGATACATCCTGGTGACAGCCTCCTTGGTATTCCAAAGCAAACAGATGTGGGGAATCCAGAAGGACCAGTGTGGGGATTAAACCCTCTTGGCTGAAGTTTAAAATAACTTCCCACCCTGCTTTTCTTCTCCTCCAGAAAGGGATTTTGCAGCCTTCCCAAACTCAACTGGAACAGCTTGTTATCAAGCCTGATGACATTCCTGCCAGTTTGGCAGCAGAGCATATTTTTAAAGCTCTACCTCCTGGAGTCAGGTGATCATGAGGAAAAATTTGATTTTCACTTAAAAAAAAGCCAGAAAGATCTAATCATTACAAGGCATGTGTGTGTAAGCCTGAGTCATGAATCCTAAAAGCTTTGAAACTCCAAGGCAGATAGCAAACTTGCAAACTTTCATGATTCCTCAAATTCAGGCTGCCTTTTGTGCACAGCAGGAATGGTCCCTCCTTCCTCATCTGCGAATCTCAGGAGTCCTGCTTTCTTCTTTAATGAAATTTTTGCTTCTTCCTGCTAGGATCTGTGTTCCCAAAGGGGAAAAAAAAATACAGATGACTTCTGCCTTATATTAAAAACAAATGCAACAATTTTATCAGCTCCAGAGGAAGCTGAAGGTGTTTCCACCCTGGTGCTCTCCAGCCTCTGCTGCTGGAAGGATGAATCCCACTGTGCTGCTCAAACATTCCTGTTTCCATCTAAACCTCTGAAAATCTCTGAAATGCCAGGAAGGAGCCTTCTTCCAAGGCATCATTTGAAGTTGGGACCATGACTAATAAAAGTTGAGGTGCAGTGGCAGCTCTGGCACTGACCTTGGGCCAATCCCTGCAGCTGGAGGAGGTTCCCCCACCCAAACCCAGGGACAAACAGAGAAAAACTCATGGAGGTGTTGAAATATGGACTGAAATGCATCACCAGACTCTTGTTCTGCCCCATGAGCAGCACTCTGGGGAGTCAGACCTGGGGTTGTGTTTGCACCTCAGGGGCTGGGGAGGAGCTGGGCCATGGGAGGGTGGCACTTCAAGGGTTAACTGTGCCAAGGGAGTGGCACTTCAAGGGTTAAGTGTGCCCTCTGTGCCAGTGCCACCAGCCCAGGCTGGATCCTCGGTGCCTCAGTGACAGTGAGGTGACAGCAAGGTGGCACAGCCACGCTGGGGAGATGCTGGCCTTGCCCAAAATACCAGACTGAGCTGATTTGGACCAAGCTGCAAATGCTCCTGATTCAGCCCAGCACCTCCAACAGGGTGAGCCCTCTGTTTCACACACAGGGGGGCTCCCAAAAATGCCTGAATTTCCCTCCTTCCTGCAGGGAACGGCTGAGATCACACTCCTGGAAAAAGGTCTGTCTGCTCCCCATCTTTCCAAATGGACACAAATACCCTCTCTGAGAAAATATTTCCATTTTTAAAAAAGAAACTTCCAAAACTCTCATTTTCTCCCAATTTCATCCCATCTCCCCAGCACTCCCAGCTCAGGATGGGTGGCTGCCATCCCTGTGGGGATTTCCAGGGAGCAGGGATGGGACAGGAGTTCCCTGGCAGCTTCTCAGCTCTGCTGCTCATTTGGATCCCAAGAAGCCTCTCCAGGCTCCCATCCTGAGCTCCTCAGCAGTTCAGGGCTGTGGCTTGGCACAGCACTGGGATCTCTGACTGAATTCCTGCATCCAATGGCACTGGTTTTAAGGATAAACAACAACACTAATTAATAGATAATAAATCCAGGGTCTCTTTAAACACCTCTGCAATGCAAAACATCAGGGGCTGTAAAATAAAACAGGACTGGGAGGGTTGCCCTCAGGCCATGAAAAAGGCTCAGCACCAAAATCACCAAGCCTTGAGAGCCATTTCAAGCACTCTGTGTCAAGAATTAATGAAATCAGTGAAAACTACAGGAAGAAAACCAAACAAGTTGCATAATGCTGGTCCTATGTGATTTTTCTCATTGAAAGGCCCCTCCATGTGGAGAGGAACAGGCTTATCACGAGGCTCCCAGTCCCATTTCAAAATTCAGCCCTAACTGGGAAGTCATGCCCAGCTCTTGCATAATGCAAGAACTTGCAGAGACAGATAAAAGTAAAATAATCAAATAAAAAGGCCCCTTTCCCTAAGGACCAGTTCTGGGAGGCAGGGAGAGCTGATGGTTGCATTGTGCTAATTCATGTTCTCCATGACTGATATCCTTTTAGAAAGGGGAAAAAGGAAGACCCAGGGAACCACAGGTCAGGCAGGCTCACCTCAGTGCCCAGCAGAGCACGGAGCACATTCCTGGAAAATATGTTCAGGCATGTGGAAGACAAGGAGGTGACTGCTGAGAGCCACCAACCACAGCTCCACTGAGGGCAGAGCACACCTGACACATTCAGTGACCTGTGACAAGGTGGTTACAGAGCTCAGAGCCCCTGCCAGGGCCTGAAGGGGCTCCAGGAGTGCTGGAGAGGGACTGGGGACAAGGGATGGAGGGACAGGACACAGGGAATGGCTCCCAGTGCCAGAGGGCAGGGCTGGATGGGAGATTGGGTAGGAATTGTTCCCTGGCAGGGTGGGCAGGCCCTGGCACAGGGTGCCCAGAGCAGCTGTGGCTGCCCCTGGATCCCTGGCAGTGCCCAAGGCCAGGCTGGACACTGGGGTCCCTCCCAGCCCAAACCAGTCTGTGATTCTATGATATAAAATTTCTATAAATATAATTTATCAGCTTGCCGCTTTACCCAAATGGTGCATGAAATCACCCAATGGCACTGGGCCAGCATCAGTGACCTGCAATTATTGCAGATTTACTCTGCTGAGTGCAGGCACTGGATGAGAGGACTTTTCCTTCAACAGGCACCAAGGCCCGATCACCTCATAATGATCAGAAACCACAATAAAGCAAACATTTTACCAGCCAGCTGGATTATTAACCTGCTTCCACAGGATGCTCCCAAGGACAAAACCAGGAGATGATATGCCATTCTGGATTCTTGCTCACAATTAAGTAATGTTTAATGGCAGATTAATGGTACAGACACATCCTTGCAGAAAGCTGCTGCCATTCCAGGGAATCTGCATGGTACAGGACCAATGTGGGCAGCACAGAAGGTACAGAGCCAGAGGCTCCAGCACCCTGCAGAAATCATGGAAGCACAGAGCCTCAGGAATCTCTCCCACCCATTGACACTGCCCTGCTCAGCACAGCAGCTCCATTCCTGCAGGACCTGCTGCCTTTCCTGCCTCCCTCAGCTGCTTCCAGCTGAGCTCTTGTTTGCAGCCCTGTGCAGTGTCACACACACCCTGGGCAGTGTCACACACCCTGTGCAGTGTCACACACACCCTGTGCAGTGTCACACACACCCTGTGCAGTGTCACACACCCTGGGCAGTGTCACACACCCTGGGCAGTGTCCCACACACCCTGTGCAGTGTCACACACCCTGTGCAGTGTCACACACACCCTGTGCAGTGTCACACACCCCCTGTGCAGTGTCACACACCCCCCTGTCACACCTTGTGCAGTGTAACACCCCCGTGTCACAGGGGATTCTATAGGGACAGCTTCTGGCTCTGTATCCTCCCTCCCTGCTCCCTGCAATCCAAATGCAGATTCCCTGGGGCTGGAGCCCCAGCAGGGACCCAAAGCTGCTTGGACACTGCAGCAAACTGGATGTGTTCCACTGTATCCATCAGAACACTGGGAATTAGGGCTCAGCCCTCCCATTTCCCAAAAGCCTGAGCCCTGCTGAGTGGAACACACAGGTGGGAGAGCAGACAGCTCAGAGCTCACTGCAGGGAAGGGGCTGTGGACACTTGTGCCTGGTTTGTCTCACCCACAGGAAGGCCTCAAAACTCTGTCCCTGCACCTCCAGACCAGCTTGTGCAGGGAAGGGCACAGTGCCAGAGTGGGACCCTCTGGGGACCTGTCTGAGCTGCAGGGGGCACAGGGAGCCCTGGGATGCTGAAATGCTCCTTGCTTTAGGAAATCCCAAACTCCACAGCTCAGCCTGTCCCCAGCAGCACTGCCCACACTGGGCCCTACTCCAGCACAGCTGTTCTGAAGCTGGATTTGCCATGGGAAAAATCAAATCTCCTTTAGAAGGCTCTGACTGCAGCAGGCACTGCAGCTCATCCCAGGCTGTCCATCCAACAGGTGAGGACACCTCAGCTCCAGCTTCTTTCTTTGGGGATCTCACCTTGGTGCCCCTGGCTCTGAGGGAATGCTAATGCAAGGGCTGCAGCAGGGGAAAAGCAGGGGAGTGAGGAGCTCAACAAGATACAATCAAATTTTACAGGCAAAAAGCAGCAAGATGGGAATTACACCTGCAATACAGAGCAGGCACAGCTAAAAGCTAAACCCACCTGCCCAGTAAAGGCACAAGCTGCCAGGCACTGGGACCAGGCTCTGGGTTCAGAGTCTCCTTCTCCACAGCACCTTAAAAGCTCACTTCAATTTATCCAGCACTTTTCCTTTAGCAGCAGAAAATAAAGTGGGTCAAAGGCAGCTTTTCAGCAGGAAAATCAATCTAAAATTACAGCACTTGGGGGAACCAAGGCAGTGGTGAGAGAGAACACGGAGCACTGCCACCCCTGCACCTTCTCCTGGAAGAGGAGACCATGAAGATTTTATAGCCCCTCCTTGCTCAGGCCCTGGGAGAACCATTTCTTCCCTTCTTTAGTCACCAGGTATTACAAGAAGCTGCAGTAAAAGCTCCTCAGTCCCAGTTTTGCTCTTTACCTTGGCTTAGTAACATAAGGAAGGGAGACTCAGCATTGCTGAGGTGAGAATAAATATATTCTGCAAGCTCATTCTGGTATCCACAGAGACTAAGGAGAGCTTTACACAGGAATAAATCCCCCTCCCTGCCCAGGACAGGGCACTCTGTCATGTCTCTGAGGGAAGGTTCCACTGCACAGCATCCATAAGCATTACTCTTTTTATTTCCCTTGCAGTGGAAATATGCCAGAGCCCAAACACGAAGCTGTTTGATCTCCTGTGTTTGGAGTGTCTCACCTGGGCTGTTTTGGAGCATTGATGAGGGGCTCTGCAATCCAAACTTTGTTTTGAGGCTTGCTGTGCTTTCTAAAGGAAACCTCAATGGAATCCATGGGCAGCCCTGGACTGTTTTTCTCTGCTATAAATCCCTCCCTACCAACACTGGGCTGTTTTTCTGAGCCAGTGTCTATGTGCTAGTTATGCAAAAACTCATCTGTAGCCCATGATGTACAGACAGCCCAAGGCTCTGCCAGCCATAGAGGAGAAAAAAGTGGCTTTGGCACCACAAGAATGCGAAATCTTGTTTGAAATTCTTGCTGTTTTTTTCCAGCTGTACCTCCCAACCTGTCAGACCACTGGAAGTTGACAGGATATTCAAAGACACCTTGCAGCAACCAAGGCTGCACCCTGTGGGTGTCCAGTATGCTCAGAACAGGCACTAAAATACACCACAGACACCTTCATCTGTCTGAACCCAGCTTGTTCTGGGTTTTAAATTTAGTTCTGGAGTTCTTATCCACCTTTCTGGCTTAGGGGGTTTTCATATCCTTCTCCCTGAGTGCAGCAGCTCCCTGCAGAAATCATTCACCACTCCCTGCTGGCTCCAATTTTTACTTCTCCTATGCTGCACTTTCTCTTCCCCCACAAAAAAACATTGCTTTATCATCCAGTTTCTCCTTGAAAGTTCCTGAGCTCCCAAACCTCCGTGGTTTCCTCTCCCCACCTTCCTTCTATCCAAGTCCCAAGCTACTTAAGAGGATTAGTGGAGGTGTGAGCAGGGAGACAACAATTGCTGTGTGTGCAGGGAATTCAGGAACGTTTTTGTTTGCCACCCCTGGCTGTCATGTAAAGGAGGCCAAGGGAATCAGCAGGTTCCTGTTTTCCTCTCCACTTGCAAATGTGAAGTTCCCTGCTATGAGATTTTGTGAGTGCCAAATGCTTTGCCAAAGGTTTTCAGATGATCTGGCTGGAGAGCAAGAAGTGTCAGACATCTCATTGCAAACTGGGTTCCCAGCCCAGTTTTGTCCTCAGAAGTGATTCAAAGGACTTTGAGAGGAACCCAGCTGTGCAGTGGTCTTCTCCTGCACTCCTCTTAGTCCTTCCAAGAGGCCTGAAGCCTAAAACATCCTGAAATTAATCCTATTTGTCTTTATACCTGTCTGGTCTGTCTGACATCCCTCACTCGAATGCTATTCATATTCGACGCAACATACTGTTCCCTTTTCCTTCTGTGCTTGCAGAAGAGAAATACAGATACAAAGAAAAGCAATTATTTTGCAAGTAAAACTAGAACCACCCAGGCTAAATCAGGCAGTTTTCTGGCATCATCCTAAAAAAGCAGGGCTCGAAGTACAACAGAGAAAAACGCAGCCTCCTCATGATGGGAGAGATCATCTGCTCTTCTCGCAGTTCTTTCATTTCTTATTCAGCTGCTTTGGAAACCTGTGGGGCAAATCTTCCCCTCCAGCCTCCCTTCAAGCCCTGCAGACAAAATGGGCCAGAACTCTTGGTTTTAAATATTAATTCTCACTAGGGCAGCACAGCCAGGTGTTGCTTCCCTGTGGGAGGGGCAGGGGCAGGGGGCTGTTCCCTGCCTGGCCTCAGTAAGTGATTCCTAGATGGAAGAGCCAAGCCAGGCTCTTGCAGAGCTGATGGAAGGATTGGTCTCACTGGGATACTGGACAGAACAAGCAGGAAACTTGCCTGGTCAGCCTGTTGTGACCTTCAGCACCAGGGATGAGGATCCAGGATTTGTTCCAGACGTTTGTCTGAGATTCACTGATTCCCCTCTCCTTTGTTCCCCACAAAGTTTCTAAACCCATCCTCCCAGCCTTTGAAAAGTGTAGGGAGAGCTGGGGAATTCAGCCAAGACAAGTGACCCATGGGTTGGGGCCCTAAAGACATTGGTTCATTTGATTTTTTGGTGTGTTCTTAAAAAACAGTACAGTCTTTTCCAGACTGTTCTTAAACCTCCCGTGGAAAGTTTGTTTGTGACACCACACCAAGGGGCTGCTAAATCTTTTCCCCAGAACAACAAAGAAATCAGCACTGGTCAGTGCACTGAGAGGTTAAACTGGCCCAGAATATTTCAGTGTTTAAATTAAGCAAACAAAATGGGATTGTTCTGTGCCAGCCTTTCCAGCTGCAGCACAGAGGAGACGTGTTAGTGACACAGGTGAGAGTGTTTCTGCAAGAAGGTTTTCACCTCAATCACACCTGACACAAATCCATTTTCCAGACTTGTTGCCACCACCGGCTGCAGGGTCAGACTCAAAATACCAAACACAATTTGTTATCCCAGGCCACAGTAACAGCATTAACTTTTCTGGGCAGCCCAGCTCCAGTTCCAATCGTGGATCTCTCACTCTTGGCACTGGCCAGACCTGGGGTAGACAAGAGCTGCACCAGAAGGGGAAAAACTGTGTGCTGGGGGTGGCAGCAGCAAGCAGAAACCTTCTCTGCTCCCCAATTTTTTGACAGAAAACAGGCAAAGAAGTGGGAATCAGCACCAGCGAGAACAAACACAGTAAAAACAGAGGAACAGCTCAATCCTTGATGCCCTGAGCATGGACAGGGATTCCTTGGAGCAGTGAAAAGCAGAAGATCACTCACCCTCACGAAGCTGGCGGGAAACCATCCCTCCTCATCGTCGATCTGACCCCACCACCAGTCCTTGTTGGAAGCATCCAGGACCTTGATGACGTCTCCTGCTTTAAACGCCAACTCCCGGTTGGCCATGGTGACGTGATCCCATACTGCCTCAGCACTGACAATGGAACCACCACTGATCAGCTTGGGGAGAGAAAAGCACAGTCAGGGAGTGCCTGCAGCCCCAGGCTCACACATGCACAGCAGCACACGCGGCACAGCTCGCAGCCACACGGCATTCCCGTGGCAATTCCAGCCCCCCTGCCCTCATCCTGCCCCCAACCAATGCTGTGGTCAGTGTCCCCCAGGGCCTGGCTCCTCCTCTCCCACATGCACATCTGTCAGGGACGCTCCCACTGCATAATGCACAGCTCCCCAAAAAACAGCAAAAACAAGCCGTGGTGTCCTGCAAAGGAATTTTCACTTCAGTGGACATGTCAGAGGCTTGGGGAGGCTTTCCATGCAGATCCAAGCAAAGTTAGTGCACGTATTTACAAGGCTTTTTTTGAAACTGGAGGCTGCCCATTTTAATGCTGGTGATGTACTGACACCTCTCACTTCTCCCAGCCCTGGCAGCCCAGCCCAAGCCCTGCCCAAGGCAATCCTGCTGGTCCTGCCTGTGGAACAGCCTGCATGGAGCAGATCATGCACCCTGGACAGTGGGCTGAGGCCAGCCTGGTGCCTGCAGGACCTCAGGAACAGCCCTGCCTGTGGAGATTGTGCAGCCTCAGAACTGCAGCAGCACAGCTCAGGTCTCCTCTGGGACAGACATGGAACTGCTGCTCTGTGCTGGCAGGAGAGACCATCCCAACTCTGGTGGCTTCCACACCACCAGCCATCCATCCATGCCCAGGACACCCCTGCTCCTCTGCCTGACAGCTGTGTGTTTTTAACAGAGTAATAAATTGTGTTGATGTTCACCCACTGCAGGAATTCTGCCCCAGCAAATACAGATTTTCCCCACAGGCTAAGCTGCCTGTCAGAGCCATCCTGGGCCTCGTTCATTAGTTCTGCCACTGAGACACCCTGACCATGGACTTGGGCTCCCTCCAAGTCCCAGTCTGAGCTCCCAGGGCCAGAGTTCGACCCTGTGACCATCCCAGAGCTCTCTGTGGTGGGGCTCTGAGAGCCACAGTGTCCCCTGAGCTCGGGGAGGAACACAAAGCACAGGGACAATAACCCCTCACTGTGGTGTGCAAGTGCAGAAGCTCTTAATGAAGTCTGCCTTCCCCAAACCCCTGTTCATCACTACCTGCACAGTGAGAACTGGAAGGAGATCTAGCACAGCTTCATGTCCTCAGCATCAACAGAGAACACTGAAGTTGTGCAGACAATCCAGTCAACAGATTAAAGGGCCTGATTCACCATTTGCCTTGGACTGGCTTTCCTTTAAAAATCTGATTTCCTTGGCTTTGGGACAATCACAGCTGCAGTGCCAGCCCTTCAGTTGTGGAGTTAGCCACACAAAGCAGCAAGGCCTGTGAGGCTTAACCTGGCAGTGCCTTTCATCCTCAAACCCAGATGGATCCAGTCACTGGGCAGCAAAGGAGAGCTGTGTTCCTCCCACTTTCACTTTGACAAATTGTCCCTTCTAATTCAAAATCAGCTGCAGAAGAAACCTGTCCCCTTTGTGTGTCACAGGTTTGTCCACATGAGCCTCACAAGGCCCTGGGATACCAGGCAGAGAACCAAGCATGGAGCAAGCCCTCAGGTGATCCTGAATTCATGGCAGAGGGCATCTCCAGCTTCAGTGAGGGCTTATCCCACATCTGGGCTTACAGAGCTGGAGGGAGCTGGGCACCAGAGCCCCCCAAAGCAGCAGCAGCTGCAGTCAGACAGTGATGGGCCCCCAGCTCACCCCAGAGCTGGGCTCAGCCAAGCAGGGGAGCCACACCTGGAGAAGTAAGAGCTCCAGAGACTGATCTCTGATCCCAGTGCAACAGCTGGATGCTCAGAGGTGTTTCAGTGCCTCCTCACAACCCCTTGCTCTGCTCCCAACCAAGGTTCCTGGATGCTTTCACAAACAGGGATCAGTTTAAAGCACACAGAACCCCAGAACAGATCTGGAAGGGCTGAGACTTTGGAGCTGAAGAAATACACACGATACATTGGAGACCAGGTGCCATTATCTGTTCTTATGCCAGGACTGAGCTCTTCTCCTTCCCCAGTGCCTCCCATCTGCTGTATTTATGGATGCTGTCCAGGTGTGGTTTCCCAAGAAGTTCTGCCCTTCCAGCCCCCAGCTTTTCCTTCCCCCAGGCATTTCACCAGTCCTTTCAGGCTTCCACGTACCCTGCCTGCATTTTTCTACAACACAGATGACCAGAATTGCAAATACTATTCCCAAAGGCACCTTACCAGAGATTTGTGGAACAGCATGAAATATTTATTCTGGTGTCACAGAGATCTCCCAGTAATGCCTCACATGTCCCCCTTTCCCCATGGCCACCTCCCACCCGTGGCTCACAGTGATCCTGCATGCAGCTCCTCTCAGTAAATGCAGTAGAGTACGTTCTCTTTGGCTCAAAAATCAGTTTTCTTGTCAAAAAATGAATCGGGCTGGCCTGACACTTGTTCCTTTTGTTAATGCCATTGGGTATTTTAGTCCCTTTTGCACTGATGAGGAACCAGGAACAGAGCTATTACGCAGGAGCCGTGTTCCTGCTGCTTCTGCTTCAGCTGACAGAAACTCTGCTGTCACTTCACACACAGGCAGTTCTGGGCACAAACTGCCACAGAAACGTCACCGAGCCCAAATTTCAGAGGGACTGTGCTTCAAACCCTCCCAGCCTACTTTGCAAAAATCCATTCCCAGCCCGAGGCAGAAATGGCAGCTCTGAGGAGCAGGGCCTGGCTGGAGGTGAGGGCTGGCAGGGGCTGCCCAGGGACACACAGGGGTCACACCTCAGCCTTTCTGGGCTGTTAACATGCCCTGGAAGGGCTTTCAGGGGATGGCAGGAGCTGGGGTGGCTTTGCAAGGTGCTTCTTGATCTCAAGGAGAAAGGTTCCAAGTCCTCACTGATCAGCTCAGCCCCTGGTCCTTGCTCTCAGCCCAAGGAAGGGATCCACACACCAGGAATCCTGCAAGCAAGCCTTGGCCTTTTGCAACACAAATCCAGCTCAGCCTGTACCAAAAGGACGGCGAGAACTGGAGCTGCAGCCACCCCACGTGCTCAGTCCATTGAGAGAATGTCAGGGCCCAAAATGAAAAGATCCAGTTTAATTTATCTTGCAAGACATCGTGCTGCCCCCGTGGAGCCGTCCGGCTCTCTCAGGGCAGGGTTATGGAGACAGAACCTGACATCTGCAGCAGCAGGAGATGACAGGCTGCAGAAAGGTCAGCAGGAAATATTATTTTCTTAGAGAATTCATCACAGGAGCTCTTCGCTCCAGAAAGTTCACTCCTCTCGGCTTCAAAGCTGGGCTTAGTGCTGTGGTCAGAGAGATTCAGCCCAAGACCTTGAAAGGAACTTCGCTGCCATAAAGAGAGATTCTCCCACACTGCAGCTCAGGGAGTCATCTGGACTCCCTGATAGCCAGTGAAGAGAAAGAGACACATCTGGAGTGTGATTCATCCCAGCTATTTCAGCAATCTACCTTCCAGCCAGGTGAATCATGCCCTAGAAATCACTCTATGTTTATTAACTGGCTGAGGCAGAAGTTTACATTTCCCACATCTTAATGTTCATCCCATCTAATATTTGGCCATTGCCAGAACCAAAGAATGGAATTTAAGAATAATAATTGCTATAGGAATAGTCAAATATTAAAGCACACTTTCCCAGACACAGAAGCTTTCTGAAAGGGTGAAGGTTGATGGAAATAAAGTTATGTTCTCTGTGCCCACCAGAAGAATTCACAAAATCTTAGCCTTGTAAATTTACAAAAATTAGAACTTAGGTATTTGGGAAAGTGTCCTACCCATAGGAGAAGAAAAGCAGCAAGAAGAAATGCAGCAGGTGACAAGGACACTCAGCCTGACATCCCCTGAACACTGCCTCTCTGCCAGGTGGAAGTTCTACTTCCTATTAAAATCAATTCTACTTGTCAGTTGCTTGTTCCAAGTAAAGAGCCCAAAGAGAAAATTCCTCAATGCTTTCACCTCATAACATCAGTGCAGAAATGCCCAGGAGCGTTTGGGAACTAGAGAGCTGAGAATAATGTTTCCTGCTCTACAGGAGCCTGCAGAGCACTCTTCTGGGGTGGAGGAAAAACTTTCTCAGTGGGCAGAAGAGCAGGTTAACTCCTGGGGTGTTGTGTGGGCTGGCCACAAACACCTGGCCATGGGCAAAGGGAAACTCCAGGCACAGAGAGGAGGGGCCACTTCCACATCCCAGCACCACAAACTAATGGATTTAATGAGGAAAAGAAAAGAAAAAGGGCAAGATGACAAGGCTCTCCCTAACTCCATGCACAGTGGTAAGCACGCTGAGAACAGGATGTATTATCCTTGAACCACCAGGATCAGAGCCTCAGCCTTCCCAGGGATTTTCCCCCCAGGTTTCCACAGCAAACCTCCAATAACTCAGTCACAAACCCTTCCTCTGCAGTTGCTCCTTCAAGACACTCCCAGCACTCCTGCACAACAGGTGAATGCTGTACAACAGTGAGAAAAGCCAGTGGGAAGGAATGAAACCATTCCTGCTGAAGGGCTGCGAGGATTTTTCTTTCTCTTCCCATCTGGTGTCATTTCCAGGATGGAATGTGGCCACTGGAAATATAGATTTACATCAGAGGTGGTGTCAAAATGAAGTGACAACATCAACAAACAGTAAAAAAAGGGTTTCAGGGGACTCTGCAGGGCCCCAGCTCTGACAGCACTGCCAGGGATGCTGAACTCTGTCCTCACCAGAGCTGGGAAAGCTCAGAAAGGCCCATCTGGCCACAGATCCCCACTGTCTCCCTCTCCCCTTGCAATTTCCAAAGCCAAAGGGCTTTAATGTGTCATTAATGCCACAGGAGAGCTTCCAAGTAATACAAAGGAGGTGCTCAGAAGTGGAGTTTGACTCCAGATTTTATCCTTTTCTTTTCCAGCCATGCCTTTGTGGCACATTTATCAAGATCAAAAAGCTGTCCCCACCAAAGTAAGCAGGGAAATAAAGAATAAAAGGAATAACAGGAACAGGTCCCTGTTACAGGACCTGGTGCCATCTGTGTGACCCTGTCACTGGAGCAGGTCTGGAGCTGATCCACACGAGCCAAGGCAGAGGAAGGGAAGGGGAATGCCTCTGACAGGCTGTATCCACAGCACATCCTGAGACAAAAGCCCAGGAACACCACCTAGGATGGCTTCCCAAAGCACATGCACACAGTGACCTCTGAGCCAGGGGTCACAACTTCTCCCACTGCAGGGTTTAAACCTCTGAGCCATGACCCAGCCCTGTCCCTGCAGAGGGACTTTGCTCCAGCTCCACATGACAGGACCAACAGGAAAACCATTCTGGGGAATGGGTGAGCCTCTGCCTCCAGTCTGGGCATTTCCCCTGGCTCTGCTCACTTCCCAAGCCAGGATGCACAATTGGACACAAACATCTGCTCCACCTCAGCCCCTGCCTGCAGTCAAGGATTGAACATCTTTGAGTGAAATCAGCCACTACTGCAACATTTTGCTAAATATTCCCAACTCATCAACATTTAGTGGCCTCTTATGGGCCAACTTGAAGAAGAAATCGGGGGTTTAGTGGTTCCTGGAGACTGAAATGGGCACAAAAGAGCCATTCAATCCACTCTCACCTGTCCAGACCTCTTTCAGGGATAAATAATCACTGCAAGCCCACAAAATTCTACCCTGAGTTTTCAGCACAAAGCTTCTCACTAATCCAAAATGGAATTTATGAAGTCACATTCCCAAAAAACCCTAAATGAATCTATCATCATTCACTATCTGCTTAGAAAACTTCAAGGACCTCAAAGTTTCCAGGACCACAGTCTCTGGGAATATGAATAATCTTAAGGCAGGAAAGTGTCTCTCTATTAGATCATTTATTACTGCATCAGTAGAGTTGTATCAGTAAAAAATGAGAGCTCTGGGTAGTTCCCTTTCAAATCAGTGTTACATAAACTGTGCCCTCCTCCACAGGAGCAGGATGCAGGAATAGGAGCAGGCTGTGAGGGGAAGAGGGAGAAATGTGGTGAGTGGATGCCATTTGTTCAAATTGTTCTGGTACAGAGATGCCCTTTATTCAGACAACATAAAAGCCCTGTAAATCACTGTAGCATTCCCCACACTGTGTTCACCAGGCCCTTCCACAATGGAGCCCAAACAGCTTCAAAGAAGGATCCACAGAGCTGGTGCTGAAAGAAATCCGTGCTGGGGGAAGGACAGGACACAGCAGAGCTCCTCAGGCCCAGCCAGGGGAGAGCACAGCTCTGCTCCTGTGATCCCACAGGGAGAGCACCTCACACTGCCTGTGGCAGCAGCACAGCACAGGCTGCTGGGGCTGGGGGTGTGCTGTGAGCTCCCAGATCCCCTCAGCCCTGCTGGGATTCCCAGCACAGCCATGCCCATGGGGTGAGGAGGGCAGCAGTGCATCCCATGTTTCAGTCCCACATCTTGCTGCTTCTCCCAGCCAGGACAGGGCTCTGGTGGGACTGGGAGTGTGCTGGCACCTCCCAGATCCCACCACAGCTCTCTGGGATCCACCCCCATGAGCTCCCATACCCATGGAATGAAGAGGGCAGCAGTGCATCCCATGTTTCAGTCCCACATCTTGCTGATTTTCCACCAGGGCTCTGGTGGGACTGGGAGTCTGCTGTCACCTCCCAGATCCCCCCACAGCTCACTGGGATGCACTCCCATGAGCTCCCATGCTCCTGGAATGAAGAGGGGAGCAGTGCATCCCATGTTCCAGTCCCAGATCCTGCTGTTTCTCCCAGCCAGGACAGGGTCACTCAGCCATGGAGCAGACAAAAGGAGGAGCACAAGAGAACACCCCAGCCCATCCTGCTGCACTCCTGTTCTTACAAAATCTCCCTGGAGTCCCTTTGATGGTGTGTTTATTTTTAAACCTCTCATCAGGAATTATACAAAGTGAATAATGTCCAATCTCAGTGAATGGCCCCACGGCTCATTCACCAAACACAGGGGAGGGCAGCTCCACTTGATTTGCTCATTCTCTCATGAGGTGCAATCACCCAAAGGTTAAGCACAAGTCACACAATTTCCCTTTCTACTTTCAAGCCCTTTGATGAATTTAACTAATGACTGGATTTCAGCTGAAAGAGGCTGATTGGAGTGAGAGTCTCCCATATCCCATATTCTGGGAAGGCTGCCACATTTGGTTGGAAGCTTTATCTATCTTTTATTTATCTATACGTTATGTGGAGAGTCAGTACAGACAGAAAGGTTCCTTAGGACTGGGTTGCTCTGTTTTTCATTGATTTACACTTTCCTGAGAAGATCTCACCTGGCAGATAGGAAATGACCTGGCCTCAGCCTGGCTGCAGCAGCAGAGCCCAGGGGATGGCATTAGTCTCATTTTCCACCTTATTATGATTATTGCCCGTGTCATTCCTATTAATAACAGCAGCCACAAGGCAGGGCCGTGGAGGGAGAGCTGAGTAAAGGCCTGGCAGCAGTAAGGAGGAGAATGGGAGGTGGTGAGAAGGCAGAGGGACCCCACTGAAGCACAGCCCATGCAGTTTGAGCTGTCTGGATGAAGCATATCCACCCTAATCACTTCCCAAGCCCTGCTGTGGATGGGGCACATGGAGCCTCCCCTTGCCTCATGACACACCTTTCATGTAGAGCAACTACAAATAACCATTCACCATCATCTTTTAACTGAGATAAATGATGAGGTTGGGGCTGGGAGTCCAAGTCTGAACTGCTCCAGGGCAGGCAGCACCTTCAGCAAGCAGAGCCAGGGCAGCTGCCAGGGCTGTGCACTCAGGGCCAGCAGGGGCTGTCAGCACGGATCCCTCACTGCAGCACTCAGCAACAAACAATAAACACTCCTCAAGATCCAAACCTAAGATACTCACACAAATCTGCCCCCAGAAGGGACTCCTGATATTCCCAAGCCAAGGCCATAACAGCCTCAAAGACCTGGAGCTGTACTGAAACCCCTCCTGACCAGGGGCTGGAGCTGGGCTTGGATTTACACCCAGTGCAGCCTCACTGGCTGAGCCTGCAGGATGCTGGCTGGGTGAGGAGCAGTCAGGATCCCTGGATGTGGAGCAGTCAGGATTCCCAAGGTGTCCCCAGTCCCATAAAGTCCCAGCCCAGCAAGCACTGGGCCCAGTAACATCGAGGCACCGAGTACAGCTCATGGCAGCACCCAGGGGAGGAGGGATCTGGTTCTCTCTCAGTCACCCAAGGGGCAGAGTAAGGCAGATAAGCAAAGAGAATATTACTAAACAGATATAAATATTACAGGATAGATATAAATTTGGCTCTGGGAAGGACTAGATGCTGCTGGGGAATGGTGAGCCCTGGGCCAAGGGACACAGCGTGGACAAACAGCACTGACACCATCCTGAGCATCCCTAGTGGTGCAGCCAATCCACAGCCTCCAAACCCCTCCATGGATGACCTGACTTGATTGGAAATGTCAGGAATACCCAATCTAGACTCATTTTACCCCAAAAGCCTGTCCCTATTCAAACTGGAAAGCAAAGAACTTCCCTGCAATGGAGCAGACTGTGGCAAAACTGAGCTCATTTGAGTGACCGAATGGTTTTTGCCAGGAGGGGAGATAAAATTGCCATTGCTCTGAGGAGAGCAAGAGTAACCCACGTTTTAAAGGATATTTATGCTAAAATGTACATCACCTGTTACTCTGGACGTGGAAGTTTCCAAAGCAGAAAGGAATTAAGGAGAAAATCACACAAATGACTCCCAGTAGATTGAATTATTTAACACAGCTCCTTACAAAGGGAACAACACATGGATCTGCTCATCCCAGACGTGGGATCTGTATCCCTGCAGCTGCACAAGTGCCACCAGCCAGCCCAAAGCTGGTGACACACAGCTAAGCCATGCAGCTGTCCCCAGCAGGGGCAATAGCACAGGGACACACACCTGGAGCACTCAGTGCAGCCACGTCCCTCACCCAGAGCCAGGAATTCCCAGGAAATGAAAACAGTGACAGGAGCAGAACTCACCAAACTCTGTGTGGATACTTTGTCCTCTAAAAACTGACACAGCTGACCAGGTCTAAAAATCATGGAAGGAAATGAATTCAAAAGCAGGGCTGTTAATACAAAGCAGGAGCATCACTCCTGCATGGCCAAGGACAGGGAAGCAGCAGCAAGAGCCCCTTCATGCCTGAGTCACTGCAATGTGTTCTAAAACCCCATTTAGTAATGAAGCAAAGGCCTGGACTGTGTCATGTTGGACCACAATGAATTAAACACATCCCCAGGAATCCTCAATAATGCATAACTCCCATATATTGGTATTGTAGTAAGAGGCCATCATGATAATATTAAAAAAAGGATATTTTTAGTACTGAGAACTTGGAACTTGAAAAGTGGTGGCTGTTATTAGTGCAAATCAATGCCCAGGCTGGATTAAAGTCCAGATGAATGTATTACACTGATTAAATTCACCACCCGGGCTCCTTATTTGCTGTTCTCATCTCCTGGCTTCTCAGGGTAAGTCCCTGCAGCTCCCATCTAACACAGTCCAGGAGGGGCTCGTTGGCAGAGGAGGGGAACAACACCTACAAACTGTGTCACAGAGCCTGAGCTCACAGAAAATTTAATCAAAGGAAGCACAAAGGGAGCAATGGCTGGAGAAGAAACACCTGGCCCCAGGAAGCAGCCTGGCTTTTGGGTGACTGCAGGGACAGTGAGAGCCTTTCCTCCCAGGCCAGGGGCAAGGAGAGCCCATCCCGCTGCTCCTGTGCAAACCAAGACACACCCAGTGAAAAATCACATTGATTCCACTTCCAGCAGCAAAAGGAAAAACCGGGATGAGCACCCAGAATAAGAAATGGCCAGGCAAAGCCTTTTGCCACCAACATGATGATAGTCATGAGGATTATTCCAGCAAAACCACAAGTCTTCCTCATGATTTCCAGGATTCCATCACCTGGACCAAAAAGCAGCCATGGGCATCCTGAGGGAACACAGGGATGAGCAGTCCCTGCCATCCAGCACCCCCATGCTGGCAGCAAGAGCACAGCAAACCCAGCCAGGCACAGCTCAGGCCCTCACAGCAACCACGTCTCACACCCACGTCTCACCTTCCACCCCCCAGCTCCTGAGAGGCCAAACAGGCAGGACTTCCAAGAGATAAAGCCAGGAGATAAGAGCAAAGCAGCTTCTCCCCTGGAGATGCTTGTTGAGCCAAAGCCTGTGGCATCCCCTGGCTCTCCCAGCCCTCTGAGCTCAGCAGGCTCTTGGGCTGGCCCAGGAACATCCTGCCTCACTCCCAGAGCTGGGAAGCACTCAACATTCCCAGGGCAAACCCTGCCTTCCTCTGGTTTTGGGAAGCAACACCTGGGGCAAAGGGGTGGCACTGCAGGGCTGTGTCACACTCCCACCTTTGTCCCTTGGTTCCAACAGTGACAGCTCCAGGTGGGATCTGACATGGTGCTCTTATTCCCAGAACTTTTTCCTCCTGAAAGCTGAAGGGGCAGTGCTGACTGGACAGGCTGTCTAATCAAGAAGGTAATAACTGGATGCTCATTAGAGGCACGGGATTGTCTCCCAGATTGCCATGGGATCCTGTAAGCCTATTCCAGGGATTGCCCAGATCAGCACAGGGATGTGCAGCCTTGCACCTCTAAGCTCCTTTGCTCAGCTCAGCCTAGGAATGAATGGAAGTCACTGGCTGATGGCATCTCAGATTTCATGGACAACTGCCACAGCCAAAATGTCCCCTCCAACAGGAGTAACTCAAGGCAGCAGCTGGCTCCAACCTGCTCCCAAGCTGGGCCATGGCTTGGATGACACTTCCACAGGATGGAAAGGGAGCAGCAGGTGTTTTTCCAAGCCATCACCACATTCTGACCCAGCAGTTCCCCTCCAGCCCCAGAGAGCCAGCAGTGACCCAGGCACAGTGAAACAGCCACGAGGATCCACATGCTCCTGCTCCCATCTCCGAACCCCACAGCCCAGCTCAGAGCTCTGGCAGCAGCCCTGAAAGCCCTGACAGAGGGACTCCTCCAGGACACATCAGGGTCACCTCCTCCAGTTTGTAATTGTCCCTTTGCCCTCTCTCCAGGTCACTGCACAGCACAAAGCAAGTGCTGTCCCCTCCCTGTCCCACTTCACCTCGTCATGAGGCCACATTTGCTGCCTGGTGCAAGGAAATGAGCACCTGGATGGTGCTGGAGAGAACAGCTCTGTACCAAGATAATTCTGTTCAAAGTCTAGAGGGCAAAGCTGTCACAGATGAAGTATGTCTGTGTATTATCTGTTGGCAAACACGGGACATAATGGCAGCCACTCAACTTTAATGGCTCAAATTCCAGCTCCTCCAAACGAGCCCATCACTGCTGCATGTAATCACAGAATGTATTTAAAAGTATAATTTCCATCCAAAAGGACCAGAGCTGGAGCAAAATGACTCATGCAGCTCCCTGTGCATCGGGAAACATGTCAGGAAGCCTGGGAATTTGTGAGCTTGTTGCCATCTGTGTAGAAACTGGGCCGTGGACACGATTCCTCAAATCATTCCTCTGGCACCCATGGGAGCCTGGAGACTGCTGAGCCCCCAGAGTCAGGCCCTTGCTCTGCACCCAAGGGAGCAGAAACACTCTGTGAAGCTGCACGTGAAGCACAGGGATACCAATATTAAAGAGAAAGGCAATGGAATTAAAAGGCATCTCTCCCCATGCACCTATTCCAGCACTCCAGAGCTCCACAGTTACAGCTGCAAACTCAGCTCCATTTCTGCCATAACAAAATCATCTCCACAGCATAATTAGTGTGCTCGTGTTAAAATGGGTACAAATGCAGGGAAAGAGGCATCCAAATATGATTTGTTTTTCAAGACAACATGATGTTTTCCCTGGCTAATAGATTCGATTCATTAAGGAGTAACAAGAGCCAAGCACCACTTGCAGCAAACCTTGCTGCTTTTAGCAGTGAATTATCCATCCCCAGACTGGTTTGCACCCCACTCTTTTTTACCTGCTATGACTTCACAACCTTTTTTAGTCTAACTTGCCTACACATGGCTTACAAAATATCTCTTCTGTGACTACTGCTTATTCCTAATTTCCTTAATGGCACAATTAAGTCCCCTGGCACTGTTCTGCTCAGGGACTGGATGACTTCCACATCCACACGCAATTTTCAAGGCAGTCGGATAGTTTGTGTGAGCAGGTATTTGCACTAAGATTTGCAACACTCTCTCAGGGCAAACATCTGAGTTGTCTGAAGGGGTTTTGAATGAATGATTTCCTGTGTTATCCACCTTCCTCTAGAAATAACGCTCCATCTGTTCATGGAACAGTTCCCTTCTCTTACCGAGGCGGGATGAAGGTCACGCAAGGGAAAGAAAAATTTGCACATCCCCAACGCCCTCCAACAAAACACAAGGCACGTACCTGGCCAAGGTCATTAAGCAGTCAGGGGAAGAAATACAGCTGTCAGGTTAAGGGGAGTGAGTAATCACCCAGTGCATCATTGCTGCGACAAGCACCCCAGGACACGGGCTGGAGTCACAACATGTCCTGTGCAATTAATCACTAATCACTACCTGCTACAGAGAAGTCAAATGGCAACTCCAAAGGTGAACCAAAATGGTACTTTTAAAACACCTAAGCTTAAAAAAATAAATCCCCAAACCTGAAAAAAACCTCAACTCTCCAATCTGAGGGGAAAGGCAAATGGAGTGTGTATAAAATCCCTAGCAGCCTCTGGATGGGAAGCAGCTCCTGTGGGACACGATTCACCCCAGAGGAACTGGCAGCAGCAGAACCCATGTGAAGCTAATCCCTGGCTGTTCTGGCATGGAAGATGTGTCCTTTCCCTGGCCTGTCCCACTGCCTGATCTACAGAACCTGCACTGAGTCCCAGCAGGTTTCCATGAAAACAGCAGAGCTCTGCTCATCCTCCCTGGCTTCCTGTGCAGAGCTCCTGCTCTCTCCTCCTTGCATGTTTGGGATAACCACTGGCAGTAAATTGGTCACTCACAGTAGCCCTTGACCCAGGAGCACTCCCAGTCCCAGAGTTACCAAATCATTAAGGCTGGAAAACAACTCTGAGGTCACCAAATCCAACCTCTGACTGGATGCCACCACAGCACCGAGTCCCAGGAAGGAGCAGGTTAAATACAAATCCTGCTCTGGCTTCAGTTCAGAAATGATCCACGAGCCTCACACACACCTGGGCTCCTACTCTGAAGAAAAGCAACCAAATTCCCTCTCAGTGAGATGTTCAAAGCACCTGGACTTTCCCTCCAGTGGAAAGGTGCCTCCAGCAGCAGCACGGGATGGGCAGTGGCAGCTCTCCTGCGTGATGCACTCCTGGGCTGGAGCACTGGGGATCTGATCCCTCCCCAGGACTGCCCAAACTGTTCCCTTCTTGGAAGGACTGGGAGAGGCTGGGATTTCCCTGCAATCCTCCTGCACCCAGCTGAGCACAGCCAGCCTTGTGTGAGGCTTTGTCCTCGGTGAGGAGTGACCCCAAACCCCACGGGAACACCTGGGAGCCCACGTTCACTGAACACCCCAGGCTCCTCCTTTAACACAGCCCTGGTGGCTGAGGGACACTTCCAGTGCTGCTTTCCCTTTTTAGAGCAGATCTGGAGTAAAGCAGGAATGGCACCCAGGAGGTTGGCACACACAGGTACAGAGAGATTTGAGAGCACACAGAGCTCGGGTCTGGATGGAAATGTGCCCAAATGGAGCTGTCAAGGCTGAGTCCAAGGAATTCCCATCCAAGGATCCACTCAGCCTCAGCCTCAGCTATTCCATATAGTATTTGCCTGGCAAGCAGTCCACACTCAATTATACCTATATAATTATTATTCCTTTCAGAGATAAGTTTTGCCAACCCAGAACATGGAAAGGATGCCTTAAAGGATTGGTACTTCTAGGATAGGAATATCCAGAAAAGAGACCAAATAATGAAGGTTGGAGATTTTGACCTAATGGGAAATCTCCAGCTCTTCTCAGTGCATTTTCTTTTTTTTTCCAGCTGAAAGCAGAAGTTGAGGGTGTGAGCTTCCCTCAGATGTTCCATGTGGTGGGCAGGTCATACTAACCACGCTAAGGATGGGACAAGCCTGGCAAAGGGATCCACCCAAGGAATTCATAGGAATTTTGCAATGCAGTACCACAGATTACATTAATTGATAGTGAAATATGCCCAGATCCCTGAAATAAAACTTTATTGCTAGAGTTATTTTGACTAACAGCTGAAAATCAGAGCATGTACCCTCATTGCTCTGCAGCCCATTTCATTCCTCTATCACTGAAGCAACTTCCAAATACTCCCAAGGCTCTGCCAAGTCCTGCCCCACTATCTAATGTACCATCATTAAGAACTGATTCTGCTCTTTGAAGGTGTCCAAGATGCTCTCTTCAGGAAAGTGCTTGCTAAGTACCCTCCTGAAGACATCTGTAAGGAATTTTTACTACTGGCCTAGATATTTACTCCACCTGGAAGAATTAAGTGGCTCTAAGGAGCTTTTAGTTGAAGTAAATCCTCATTTAAACAAGCCCCAGGAAAATGGACAGGGAGTTCCAATTGCCTCATTTGCTTTTGTTTTATGACCCACTCAGAATAAAAGAAACAGGGAAGATGGAATGTGATCTGTGCCTCACTCCTCAGTGCTCTCCTCTCCTCCAGCAGTGCCATGGAAACGATAAATTATCCTACTCTCACAAATTTGCACCATCATTTTTATGGTCAGCGTTGCTCAAGAAAGGAGCTGCCTTCCTGGGACTGCACAGCTGGGGCAGCCAGGATGTGCATCCAAAAGGAAGAGCTAAAGAAAAGAGCTGGCACTGGAGAAATGTGGCCAGGGGCAACAGATGTGGCCAAGGGGTGGGATGAGCAACTGGGCAAGTGCCTCCATGGTCAGGCATGGTGGGAAAAACCCTTCTCCTTCCTATTTCATCTGAAATAGCTGGAGTCAGGGAGGACCTGGACATCTCAAAAGCATGGAGAGATTTTTCCTTGGGTTTGCTGGGCATTTCCTGGCTCAGATGCTGTGCTTCCCAGGGCTGACACAGGGGGAAGAGGCTGTCCCCAGTCTGCTGTTACCCACAGGAGATGGTACCATTCCCACACTGATGGAAAAAAGGATCATTTCCCCTGCAGTTCAGTGTAGTCTTTGATAACCTGGATCACAGTCTGAGTCTGCTGTCACACGGGTTTAGGATCCTGTGATGCAACACAAAGCAATAAAAAACAAGGGCAAAAAACCAAAGCAAACATTTTTGGTCTTTAATACTTTTCCATCTCCACTGCAGTGTGGAAAAGGTGATGCTCTTCCCTGACATTCTCTGCTGATACCAAACAGGCAAACCTCAGGAATGCATCTGAGAACTGAGACAGAGCTGATAAACAGGAAGCAAATTCATTCCAACCCCAGATTTTATGGGAGAGAAGCTCCCAGGGCAAGGAATCACAGGAGCAGTGGTGGCAGGAGTCAGAGAGGAGTTGGGAATGCACTGAAATGAGAGCAAGATCCATGGGAGGCTGTAACATTCCCTCCTCCATGGCTTGTTCTGCACCAAGCAACTCATTCCAGACAGATATCGACAGCGTGGGAGGCATTCAGAGAAAAAGCAACAAATTTTATCAGAGGTTCTGGAAGGATTAATACCCAGGAAAAGATTAAACCCGTTAAAAGCTCAGCTAAACTCCCATTTCTGAGCCTGCTAACACAGCTTCAATAGTTCCAGAGAGGTATTAGTTATGTAAAATGGGGAGAGCTGGGAGTCTGAAATGGAGAAAGGCTCCATTTTAACCATCTGAAAGGGAAACACCAACAACAGATTTCAAAGAGAGGATCAACAAGGTGAGAAACAAAAAATAAATTAAGGAATTTTCCCAAGGCAGTCCAGGAAGGCTGGAGGGAGCAGAGCCAGGGGAGAGCCCCTGCCTGCACCAGGAACCAGAACTCTCCAAACCATGAGAGCTTTGGATCCACCTGCTCCACCAACCCCACCCTCTTTGCTGGAAGGAGCCCAGCAAAAATTGCCAAGAACTACAGGCAATTCCTTCAAACTCTTCATGCTTTTGTGCCAACAGCCTGTGGCTCTTTGGGTGTTCAGCCTCACCTTTTCCACCCTTCTGGGAATTCACTTGTCCCAAAAGGTATCTAAGACCTTGAACACCTCCCCTTTCTCTCCATAAAAAGGCAAAAATAATCCCATCTCTGGTATTTATTACACTCCTTGGATATGCAGCTCCTCAAACTTTAAACAACTCAAACCACCAGCCCGTAAATCCAGAGGCCATTTGTCAATGTTTCAAAGCACTTTAGTGCCCAAAATAGCCTTAATTAGGTAAGAATATATACATAAATACTACAGAATATTGCAATAAAGGTGTCTGCACTATCACTGGTGCCAGCTCAGAGCATTTTTGCACTGGACAATGCCCCTGGGGTCACTCAGAGGAAGAACAGGGAATGTGGTTTTTTTTGCACTTAGGGTTGGAGGAATTAAAATCCAGATCAGGTTCTGATATCAGGCTTTGGCCCAGGTGTATTCAGGGAGCAGCAGCTATCTGGGGAAAGGCAGATTTTCCTGGATGCAGCATTCCTGTTTCACAGGGGCAACCATGGAAAGAGAAAAGAAATGCACCTACTTTTCTGTGAGCTCTGGACACTGGGAACACATTTTGCAGGAGCTCCTGTGTCCATCCAAAGCTGCTGTCCCAGGTGTGCACAGGCTGGGGGACCTGTGGCTACCAAAGGGGACCTGTGGCTACCAAAGGGGACCAGTGCACTCTGTCACCTGGCACAGGTCCTAAGGACAGACTTCCCAGGGGAGCACAGATCTGTCACAAGGAAAGGCACAGCCTTGCAGTGCCCAGAAATCAGGAGAGGCTGAAGTCTCCTGGGAGGACCTCCTTCAGAGCTTATCCTGCTTGTCCTGCTGCAAACGTGGGGAAAGGCTCGGGATAGCAGCACTGTCCCCATGCAGTCCTTGCTCTCCAACCAGGGACATGCACCAGAGCAGCCAAATCAGCCAAACCCAAAGCTGTTCCTGCTGATGACACCCCAAATTCTCCTGCAGTAGCCTCAGTGTGACAACCACTCCATCCTGGAGCCACAGCCCCAGGGAAAACCCCTCGGTTCCCTGCCTGCAAATGTCTGAACCCCCCAGGTGCCAATACCTGAGACTCTGGGACCTCTGGGTGCTGAAGGCAGCAGAGAGTTTGGAAATCTCATTAAAGAGCCCTAAAGTACAGCCATTATTTCCTAAGGCTCCTTTTGGCTGCAGGTAATTGCCTCAGGCACAAGAGGACTGAGGCAGGCAGGGCTGGGATCACAAGTCTCCACCAAGCTTGGTTCAGTCGTGGCCATCACCAGGCAGGAGCTGGTGAGCCACAGCTCCAGCTGATTAAAACTGCAGGAGGGCAGCACTCAGCACGTCTGAGGACACTTATCCAAGGGAGAATTTCGCCAGGACACTGTGACTTAACCCAGTGCTTTGTGCACGGAGTGCTGAAGGAGTTTAATTGTCACCACTGATGGGAACCCACTCCGTGACTCATCCCCAGCACACAGCGGCTGCTTTTCCCACTCCTGATTTACTTCCAAGGCCACCACTCCACCACCAGGACCAGCTGGGAAGAGGCAAATTCCTCTGCAGCTCAGAACACCAGGCTGGATCCATGGTTTCCATCTGGGCCCATCTCTAAGAGCTACCAGGGGAACTGGAGCGAGAGCCAGCAGAGGGGGCTGGATATGGGAGGAGCCCTCAGGAACTGGAGGTTTTTCCTGACATAAAATAATGTAGTCCTTAAATGTACATTTTCTGATTCTCTCAAGCATTTAACTTCTAAAATTGACTCGGGCTTTATTTAATCTTTTAAACACCAAAAAAACCCCGAGTTAAAATGTTATAACAAGAAAAAAAAAACAAGGAACAGAAAAGCGTAACTGCTTGAGTTATGCTCTTAGACATTTGTCAGGATAATTTTATTCCTTCGGAAACACAAACCCTTTCCAAATGGTGAGCAAGGTTTCCGTTTGAGAGCTGCAAGGACAGAGTAACCCAGGTTTTGTTATCTGAAGCAGTGTGAGCTCCCATCCCCACACACACTTTCCAAGTGGCCGTGCCCAACTCCTGTATCAATCCTGTCAAATTAATTCATCACTAAGGACAGATTTTTTTATTTTTTTTCTCCTGGCTACTGTGCATTAATTAGCGCAGGGGTTGCCATGGGAACCCAGCAACACTCGTTAGCACCACGGAATTCACCACGTTGGAAATGAACGTGGGCAAGAGCCCCGCACCAGGAGCAACAACAGGAGCCAGAGCTGGGGACGTGCTGCAGCCAGACTGGAGCTTTGACACCTCTCTGCTCAGTGTAAGCTGCAAAAACTCCTAAAAACTGGATACTGCGAGGATCTGTGGGGATGGGACAAGGGGGAATGGCTTGAAGCTGAAGGAGAGTAGATTTAAAGGGAATATTGAGAAGAAATTGTTCACTGGGAGGGAAGTGAGGTCCTGGCACAGGGTGCCCAGAGCAGCTGTGGCTGCCCCTGGATCCCTGGCGGTGCCCAAGGCCAGGTTGGACATTGGGGACAGCCTGGGACAGTGGGAGGTGTCCCTGCCATGGCAGGGGTGGCACTGGATGGGCTTTAAGGTCCCTTCCAATCCAAATCCTTCTGGGATTCTGTGACATCAGGACCTGTGAGGATGAGTCTGAGCACAGGCTCCATTTTCCTGTATTTAACCAATACAGTTTAGGACCCTGGCAGGAATGAAAGGTTAAGCTGAGAGTGTAAGAAAAAAGATCACCCCAGGCACTCACTGCAAATAGTTATCAATAATTATCAATAAACCTTGTCCAGCTTACAGCCTGTGGCACAAACTGCTGTCAGCAGCAGGGTGAGCCCATGGCAGTGACCAGGCTGCTCTGGAGGGGTCCCAACACCCCCTGCCTGGAGGGATCTCCACTCCCAAGCCTCTGTCCTTCTGGATCTGCAGCCCTGTGACACCCCAAGGGAGGTTTCTCCATCATCACATTCCTGCCTGGTGACCAGATACTCCTCCTAAGAGCCTGGATTTTGCTGGGACCATCCCACACCTGCTGGTTCTTTCCCTGAAGCAGCTCAGCAGCTCTGCCCTCAGAGCATTCCCAGAGCAGCTCCTGCTCCATCAGCACCCTGCCAGGCCAGCCAAGGCTCCCTGTGCTCACCTTCAGACACATCCCTCCTTCCCCCATCCTTGTCCCTGCTCCAAACACACTCCTCTGGAACTCTGGCCACCAGTCTGCTCCAGCCTGAGTGAGGCTGCACCACTGGCTGGTACAGGGCATTCATCTCTCCTGGAAATGCATTTCCTAATCCATCCTTGGATCATACTTTGCTTTTCCCTGGCCATGTCACACTGTCAGCCTTTGATCCCCTGATGGAGGCCAGGCTTTGTCCTGGGCACGGGCTGGAAGCTGCAGCAGGCACTGCTCTCCCTGGGAGCCAAACACTGCTCCCTGTGCTGCCAGGGACCTGCTGCCTGCTTATCTGGAACCCTGGGAATATTCCACATCCTCCTCTGCAGGAAAATTCAAGGCTTCAACCACCTCTCTAAATAGTCCATTTTCACTATCTGGGTAAAATTAGAGCCAAATCTCAGCACTGTAATAAGGAAGGTATTTCAGAAGCAGAACAAGATCCCAGCCTCCTCCAGCCAACAAAACCTGAAATAAAGCAGGGATTTGCCTGCACTTTGCTGAGCCAGCTCCTGAGGAATGCAAGGCCAGGTGCTCACCAGAAGGTCAAGGCAGATTCCCCTCTCCTTCTCCACCTGCTGGAAGAGAAAGAATTCTGGCTTTTCCATCATGTGGAACAGCAGAGATCCCAGGCAGAGCCCACCCTGCTGGGGCACCCACTGGCCCCTGCACCTACAAATGCTTCACTAGGAAGGAGGAGCCAGATATGACATTTTTTAACCCTTTTCCCTTTCTCTGCAGAAGGCTGCACGTAGCTTGTGTCAAATCCTGCAGAAGGAGCAGGGAACCAGCCCTGAACACGTCCCTGCAGAAGGTGTGGTGGCTTCCCACATAATCCCACCTCCAAACACCTCCTCCTACTCCAGGACTGCTTCCCACTCAGCAGATCCTCCTCCCTCACACCTCAGCACCAGCCACAGCTCAGCACATCTGTGTAATGAGAGCCAACCCACACAGCTCTGGATTTTCAGTGAAAGAAAGGAACATTCAGGTTCACCACAGCAAGTTATGTGGGCAAGCTCAGCTTCTCCAGGAGAATCCACATTAAGAAAATTTCATTTCACCAAGCCATTAAAGAAAGCAAGCAGAAGAAGATCCCCACTGCCAAGTTTCTCCAGCCCTTCACATTTTCTAGCAATCCACCCAAGGGAGTTTTTCTCATCTTGAATAAATAGTCATTTTTGCACCTAAGGGAAGATGAAAACATTTTCTATACTTTCAAACCTTCTCTGGCATCTCCATCACGCTCAAATCCCTCCTCAAAATACCCTCCAAACTCTGGGGAAAAACATTTGGGCCTTGTGCTAAAAGCTCCAGAAACTTTCCTTCACAGGCTGATGTTTCTGCAGCGACTCGCTTTCCTCTTACATAATTCAAGGGCCCAAAAAAGACATCAGCAGTGAGGGACAGAAATGCCAAACCAAGGCTGGTATCCAAAGCCCAGCTGAATGAGAAACCTGAAACATGAGAGACTCAGCTTCTGCAAAAACAACTTTTTGACAGCACAGAGCATCTCCCATGCCCCCGTGCCCGCTGCTCTACCTCAGGTCAGAGGGACTCGGAGCTTTCATGTCACTCAGTCCAAGTGGAGAGAGCCCTCCTCAAAGCAAGGGCACTAATTATATTAATGAAGGCTTAAGGTCAGTACATCCCCATCAAGCTCAAATTGCTGTTTCTTGAATTAAGAGTTCTCCGTCCAGTTTCAAGCAGATGGGAATCCAGAAAGCACCAGCGGAGCTGGGAAATCAATGTCAATGTGCTAAATCCAGCAGATTTAATTTCTGAGTTTTAGGAGAGTGAATGAGATCAGGATTGGTTCTTCTTGTGCCAGGGTAGGACTGGATTACCTACTCCTGCAGGATTCCTGGTAAAGGGAAGAATAACAAGGGAGATCAGGAATTAAGGGGAATGAAGAAAAGTAGACAGGTCATCCAAATTTGCAACAAGATATGACTATACTTGGATAATTCCCAGGCATTTTGTGAGTATCCAAGCCAAAAAAATCCAGGAAAAAATAATCAACATGCACAGAGCCCCAGGGGCCACAGCCATGCACTACCAACCCTGTACATGCAGAGGTGCAGGTACAGCCCACAAACAATAATGCCATGATCTGATTCCAGCTGCTTCAGGCCATAATTCCTTACACAGGGTGGGACTTATGGACTTTCTATGTCTTTGTTATTACAGAGAGAACCCAAAACCTCCTGCAAACTGCTCAGTGGGGGTGGGTGTGGTTGTGCCTCTCAGAGCCAAGCCTGGGTTAACCCAGGGGCCAAGAACCCCCTGCTCTGGGCACACTCCCCTGCCACCCTCGGAGCCAGAGCTCACCCATGGAGCTCTCACCCCAGCTGGAAGTGCTGTGACTGAGGCCAGGACCTGCCCCAAGGAAGGGCTGGGACAGGCAGGCAAAGGTTAAAGCAGAGGAGCACGATGTGAGGAGCTGGAGGGGCCGTCACTGCCGGCTCACCAGCGCTCAGATCAAGTGACCTGACACAGCACAGCTGCTCTGGGCCCTCAGCACAGATCTGAGGATCTGCCTCCCAAGAGAAATCCCTTCCCTCCTGTAACCCACTGAACAGCCCAGGAGTGCTGCTGTGTCCAGGCTCCTGCAGCTCTGGAACACGTGGAAATGTGGGAAGCTCTGGGACCGCCCATCTCCAGGAGTGATTCTTGCTCTGGTGCCTAACCTGGAAACACTGAATGCCACCAAAACTAAGCAGCCCAAGGAGATGAGGGACATGCTTGAGGAGAGAGCACCAAAAAGCAGCACAGCAAAACCAGCCACATGCCCAAACCCCTTCCCTGCAGCTCCTCAGCTTCGCCTTAACCATTACTTCTGCTTCGGTGCCTCAGAGCCACTGAACGTGTCTGTCAACCTCCACTGTAAACCTCCTGGGGAAGAGATGAAACATCCCCCTCATCCTTCCCTCCAGGAGTTAATGCCTTTTATTTGGCCAGACTGGATGCTCTGGCAGTCACTGCCCCTCTCCAAGCCCCCTGTGCTGGGCAGGCACAGCTGTGATCCCCCTGAGCTGGGGCTGCAGCTCTGCGTGTGCCGCCAGCTCAGGCTCTCCCCTCGTCTCCCCTCTCTGCTCTTCCTACGTCTTCTCTCCAGCAGCTTCATCTGAGCATTGCCTTGCACTGGGAGCTGCAGTGCTCTTGCTGTCAGAGCTTTCCTGGGCAAGGCAGATTTATCCTGATGCATGCAAAGGATGCCAGCGTGCAGGAACTTGCTTCGGACAGAGCCGGGAGTTTGCAGTGCGAGGCTGCTCTGGAAATGTCACTGTGCAGGATCCGAAGGGGCTGCCTCCACCACCTCCTCATTGCCAAGGCCATCAAGGTGTGTGCCACGCTTCCTCCACCTGGGTGAAAACACTCACAGAGTCATCCATCCGTCCCTCCATTCATCCATCCCTCCATCCATCCATCATCCATCCCTCTATCCATCATTCCTCCATCCATCCATCCATCCATCCCTCCCTCTCTCACATCTTCCAGGCTCACACAGACCATCCCAGCCATGAGGCAGCAGCACCCTGCCTGTGTCTGGCCTCCCTCAGGGCTGCAAAGCATCACCTGGCATTACTTATCTACACTTTCAACCCAAAAATCCACCAAATTTCTCCTAAAAGGTGCTGCAGGTACACAGCTCAGCAGGTCATAGATGCATGAGCTGCTACCAATCCTGCATTTTCAGCTTCTGAGCACTTTACAGCATCTCATCCCAAATTCCTTGCTTCAACCAGCACACCAAGTCTTTTTCTCCAGCACCTTAGATTTTTAACAGAAATTAAGCTCAACACAACACAACCTTCTCCCATACTCTCCTAAACTTGTTTTTTTCCCCAGGACAGCAGGGCTGACAAGCACAGAGTGAACCTAAAAATTCTAAAGAAAAACACAGAAACTGAAGAAAACCTAAAGAAAAATGAAACTGAAAACTGGGTTCCCCCAGCTGGACAAAAAGGAAAGCACCTGATGTCCATGGGAAAAGCTGTCATGGCCCTGCAGTTGCCTCCCTGCAGTGCCCCAGGCAGCAGCAGGAGTTTTTAAATCACTGCTACCTCAACCATCCTTCTTTTTATTTGTGCCTTGTAGAAGGGAGATCTCTCTCTGTTATTTTTAAACTGGAGCCCTTACAGATGCCAACCTTTGCAGACCAGCTGGCAGCTGGGATGGTGCCCGTGGGAAGGCACCAGAGCCATGCTCAGCCTCCTGTGGCACAGCTCTGGGTGAAAAGGAGCTTTCCCAGCTCTCCTGCACTCCCCATCCTCAGTGCTGGAAAGAATTCCAGACTCACAGAAACCCAAGGGATATTCTGTACAGAAAACCGTGGGCAGCTGATGCATCGAGGTAATTCTGGAACTGAAAGCTGGAGGGACTTTCCTTTGTTCTGGCTTTTTTGAGTGTTTTTTTAGTTTTTTTAGTGTCCTACGTGAAATTCTCTTTCTTTCAGTGGTGCCTCTCTTTCTTTCTTTCAGTGGTGCCTCTGGAAAATTACCAACAGAGATCTGCTGAGCTTGTAAGCTCCTGTCTGCATTAATTTGCAAACACTGATAGAAGATTTTTTGGGTCTGTGTGTGCCTTGGTTCTGAAGGACCACAAGTGGGATGAAGGTCCCACAACAGCAATTCCTCACCCAGCTTCCATTCACTGCTCGAGAGTTTGGCACAGAATACACTGAGGGCCCAAAGAAGGGTGCACACACCTCCCAAACCTCTGGGCCATCTCCACCTACCCCTCAGAGCTGTGCTGCTGACACAGAAGGGACATTGCCTCTCCCTGCAGCAGCCACAGACATCAGCCACGAGCCTGGCAAGGGGAACAGAACCCAGGGGAAACCATGACCAAATCCAGAGCAAACCCAGCTCAAAACCAGCTGGGAGAAGGAAGGACAAGGAGAAGTTAAGGTGGATGGTAAACCAGTCAAAAATGTTGGTGTTGTGGCTGTGGTGAGCACCAGGACAGGCTGAGTGTCCACCAGGGAGGAACAAGGGCTCCCTGCAATCTTAGACTCATCTTTCCCATTCTCCATCACCACAGGACCTCACAGTGTGTAGCATCCCACACTGTGGAAGAGCAATTCACCTCAGAGCAGCTGACCATGCTCAGTCCCCTCTCCCCCAACAAGCCTGGCCAGCAGGTTTTCCTTGGCTGCTCAAGTTTTAATAAACATCATTTAATCCCTGCTTCCAAAGCAGAGCTCAGCTCCCTGGGCCAGGCTGGGATTGTCACACTGGCTCCAGAGCATGAGGATAATTCCCACAGCCCCTGCAGGTGAGTTAAGCAATTGGGAAGGAACACACTGGGGTTTGAGCAGCACCAGCATCCATCCCTTCCCAGCCTGGCAGATCCACCCCTCCCAGGAAAGCATCCTGCCCCAACAGGCTTCAGTCCACACCACTCCTGTGATGCTGTCTTCCAAACCTTGGCACCCAGGATCATGGATGTCAGCAGAGGATGGTAACTGAGAGATGGTAACTTAACTGAGAGAGCAGGTGAGCAGTTTCTGCATTTCCATTTCATTTTCCACTGCATTTCCTACCCATGCCCTTCTGTGGGCAGCCCTGTGGCATTCCTGGGAATAGCTTTGGGATAACCACAGCCAGACCTGGGAGGAATCTCTCCCTTCTTACACAATCATACTGACATTCTGTGTTCTAAGCACACACCAGCCCTGAGCAGTCACTATTGAGGGTGAAGGCTGCTCACTCTCTGCCTTTGCAAGGGTCCAGCCTCAGGGATGGAGGGTTTGGAGGAACAAAGTATTGGAGCAATGAATTCTCAGCTCAGACTCCTCATTAGGTAATACTGACAAGAGGGAAGTGCTATGGGATCCCTAAAAGAACCTCACATCTGCATGGAACAGCAATGAATTATTCACCAATTAGAGGAAGGTTAAAGGCCAAAAGCTCCTGTGGCAGTGTCCTGCAGCCTCTGAAAGCTCATGTGAGCTTCCTGCAGGAGAAATGCAGTTTGTGCCATCCCAGGAAATACTCTGTGTGTGAAAGGTATTAATTCTGCCTGCTCCTCCCAAGTGCCATGGACATGGAAGGGATGCTGCTCACCCTGTAAACACACAGATGTGGGAGCAGAATTCCAGGAAAGACTGCAGGACACAGAGCAGCCCAGCTGCAGAGAGCACAGCACCAACATCCTCTGCCTGGTGCAGCAAAATGGGCAAAGTTCATTCAGAAATAAAGAGAAAAGATAAAAGCCAAGCCTGGCATCCCAGAGGAGAAAACATCCCAGTACCACAGAATTCTGATGTGCACCAGCTCTCAACTTAAACCAGCAGGGGCTTTGGATTTCCAGACACAGAGTGAAATTCCAGCTACAGAAAAACATCCCTGCTGCTGGATTCTGGGGCTTCCCTCTAGGTCAGGTACAAACACCCTGCCACCTCCCAGACATCAGGAAACATCAGCTGTAAACAACTTCCAAGTCTCCTCTTTATCCACAGAGGTTTAATATTCCCTCAAATAGTATATTTTATATTTATTATTCCCCCAAATAACAGTATATATTTGTTACACTGGCCAAAAATAATCTTGAAAATATGCAAGGAGTTATGATTTCTGGCCTTCAAAATATTGTAGTTGTGACATTTCACTTCGTTATTCCAGCTCTGGACAAATGGTTCTGCTAAAATATCTGTCACAAAGTAGTCCCCTATGCCCAGACCACAATAATGTTTTTTAGCAACTAAAAAGGTTCTGTTAAACCATTATGAACTTAACTCCGGCCAGGAAAGAAATGGAAGAGTTGGAGCACCAAGGCAGCAGCTATTCTTGTTAAATTGGTCTCAATTTTTCAAGGATCCTGTTGAACATTACAGAGGTCACAGCCTGCACCACTGCGAAAACCTAAGAAGTCTCTTAAACCCACGGAGTTTAATAAGGAATGCCATATTCCCAAATTGCCTCAAATGTTTTACAAGGTATTAGGAGTTTCAGTTTTCTAGGTTCAAAACACTAACCAAATAAAAAGTCTATTTCTCCCAGATTTTCAAGGTTCAATTTTTAAAAGGCCAGAGGCACAAACTGTTCCTGTGAGGCAGGAAAGCCTCAGCCATCAGCTTCTATCACAGACCCAGCCATCCTTCCCAGCTCCCAGGGTTTGTCCTCCCTGTGCACAAGAGTTGATTCCCATGTTAACCTGGTGCCATTTCCTTTTCTCAGCTTTCCTCATCACAGAATCACGGAATGGTTTGGGTTGGAAGGGACTTCAGTGCTCATCTTGCTCAGGCTGTGGGCAGGGACACTTTCCACTATCCCAGGGTGCTCCAACCTGGCCTTGGGCATTTCCAGGATGGGGCAGCCACAGCTTCTCTGAGCAACGAATGTCCGGAGCTCTTTTTGCATTTTTGAGATAAAACTTCTGCTAAAAATCTGAAATCACCTGTCATGGGACCCTTGAGGCTGAACAGCATCAGATGGTGAATCTCAGGATCTCATGGAATCATGGTGCCCACTTCCCTGGGCTCTACAGCTTCCCTAGATCTCCTCCATGCAGGTCCCTATTTCCCATAAGCATGGTCAGAATGGATTAAGTGCTTTATCTTTTTCTCCCTCCTCCTGCCCTCCTGGCCATGCTGCTCTTCCCTGGCAGCCTGAAGCCCTGCCCCAGGCACTGCCACACCAATCTGCTGATGGACACCACAGGCAATCCCTGGCCTTGACAAATATCTGCAAACAGGGGCAGGGATGATGGCAGTGACGGTGCTGGTGGCACCTGTCCAGCTGGACTGAAGCTGTGACATTCCACGGGGTCAAACAGTGGCTTTCCAGGCACTACCAGTGGATTTACACTTTTCATCTACTCAATGCTGGGGCTGTAAAATTTCATCTTTCTTTCTGTGCTGCCCTTCCCTCCCAGATTAATTTTATTAACAGCTCTTTTTATGGGTGCTATAAAGCACCATTCCATATTTGGACACTGTTTAAGGGGATAAATTTCTACAGGAACCTTCTGGGATCTGAGGGTGACTCTTCAAGCACATTCTTGGTTTTCCTCACTGGACCACATGCCCTTTGTTCCCTTCAAAGGAAGTCTGACCTGTGACACAGCCAGTCAGGTACTGAAATACTGCAGCTGCATTCTCTAGGGTGCAGATATTGAACATTACCACCCCCAAAAAGCAAGCAAGGATGCTCAGGACCCGTGGCCTTCAGGTCCTTTGGGTCAGCTCAAATCAGCTGCTGGAAAACCTATGTAAATGCTGTTTCTTTGGGATTTCTACTTTACTTCCCCCCTTGTGTTTCCCAAATAAAACCCAATTTCTTATTTCCCACTGACTGACAGCAGCTCAGCTAATTAACAATGCACCACTGTGCCTTGATTACTCCCTCTCTTTTATTATGAAAGAAAATGTCAAAGCCTTCAATTTGACTCCTTCAGGAGCCTTTGAGCAGTTGAGGAGCAGTTTCTCACCTGGGAAAGAACCAGCTCACAGGGGCTGCTCCACACACAGCCCCAGATCCCACTGCTGATCCCAGCAGAGCCAAATCCAAATCCTGCCAGGCTGGCTCCCGGCACTGAGGCCAAATCTCTGCTGCCTGGGACTGAAACTCTTATCAGATACAAAGACTTTAGGCCGGATTTTCCTCTTGATGCTGAGCTGCAAACACCAGCTCTGGGTAAGCTGAACTCTCCAGAGATCCCAATCCAGCTCAGGGGCCATCAGTCACTGCCATCGGTCACTGCCATCGTGCCAGCTCAGATTAACGTGTCACCAGGGGCACAGCACCCTGAGCACAGCACCCAGCCCTGAGCACAGCACCCAGCCCTGAGCACAGCGCCCAGCCCTGAGCACAGCACCCAGCCCTGAGCACAGCCCCCTGAGCACAGCACCCAGCCCTGAGCACAGCACCCTGAGCACAGCACCCTGAGCACAGCACCCAGCCCTGAGCACAGCACCCTCAGCACAGCACCCTCAGCACCTGCCTCCCCACTACTACAGTCCCTACACACTTTTTACCCTCTACCATGTAGCCTGGCCCGCCCTGTCCCTGTCCCAGTGCTCCCACAGCCGTGTGGCTCCAACTCAACATATTAATGAACTTTTGATGGAGCACTCGGCTCCTGCCAAGTCCCAGGGGATGTTTTCCAGGGAGCAAGTGAGCCCATGCTGGGGGCAGGGAGCAAGTGAGCCCAGGCCTGGTGTGCTCAGCCCTGCCAAGAAGGCAGAGCCAGCAGCACAGTCCTGGAGTGTCACTGCCTCCATCCATCCCTCATCACGGAGGAACACCCTCTATGATCCTTGCACAGGGATAAATGTGCTCTCCTCACTTTCCAGCACAGTTTGGAGTGCTGCAGCTTTGCTCCAACCACAGCCATGCTCGCTGCTAAATGCTGAACGTCTCGCTCCCTCCTCCTCTCCCTCGGAATTTTTCCTCCCCTGTTCCAGCCAATAGTGCAGGGGAAAATTCCAGCCTGAGCTTCATTAGTATAAGATATAAAAATAGAAGTGCATTATCTTTTGTAGTTCTCTCGGTTGATTCAGCGGCAGCATGAAGGTAAAATAATTAAATGTTTGTCTGGTGATAGAAACAAGCCCAACAGGAGAGACTGGGCTGGGCTTTTCTGGAAGCTGAGCGTGGAGATCTGGGGGCTCTTCTGCTCCACAGACTTTGCCCTCCCCTCTCTCCATAGCTACCAAAAGGATGATGATGCCTCCCTCCCTCCTTCCCTCCTCCTCAACTCCAAAATAAACACAGGATGGAGGCTTTGGGAGAAGCTGGCAAATGCCTCTGCTGCAAAGCACAGACCTCCCGCAAAAACTTTTCCTGCCATCTCCCCAAATCCTGCCTGGCAATTCCCTCTGCACCTCCAGGAGCTCTCCCGGAGCCAGCAGAGCTGCAGGAGCAGGAGGGTGTCTGTGTGGAGCAAGGTCAACACAGGAGATGTTCAAAAAACATTAGTGAGTTGACTTGATCCTTCATCAAAATACTTTCTGCTTTTCCTTCCTAACACTTCACTGCCCACGACGTGGCAGGCTGAGCCGATGTGACAAACTGTCGAAACACATTTTTTTAACAGAAAAAAAAAAAATAAACCTAGACTTTAAAGGTAAAACTGGTCCCTTTGAGTCTCTCTATCATATGTGATAGTCCTGCTGGAAAAAAAAAAAAGGGCTCTGAGAGGCAACTTGCTGGGAAGAGGTTCCAATGGGAAGAGCTCCAGTCTGTAGGAAGCTCCTGCGCTTCACCTTATCTTTTAAGCTCCCATTAGTTGATAAAAGCAACCACAGAGGTGCAAAACCACCTGAGTATTTGTCAATCCCCAGACACAAAGGTAAAATGCTGTTCACTGATTCCATAAAGTAACCAGCAAAAAATTCCCTAAATCCTTCTGCTGGCACCAGCAAAAATACCTGCTACCAAAGGGAAAGGACCATCATTTGTCCCTCTCCAAATTCCCCCTCTGTGCTTTATTCCTGCTGTTGTGCTGCTAATGACCTATTAACCACCAGCCTGTGGAGGGGGGCAAATCCCACCCACCCCCGAGTTCCCTGCTGGAGCCTGAGATTGCTATTGATGAGCTCCTGGTTTGATGGAAAGGAAGTGAGCTGAGTTTAAGGGCTGCTGGCACTCTCTCTGGAGAAATGCCAGGGAATTTTTAGACAGTCTTCAACCCAACAATAAAATGCCATGGATGTGAGTCAGAGTGGATGCGAGCATCTCCCTGGGAATCTGGGAGCAGGCAGCTCCGTCTGGACATCCCTGCCCAAAGGAGCCACCTGGGAGTGTCCAAATCCACTCATGTGGGTCTCTGGAGCTGCACACAGCTCAGCACTCCCTGCATGCACAGAGAGTCACCTCTACGCTGCCCTTGGATCCCCCAGCACGTGGGCAGGCCATTTCTCATCTGTGGGGCTGCAAATCAATGTCTTGCTCAGGCTGTGTGTGTTTGCAACATGTAACAGCCTATATTTTATATTCTTAGCTTATAAATACATCAGGTAGTAAAAAACTACACTTTTTCTTGGGGTGGATGGGCAGCAAAGTGTGTGTAGCAAGCAGCTTACAAATGCCTGGCCACATTCATTAATGCAGACTCCAAAGGAACTAAACTTTCATGTTTGTCTTCAAAAACTGGTTACATATTTACTTTTAGTTCAAAAGGATTCTCCTGGAAGTTAAGTGGTTTGAATTATTGGTATTTTATGTCAATCCACGACAGTGTAGGACAAAAAAATTAAAACCTGACAACTGAAAAAAATCTTGTGACTTCCTAACACATTGGAAATCTCCAAAGTCTTACTAACCAAGAATCTGGTTCATGATTTTCAAGGTCTTGAGCTCATGGCCAAACTCACAGAATCTCCCCTGTGTATTCCACTTTTAGGTCCATCAGGATGAGCAAGATCCCTGGAGTTCCAGCTGACAGATTTAAAATGGCTGGAGCTACTGCAGGGAAAGAAAATGGGGGGAAAGTCTGTTCTGTATTTATGCACCAACATCAGGTGGGGAGAGGTTCTGAGTAAGCAGCACAGGATGCAACAGAATTATCTAAGAATTAAGGCCTATTTTATGTTAGAAGAAGAACCCAGTGCTCTTGGTAATCAATACAGGAGCTTTTTTAAAAGTCAGACCTTGAAGCTGCTGGACACAGATAAGGCTCCATGGCCTTGTCTCTGCAGCACCCCAGCTCCCCCAGCACTGCCTGTGCCTCCTGAGGTCATCCATAAATCCAGAGCACTCCTGGCCACACCACACACACCAGGAAGGCTCAGGGCAGGCTGCTGAGCTGCCAAGATAAATCCTGTTCCTGCAGCCAATCCACCTCTATCAATCTTCTCAAAAGCAGTCACCAAAACACTGATTTGCAGGATCTCACTTACTTGTTTCTCCTTCTTTAGGACCAGTGCCAAACCCAAGACTTATGTGCAGCTCCTGGCACCTCTAACCATGGCCTGCATCAAATCACCACCACAGCAAACCCTGACCTTTCAATCCTGCAGGATTGAATCCCAAAGCACGGGTGGCCACAGGACACTGCAGGGATGGATGGATGGATGGATGGATGGATGGATGGATGGATGGATGGATGGATGGATCCACTGCCCAGCTTTCCAGCACAGCCAAACTGGCAAACCCTCCCATCTGTTAGAGGCCTGGATTCACTCCAGGTAATAACAATAAAACACTACCTTCCCCTGCTCCAGCCTCACCCATGGCCCATTTCCAGAGCCCTTCTACTCCTGACTCCATCTGTCCTGGGGATGTTTGCTGCCCCTCTCCACAATTACCATCAGAATAAAGTCTATTTTGGGCACATCCTGCTGGTCCTGTCCAGAGGAGCCTGCAGGAAAAGCTGTGCCTCTCAAAATTCGAGGGGCTCTGGGCTCCAAAAACCAGCTTTGAGGCCTCTGTTCTGCTCACAAGTCAAAGCAAGACTGTCTCTTTGAGAACCTGTTCTGGTATTTTCTCCAATCCCATGAGAACTGCCAACATGAAGATACTTCAGTTATTTTCCAGAAATACAAATCCATGGCCTAGTGGAGTACATTTTCTGCGTGTTCTAATTTGTCCTGACCTCCAGCCCCAGATTTCCCTTTATAACACACTCCTCTATTCTTAGTTTTACCTCCTGCATTGTATCCTTCCCCCTCTTCCAGCTGCTCCCTCTTGGTTTTGAAAAGCCTGAATCCTCCTTTTCCCTGCCTCCTTCCCAGACTGAGGATGGTTCCTTTGCATGCAGTCCCATCAGATTCATCCCAACTCATCCTAACCTGCTGCAAATTCTGTTCCCATTTCTCTCTGCTGCTCCAAGCCAGTATTCTAAACACAAACACATTTAACACCCTGCAGTGACAGCCTGAGAGTGACACGGTGAGGGGGACACGCCTGGAAAGCAGGAGGGAGACCAGGGGAGATATTCCATACCTGGAGTCCACTGCTTTAGGGCTGTTCTGTTGGAAATGTGAGTGTCTGGCTGTCAGGATTTCCTTGGATTGCTGTCTCAGAGCCTCACCTGTCTGTGAAGCTGCTGCTGTGTGATCTTTGAGGAGCCTGGGTGCCTCCTGGGGAGCTCTGTCCTTGTCTCACTGCCTGAGTCCATCTCCAGGCAGGACAAGAGGCAGGGGCAGAGCAAAGGGACACTCCAAAGGCACAGCCTCCTTCCCTCCAGGAGCACAGGGATCCTCCTGCAGCCCCAGCTCCGTCCATACACATCCCTGGTCAGTCTCCACACAGCCCTTGCCAAAACTGCACTCAAAGCAAGGCACTCTCAGCAGCCCTGAACACTGAGGATGGACCAGCAACAAGGTAAAACCTCCCTCACAAATGCCACCAAATCCAAGAGAAATGTGCTGGCCTTTCAGGAGACAGCTGGGAATGACAAGTGTAGGAGAAGGGAATACAGGTGACCTCACCCCTGATAAGTAACAGCTCTGTTAATTACCCAATAGAGCCTCACCCTGATGAGTCACAGCTACATCCAATAAGGATAAGTGCAATAAAAGGTTGGCTGGGGAGGGGAGGAACTCTTGAGGAAGAGGGAACCAGAGGGTCATGAAGAAGGAGGATCCTGAGGAGAGAGAATTACTGCTGTGAGGTCAGTCTGGGTCTGCAGTTAGAGACTGTTGTGGGAGCCTGCAGTCACAGTCTAGCCAAGTAAAAGCTGCAGTCCCAGCCTGCACACCAATCCCTGCAGCCCCTGCACACCAATCCCTGCAGCCCCAGCCTGCACACCAATCCCTGCAGTCCCTGTATTCACACCAATCCCTGCAGTCCCAGCCTGCACACCAATCCCTGCAGTCCCTGCACACCAACCCCTGCAGTCAGAGTTNAATCCCTGCAGCCCCTGCACACCAATCCCTGCAGCCCCTGCACACCAATCCCTGCAGTCCCTGTATTCACACCAATCCCTGCAGTCCCAGCCTGCACACCAATCCCTGCAGTCCCTGTATTCACACCAATCCCTGCAGCCCCAGCCTGCACACCAACCCCTGCAGTCCCAGCCTGCACACCAATCCCTGCAGCCCCAGCCTGCACACCAATCCCTGCAGCCCCAGCCTGCACACCAATCCCTGCAGTCAGAGTTCAGCAGGGAATACCCAGCAGTCAGAGGCTGCAAGGGAAACCTCCAGCAGGAGCTGCTGCAGCCAGAGTCAGAGAAAGTTGGAGTCAGGTTGGCTGAGCTGTGAAGAGGAATAAAGCAGGACCCTTTTTATGCTGTGTTTCACAAGAAGTCTGTGTCTCAGCTCATTTCTGCCCTCTGACAGGAGGGCTGCTGCAACAGACACAGATGACATTTGTGAGAGTCAGCACTTCATTCTGCTGGATTACCAGAAACCTTGAGCACTGATGGACTTTCACCAGTGTCTGAAGCTGGGAATCCACACAGTAAAAAGAACTTCCAGGTGATGAGGCAGCCCTAAAGCCTGTGCTGCATGCCCTCATCCCATGGATTTTAAAGCAGGTGATCAGAGAGGAGAGCACAGCATGGCCCCAGCTCCACCACTCACACAGAATTCCTGCCCAGGGAAATCTCCCTGTGAGAGGACAACAGCCTGCCCTGACCCCTCAGCCATGCCAGCCACGCCTGGGAGATGTGGGGTGATCCTACAGAAACCCTGGGGATTCCACATTCCAACACCAAAACCACTCATGTGTTCCTCAAGACACAAGAAGATGCAAATTCAGAGCAGAAAGCCCTGGCACAGCCCTCACTGCCCTCCTGCCACACATCAGGGGGACATCTTTCCCTGCCACTGCAAGGAAGGAGGGACTCCAAGAAACTGTGGGAGGAAGCTGAAAATAATCCAGAAAGCTGCAAACATCTGGAAGGCCAATGCTTTGCTCTACAATTCTGCATTGATTTCTTGCCTCAAATAGATTTCTAGATGGATTGCAATTAAAATGAGTTACACAATGCTAGTGAAACATCACTCATTTCCGTTTCAGATTTTATTTTTGCATCTTTGCTTTCTAGATCCTTTTGAGTTTCAACAGCCACTCCTTGGATCTTAACTTTTCTTCTTTCCTCTCTTCTTCTGGCCAAATTGCTCTGAATCCATTTTTACCTTCCAGCAAGGATGCTGCCAGTGGTGGTTCACACAGCCCTGGAACAATTCCCTGGGCAGTGGTAAAAAATCCCCACTGTGAGCCCTGACTGCAGCTGCTGAGCAAACCCACAGAAACCTCTGAGCATTTATCAGAGCCAATTCTTTTGTGAGCTGCCCTGAGCCCCCAGGATCTCCTTGTCACACGCCTCCAGGACATCAATTTCCATTTATTGTCCTGATTCCTGCTCAAAAGCCACAGGGAGGGAGGAAAACGGTGAGGAAGGCTGGGCTACAGGAAAAGAGATTTACTTTGCTGAAAACCTTGTAAAGCCAGGCCAGCTCCCCCTGAAAAGGGCAGTGCTGCCACTATCCCTGCTCCAGCCCTTTGCTGGCCATTCCTGCACTGGGATGGATGTGATAAAACATGGGATTGCCAGCAGCAGCAATGTCAGCACCAAGCCCAGCTCTCCCAAGCACCGAGGCTGAGCTTTACAGAGTAGCTGTACATTAATTAGAGTAGCAGATTAATTAGAGACCAACGAGAGAGAGCAGGTTTAGAGGGGATATTGGGAAGAAACCCTAAATCCTTCCCTGGGAGGGTGGGGAGCTCCTGGCACAGGGTGCCCAGAGAAGCTGTGGCTGCCCCTGGATCCCTGGAAATCCCCTGGATGGGGCTTGGAGCAGCCTGGGACAGTGGGAAGTGTCCCTGCCATGGCAGGGGTGGAATGGGATGAGCTTTAAGGTCCCTTCCAACCCAAATCATTCCATGATTGCATCATTATGAGCACAGCAGTCCATTTGCACTTAGCCAATACAACCTCGGTCTCTAGCTGCTGTGAATAATACAGAAAACTGCTGGTATTCCCAAGCCTTTGATCTTCATTTGACTTTTGAGGGTTTTCAGGCACCATTTTCATTTAAAAATAGAAGAAGTACTCAAGTATTTATACAGCACAAAGGCTTTAAAGGCTTTAAAACTTCAGAAAAGATTTTTAAGATGCCAGAATGAAGAACGTCAAGTATTATTATCACTTGAATTTCAACCTGAGTTGGAAAAACCCTGCAAAGGTACAACTGTCTGCAGGAGAAACAGAGAGGCAAAAAGGGCAGCAAAACCCACTGCAGTGACAGGGAGATGTTTCCAGCTGTGGGAGAGCTGTTCAAAGGAGGAGCAGAAGTCTTCCCTGGCCACTTGAGAAAACCACTACAGACGTGTCCTGACAGAACAGGAGGGAACGTGCCCCAGGGAACAATCCTTCTTTTGGGGAGAGGATGGCCAAACACAGAAGCTTGAAAAGGAGAGATCTGGGAATTAAGATGTGAGCTCGTGTCACTCAGTCAGAGACAGCACTTCCAGGCCATGCCAGCGTCCAGAGCACGGCTGGGCTGCCCTGAGTGGCTTTTGTGCCTTTCCTTTGTGCACCATGAGCCTCTCCTGGCTCTTTTTGCTGGCTCTGGGGTGGGAATTGTGGATACCCTGAGCGGTTCTGCCCCAGGGCTTATACCACAAGAGGCTGAACAGCTACTCCAAAGCTCCTGGTTTTACTGAGGTATTTCTACTTAATGCAGATTAATTTCTCAACAGCACAGAAATACCACAAAAGGCTCAGAGAAACAAAAAAGTCTCATTTAGATGAATTAATAACAGAGAGCAAATGTATTATTGGTGAAGGCTCTAACGAAGTGCAGAGCCCTTCTCTAGCTGCAAAAACAGAAGGCTGAGCTCTGACGCTGCATATGCAAAATATTTGAGGCAAATGAATGTTTGGTGGAGCCCTGCTGACATCACTGTTGGGATCTCGGGTGGAATTCAAGATGTTGCTCTAAATTAAAGCAGGGAGCTCCTGGGTGGGAGCTCTGCTCTGCCAGGGGCCCCCGCAAAGCCCCAGAGGGTGAGAGGCATTTTTCATCCATCTGCTCCAATCCCACCTGCCTCCTATGCAGCACTTCTCATCCCTACTTGGCAAACCCTGGGACAGGAAAGGGCAATTTCCTTCTGTGCATTTTACAGAAAGAGAAACGAAAGACGTAGAAAGATGAAACAGTTCCTGCAGCATCACCCTAGCTGCAAGAGGTGGGGAATGGGGGGCAGTTCCCCCAAATCCCAGCCCGTGGAGAGCCCCATCATTCCCCAACTGCTCCAAACACTGGGCAGACACAGCTCAAACCAGGCTTTTCAATAAAATATGGAGAGATAGCTGGTGGACAGAAAAACCCATCCCCTCTGATGAGCTCATTAGAATTTCTGGTTATAACAGAGACTTTTGTGGTTTTAAAAATATAGAAGATTTAAATTCTCTTGTGCCCAAACACCAGAAACTTGAGAGCTAATGGGGGTGAAGACAGAGTGCTCGGATAAACAGGTTACTCCATCACCATCAATCCTTGTGTCTCTCTCCATCTGCTCTGCAGAGAGTGGCTCAGACACTGTCCCAGACAGGGCACAGAGCTGCCTGCTCTCCTGCTCTCAGCCAGCGTGGCAATTTACTGCCTCCTTGGGAAGGCTTTGATATTGGAAAACCACAACCGAGCTTTCTCTTTGCCTGAAAGGCACCCACGGGCTCAGCCGCAGCGAAAGCGTTTGCACTGCCCTGAGAGATCAAAGAGCTCAAAACCTTTCGCTTTTATCGGGCAAATTAAAAACAAACAAGGCCTTTCCTTCCTTTCCTTTCACTCTGCTAATGCCCGTTCCCCTCCTAGGCTTTCCAGGCATCCTGCAGGAATTAGGGCTGGCAGTAGAGGTGGAGGAGCAGAGATGCAGCACCGTGGAGAGCTGAGAGCACTTGCCCGCCGTGCAGGGCTCCATGCCCACTGCTCCCATCCCTGCAGTGCCAGCACTCACATGGATGTGCCCAGGGTGGAGGATTCCAACCCCTGACATTCCCTCTTGTCTGACTTCCTTGGATTTTTGTTTGTGCTCCTTTCTGTGTCCGTAATTCCTGCTGCTCCCCACTCCCTGCCCCGCCAGCACAGAGCAAAGTGCGCATCCCCTCTAATTCCTGATGCTCCAGCACAGATCCCCGAGTGCCAACGGGACCGGAGCAGCGCTCATCCAGCTGCAGGAGCCTTCAAACGGCAATGAAGCCCTCCTGAATGCTGTGTGGGCAGGGCAGGCACGGCGAGGGAGAGGGGGAGAGCCGAGGAGCAGCAGCCCGGGGCTAAAAGTGGATGTTGACTTCACTCTCCCATTTGGGAGTAGGTGGAGGAGGTGGGTGGCCGTGAGCAGGGGGGAGGCGGAGGGGGCAGCAGCTATTTCCAGCTGCACTCATGTGCCATTTCTCTCAGTGCCGAGATTTGAGAGAAAACAGCAGGAGGTGGGGAGTGGGGGGAACCAAAAAGGAAAATCACAGACTCTGTGCAGGAGAACATGTTAAGGAACAAGAGAAATGTAGTTACCGACAGCACGGCCCTGAGATTCTGCCAGTACTGGGGGGTTTAAAAATATAACAAAACCCGAGGCTGCTGGGACTGCTTCCCTGCATTGGACACAAGAGGATATGATGGAAACGAGGCCACTGAGAGAGGGGCTCAGGCCAACGTGTGGCCCCAAAATGATGGTAAAAGCTGCTGCTTGCAGACAGCCTCCCTCCTAATAAACTGCGAGGTTTTCTTGGCTCCCAGAGATTATGTAATATGTTCTTGCCTGCTGCTGCTGCTGCTGACTCATATTTTCCAAAATATATCTGGGAAGGAAAACATATGCACATGTGTTTTAATGCATAGGTTTCCCTGCCCGTGTCCAGAGCGATCCACAGGGAGGTGCAGCGCTGCCTGCACATGCCTGAACACACGTGTGCCCTGATGTGTGCGGGGAGGAGGGACAGGCACAGCCTGGCAGCTGCTGGAAAAACACAGATTAAACCAGCACTGCTTTCTGGGGCAAAGCACAGCAACCCCAACACAGTGCAGGAGGGACCAGGGAACAGGGAAGCCTCGGAGGGAGCTGGCAAAGGGAGAAGCACCGAGCGTGCACTGCCCACAGCCTCCAGCCAAACCTGGGCTCTGGGGACCAGACACAGACACTACTGAGCTCCACATCCAGCTGGGAGAATGGGGTTTGTGGCAGCTGGGGCCACGGTGACAATCTGCAAATGGAAGTGGGCTGAGGGGGACATCAGGGGTGGCCTCAGCACGTGGCTCAGCAGCACTCACCCCTGCAGAGGGCTGCTGGGGGAAGCAGGGCCAGAGCTCCCTGAATTCCATAAACCTACAGTCTGGCTCCTGGTAATGCTTGGGAACACATTTCCCAGGCTCTGCGTGTGCACTGGAGAAGCCAGGCTTCTCCTGGCTGAAGATCTCTAATTCTAAGGCAGCCCATTAGTCTTAAGCAAATTTGTTCCCAGCCTGCAGATTTGGGAGGCTTAGCTCCTCTGCTCCGTGCCTGGGTGCACTTTTAATTCCTTAGGAAAGACTTTTTGACAATTCTGCAAAACCCTCAGTATCCAGGAGATAGGATCGATCTGCTGCTGGGCATTGGAAGAGAGATCCATCTCCCCTGGACCAGAGGAGACTGAAAATCTATCCAGATGTCAACCCCTGATGACCACATGACAGCAGAAGCTCTGCACCAATGACAGCCCAGTCTCCTTGCACTGCCTGCTCCTCGTGCCTGTGTGCCCGGGTGAAAGCAGGAACAATTCCCCACACAGGGACAGGTGACAGTGCCCCTGTCCCTTCTCACCTTACACACAGTCTGGAGACAGAACAGGCCTCTCCTCCATCCCTGCATCATCCTCATCCTCATCATACAAGGGCACTGTGGATATTTCCCACATCCAGCACCAGAGTTAAGACAATTCTATTTTAACACCTAAAACTTCATCAGAGCCACCTGCTCTTTCTCGTTTTAGAACAACTTTCCAATGTTTCATCTGCATTCAAAACCAGTTCTATAATTGTTACTTTTTAAGTTAATTCTCCTAGAACTTCACAAAAGAGCGAACATCCAGCATGCCTAAGAGGCTTTGGAATAAACCTTAAAAACAAACATTAAAGATTGATCACGCTTTTTCAAGATTATACTAAAACTGACTGAAGCTCAACTAGATAAGGAAAGAGAGTTGCATTAAATTAATCAGCACCTTATCAAGCCAGGAAGAAAGAACTGTAGATAACAAGCCTTCCCTAAATTTGGTATCAGAACAGAAACTTCAGTGCACGACATACTGAGAGAACCTTGTCAGATTTACTGAACAAAATACAGGGGAGTGGAGCGGCAGAAATAGCAGGGGAATGTGGTCCATAGAAATGCTTTGAAAAATCCCTGTTTTCTGATAATGCCAGCAAGAGCTGATGCTTTTGTCAAACAGAACAATTTTACTTGACAAAACTTTTCCCCAGATATGCCCAGCAAATTAACCGACTCTTGTTGGGGTAAAAGACAGATCCTGAGGGGTTTGCTCTGCACTGCTGTTTGTGTAGCTGAGACCAGGCTGCATTTGCTCCATTACAAGGGAACAGTTCCACACACAATTCCCTCCTTGCTGCTTTCCAAGCCCTCGGAGCTGGGCCACCGATTCCTCTCCCGGCATCTCTCGGTGTGGGCTGCAGCCGCTCTCACAGCTCTGAGCTCCCGTGCAGGGGCTCAAAACCCCCAAAACTGGCACCAGCAGCAGCTTAACCCTTTAGAAACTTTGGAGCAAACACCCCGAGCGCTAAGAGTGAACAAACCCAGCCAGCAACAAGATTTTTGTCGGGTGCCTGGCGAGGCTGCGGGCTCTCTGCGGCACAGGGCAGGACATCCCTGCAAACCAGACAACTGCCCTCACCATTCCAGGGGGACAGGAGGGGAGCAGGGCTGGGGACAGAGGCCCTGGCAGGCAATAGGACAGCCAGCACGCTGCTTTCCCAGGCAGGAGCAGCAGGAAGGACGTTCAGCCCGGGCCCCTCCGGCAAAGCGCAAAGCCCCGGGCACGCCGGGCAGCGACAGCCTCGCTCCAGAAGGACAGGAGGACACTGGAGCACACACGGCTCAGCTCACCACAGTGACCAGCCTAGAAATCCACTTGGGGCTTTATCCAGAGGGAAAACAAAGAGCCGGGCTGCTTTAATCGGGGTGATGCTACTTACTGGGACTGCTCTGCCTCCCAGGCATCCAGGGCAGGGCTGCCGGCTGTGCCCAGCACCCACAGGGGTCAGTGCCTGCCCTGCCCATCCCGGACAGGTCCTGGAGGAGGGGAAGGGAACAGCTCATCCCTGGAGACTGAGCCCAGCCCGGCGAGCAGGGTGGGCTCGGCGCAGCCCCGGCTCCGCCGAGGCGCAGATGCAGCCGAAAATAGCCCCACGCCGGCTGCCAGAGCCCATAGGTTGTGTTATGTATGTCTCAGCTGATGCAAAGGAAGGGGCAGGCGCTGAGCCACATGGCCCTTCACATGGGCACGGCCACATTCGGCTGCTCCCGGCTCCAAAATGCCCCAAACGCATCCTCAGCCCCGCTGGAGCCGCTCAGCCCGCAGCACCCGGCACCGGCCCGGCCCTCTGACACCTCCTCCCCACGGCGAGGTTTGCAGAAAAATGAACAAGCCAGACCCCAAACACGGCGCCAAACACCCGCCCCCACCCAGAGGGGGTTGAATCCTGCTCCAGATGCCAGCCCCACTAACCCCCATCCCACAATGTGCCACGCTGCAACCCCCGCATGCCTCAGTTTCCCCAGCTCTGTGAAAGCACAAGGGGCAGCTGCCCAAAGCAGCACACTCCTATGAAATTATATCCGTGGGGATCAACTAGAGTCAGTTGAAATCCAGACTTTATTCTTTAAATCCTTGCAGGCACGCACTCCTTTCATCCCCCAAAATTCTCTTTAATTCTCTTTAATCAGGCTGCCCAACACAGTCCCCACCAGCAACTGGGGGCTTCCTGCCCTTGTGAACACCCCCTCAAGGTGGTGTTTCTGACAATGCCAGAGTAATTCCCAGGAAAACCAGGAATAAGGAGCAGAGGCCGTGGCCCTTTGCTGGTTAGAGCCAACCCAGCCATCTGTGGGTGCTTGCGGATTAAGACTCATTTCCACTCAGGAAAGAAATTCAACCACAACTAATAAAATAAAGACAATAAATCACGGTTCTTCCAGCAGCTCTTCCTCCAGGAGCATCTATTTTTAGTGGGAAGCATCAATCACCACAGCTCCTACTGTCTACAACAGCTCCAACAGACAAAACACAGGTGGGCAGAGCTGGGCCAACATGGGCACACACACGTCCCCCACCTGCACTGCCACTGTCCCCCAGCCAGAAAGGGGACACACAGGAGAGCAGCAGGCATGGCTACACCTCAGTACTGTGTGATATTCCTCTATCCCAGGTGGAAAAGAGAAGCCACAAGGCAACAAAGGAACAAAGGAACGTGCCCAAGGCCATACGGTGAATCAGGGGCAAAGCCAGGACCTGGCAGAAATATCCTCTGCCAGCCCTGGAACCCCTGCACAAGCACCCTCTTCAGACAGGACAATCCTTACACAATTATTAACATTTGGAAGTTTTCCTCAAGATTCCCAACTTCTCCTCATTGGAGACTCCGCAGCTCGGAGACAAATCCTCGCGTTTTCCCAAAATAGCCGTCCCAACGTTTCACTGGGAGAGACACACTGAGCACCACCATCACCCCCAGCTGAGAAAACCCACACTGGAAATGTAAAACACGGGAGCCTCCCCGGGAGAGATCAGCATTCCACCACGGAGCACACGGACACGCATGCAGGCAGGCACGGCACACGGAGCGCTCCAGCGCTCGCCCAAATCACAGACCAGGCACCACAACAAAATGAAATGACAACACACACAGGGGTTCCAGCCACAAATACAAACTAAAGCAACAACAACAACAACAAAAAATAAAAATTAAAAAAAAAAAAAAAACCAAAAACAAAACCAAAAACCAAACAAAAAAAATTTACATGGATTTTTTGCAATTTTCCTTCAGACATTATACACAGCAGTTGGGCTGTGTACTGAATACCTGATCCAAAAAGAAATATAACCACATTATGCAAACAGATGGGGGCAGGAGTCAGGTGAACATGCAGCTCTTAACAACAGTCATCTACGGGCTGAGAAAGCACCTCTGCATTCCCACAGAAGGGCTGGCATCGGGCAGATCTTCACTCCCCGCACGGCAGAGGCCGGGGCTGCGCTGCTGCCATCCCGGGGGAAAAGCCAAATGGCAGGACAGGGCAGAGCCACGGCGTCACAGCCCTCCGAGCTGTCCCATCCCCTCCAACTTGTCATGTGAGGTTTTAAACAGAGGTGGGAAATAGCCAGGGTGGGGGAGGAAGCCTTTAGAAACCCCAAAGGAGGGCATTTTATCTGCCTTAAAGAGCGAGCATTAAAAGCACCCAGGACAAGCCGGGATGATCCCGGCACTTTAAGCTTTCTGGGAAGCGCTGGCAGAGGGGCACATCCCCCTTTCCCCACGCCGAGGAGGGTGCCTGAATCTTTAAGACGGCGGATTGCTGCTCGGGAGGAACGGACTTTTTATGGACTGTGGGAAACAGGGTTGCTATGATACAGGCAGAGGCATTTTCATGAATCCTGTGGCAAATAACATTGAATCCTGCTTAAGCAGACAACAGCAAGGCAGGTCTCCCATCACCCAGCCTCAGCAAACACACAGCAGCAAGCACTGAAAGAGATTATACGCATCACAAATACGCTTTTTGCAGACAAATTCCTATTTTTTTACATTGGGGGCGTATTTTCCAGAGGGTTAGCACTTTTATTCCTTTAAAGGAACGATCTATCTGCCTCATCCCAGGGTTTGAGCATCCCCACAAAGGTGAAGAAACCCAGGGGAGCCACGGGGCCGAGGCACCCCCAGGGAGCCGAGCGTGACCCGGGTGGTCCCACAGAGCTCCGGGACACGGAAAGCTCCAATCCCAGGGATATTTCACTGCAAATGACCCCCGGAATGCTGCAGGCACAGCCGGTCAGGGGCACAGGGATCCAGCGGGGTCTGGCAGCGCTGCCACCCCAGGAAGCTCCCGGTGCTCCTCATGGGCTGAGCCGCGGTGCACAGCTCGGCAGGATGGAGGGGTCCTGCAGGATGGGGGGGGCTCCTGCAGGATGGGGGGGCTCCTACAGGATGGAGGGGCTCCTGCGGGATGGAGGGGCTCCTGCGGGATGGAGGGGCTCCTACAGGATGGGGGGGCTCCTGCAGGATGGGGGGGCTCC
>WEIU01021181.1:296131-381828 GCA_013389925.1 Aegithalos caudatus
GAGCCCCGCGCATCCCGCTCCGCACCGCCCCGGGATGCGGCTGCCCCTGGGAAACGCGAGCCCCGGTGCTGCTGGGAGCGAGCTGGGAGCAGGGAGGGGAGCAGCAGCAGAGCGGCCAAAATAACAAAAAGGCGACTCGTGGTAACCTGGGAATTGGCTGTGGGCCTGAAATGTGGGAATTGGGCAGGGGGAATCACGTTTAGCTCTGGCCTCCCATCACGAATCCTCTCCTTAGCACTGCGCTGTCTCCATCGAAGAGTTAAACTGAATTCTGACTCTACAGACAGAGATCTATAAAAGGGGGGGAGGACAGATGGAGGATCTTTATTCCTTCCACAGCAGCCAGAAATGTTCATTCCTACATTAAAATCACACACGTACTCAGAATTTATGGTCCAGGTGCCAGGTGCTATCCCAAACCCCCATCTTAGCTCCCAGAACCAGCAGGTACCTCAGAGAGGCATCACAAAGCACACAAACCAGATACACTCAGCTGGAAAAAGCAAACGATTTTCCAGACAAAGACAAATATAGAAATGCTGCCAATGCATATGCATAATGCACTAAAATGTGCATCCGGGGGCTGAGCACGGCACCTTCCAGGAAAGCTGCGCCTCCGAACGTTCCCACACAGACACGAGGCCAACAGGCACCACACAAGCACCTCGCTTGTTCTCCTGCAGCAAACAGTGAGAGCTGGGGAGGATTTTCATGTCTAAACCTGGCCAGCTCCAGGTTTTAACCTCAGCCCCACCAAGAAGGGGCAGCCTGTACTGCAGTGTCCTTCCAGGGCACCAGCCTTTGGGGAAGGGGCAGCGGGTGATGCTCCTCACACCAACACCAAACGCAGCTCTTCAATGAAACCAGCTTGGTTTCATTTTCTTCCTTTGCCAAAAGGCTCTCTCAAAAACAGGAGGGTCCTGTATGCACCCCAAACACCATCAAAGGAGGTCAGGACTGGGTCTTCACAGGGTCTTCCTCGATGGCCTCCACTCAGACCCACTGGTTTCTGCCAGACCAGCACTCAGCCTGCTCACTCCTGACCAGCTCTGGTGTGGGCTGAGATGTGCTTGGAGATGCACAGGGTGGGCTGTGTTGAGCAGCAGTAGAAACAAGAACAGTTTGTGTTCCTTAGGTGGTTTATTTTGGGTGGAAAGTGCCAGTCAGAGACTCTCTCCTGCATCTGAGGCCCTGCTCTGTCCAGGCAGGGATTTCTCAGTCAGGAGAACAGTGAAAAGCCCTTTTTCACCTGCACAATCATGGGAAGCTGCTTTATAGCTGCCCCAGGCTGCCCCATGAGCACACATGCCAGGCTATATCCAGGTGATGGATCTGCCTCATCCCCAGCTTCCAAACCTTCATTTTCTATCAAGGATCCATTTTTAGGATAGCCAGTCTGTCTGATGTAATTTTAGACTAATCAGAATAGCAAACATAGAATGATTCGGGTTGGAAGGGACCTTGGAGATCATTTAGTTCCAACTCATAATAGATGTGGAATATTTATTATTATTGCTACCATCCTTTCCCAAAACAACACAGGCAATTTTCCAAAACATAAACCTGAACTTACAAAAACAGCCAGGAAATCCCAGTTTCAGTCTCAGAAGCAGCAACGACTTCCCCAAAACATTACAGCCAGCCTGGATTTAGAGGGATTTTATGGCCAGTTTATCTTTTCCTCTAAACTGCAGTGAGCACAGAGGGATCCTGGGTGTGGAGCCCAGAGGAAATGTTAGAAGCAGCCCAGGGGAGATGGGGACCCTCAGCAGGCACAGCCCATGCCTGGCTCTGTCCCCTGGAAGCGCGGTTTGGAGGCAGAAGCCGTGAGCCTTTGCAGGGGAGCAGCAGAGGCTGGGAAGCCTCCAGAACAAAGGTGCACACCTCGGACATGCTCACTGACAACATCCGGAGCCCGGCAGGAGCCGGGGCTGGCGTTCTGCGGGAGCTGAGCCACTCAGAGCGCGGGGGAGGGCACGGAGACAGCCACAGACACAGCCACAGACACACAGCCACAGACACACAGCCACGGACACACAGCCACGGACACACAGCCACGGACACACAGCCAGCCCCTCCTCAGCTGCCCGACCACCGCGGGACCCCTCTGCTGTGCTGCCTGCCCTGGGGAGCCCGGAGGATGCTGCATCCCCCGGGAGGCTCAGCTGCAGCATCCCCTTCCCCAGGTCAAACATCCCTAAGAGATCAGGCAGGAAAGCCCTGGGTGCCGCACCCAGGGGTGGGTTNACGGACACACAGCCACAGACACACAGCCACAGACACACAGCCACAGACACAGCCACAGACACACAGCCACAGACACACAGCCACAGACACAGCCACAGACACACAGCCACAGACACACAGCCACGGACACACAGCCACGGACACACAGCCAGCCCCTCCTCAGCTGCCCGACCACCGCGGGACCCCTCTGCTGTGCTGCCTGCCCTGGGGAGCCCGGAGGATGCTGCATCCCCCGGGAGGCTCAGCTGCAGCATCCCCTTCCCCAGGTCAAACATCCCTAAGAGATCAGGCAGGAAAGCCCTGGGTGCCGCACCCAGGGGTGGGTTTGGGGCTCCAGAGGAGGCTCTGTGTGTGTAACAGCAGCACAAACGGGTTTACTGCAGAGAAGCTTCTATTTAAAATTATATTCGCAATATTCCCAACAGTATTTGCTGCTTTATATAATTTCCCGTGCCTTCTGCGTGCAGTAAATGTTAATTTTACTACGAAAATGGATGGTACCTTCTCTTAGAAGCCTTCCTGATAAGGCACACCTACACAGCAGGGGTTTATATAAAACCACGGTGAAGTTGAACTTCATGGGATTCTTCCTGGGAAGTTCGGTCTAACGTTCCGTACAGAGCCAAAGGAGGAGCAGGAATATTTGTACCAGTTACATAAAACACCACGTCCCTCACTGCACAGAACACGCAGAGCTGCAGGAGCTTTGGGGAGCAGAATTTGTGCTGCGGGATCAGCGAGGGCTCGGACGAGAAGGGAGATGGGAATTTCAGCACCTCTGCGGAGGGACAGCAGTCAGGGAAGGAGCAGGGCTCCCATCGCATCGCACCCATCCAGCTCCGCACCCGCATCCTCCGATGGACACGTGGGTGGGATCGGGATCCCGGACACCCCAATAACACACAGAGGGCCCCTACGCTGACATTAATTACAAGACAGGAATTTTGGAGCAAGCCAAGGCAAGGGATGATGCCAAATCCTCCCGTGCAGAACACACCGGGCTCAGCCCTGTGACCACGTCTCCCTCCAATGGATGTCTCCAGTAATTAGCACATCCCACTCCTTGCAGCTCAACAAACACAGCTCGCACTCAGCAGCCGGGATTTGGGATTGGAATGTGTGCAACTCCCGGATTCCCCGTGCAAGGACAGCCCTGGTCCCCCCATGAGGAGCAGGGACAGTGCAGGGGTGTGTGGCTGTGTAAGCTCCACTGCCCTGTCCTGCTGTCTGTCCCTGTGCAGGGTAACAACCTCCACTCTTGGACAGGCTGAGGCATCTCTGCTGTCCCAACCTACCAGCTCCACCTTCTATTAACTGGGAAAAGGAGCCACTAAACTCTTAACCTCACTGAACCAGAGAATCCCAGCCATGCTGCTGTAGGAAGCAGTGTGGGATGGGACAGGAGGAGCCCAAATCTGCTCCCCTTTGGCCAAAGGAGATGAGTCTCAGTGAATTGGGGGAAATTCCACACAAAACAGTGTGACTGGTGTTCTGAGCAGGAATAAAACTGGTCTGGATGGATGAAATCCATGGCCAGGAGGAAAACACTGCTGGTGATTGTTAGGCCCAAACTGCTTCAGCTCCTGTGTTCCCTTGGAGCCCCCACCCCAGACCTTTATGGCACCATGAGGGAAGTTTAAACTTTCCAGTGGAGTTCATCCTGCCCCAAGAAGGAACAGGCAGCCCTGGCTGGCAGGGATGTGTGGGCACCTGCTCCTCCAGCCCCAGCCTCCTGTGCCAGGCTCTCACAAACGCTGCTGTGACGTTGGGCACCGTGAGGGGGGTGACTCACAGACTCCATTAGAGATTATAAGAAAACCATTAAATTTTTTTTTTCTAAATCTAAGCAGGAATTAAGCTCAGGGTTTCAGAGATTAAAGGCCAGTGAGATTATGATTTGCTTTTTCCAAAAAGGAGGATTTCCTTAAGCTGGGAGTTGCCTCTTTTTCCTTTCTCTTCACAGAATGCCTGACAGAGCCCTCTTTTTCATCCTGGGCCAGATGGGAGGCACCAGCCTGCGAGCTGCAGAGCTGCTGCAAAGGGCAGATTTTTCCTCAAGAATCTCCATAATCTTATATGTTTATGGAATGGCTTCATGGGAAGCTTTAAAAATCCCCAAACACCTAAAATTCCTTACCCAAACTGCAAAATGGAGGAATACTTGTAGAGACTTGGACTTGGGCCTGATTTTGGCTGTGAAAAATTAACTTTCCAGTCACCCACAGTTCCTTGCCTGTCCATTCCATCCCTCAAATGGAAAACTTCCTCACTGTCCACATGAACCTGGGACTGCTTTTCAGTAATTGCCTCTTTCTAAACGACTGCCTAAGTTGAGAGCCAGCAAAGCAGTGAAGTGGGGAGAGCAGGGAAGGACCACATGAACAAGATGCCCTTGTGGCAAGGCTGGGAGTGCTGGAAAGAGAAGATAGTAAGTTTCTAAGCCCACTTCTGCAATGTTTAGAGCACCCAGGGCCCTGCTGGAGGTTGAATTCAGCTGCACCTGCATGACCACCTGGCCAAGAGATGCACAAAGTTCAGAGGCCATGGGGAAGGATCTGAGCATGGCTGGGTCACAGCTCCAAGCATTCCATGAGAAAAACCTGCAAGAATTTTACCAAAAGATGGGCCACTGAACCACAGCAGTGATGTCCCAATGGAACCAGTGTCACAGCCCCTGTGACACTACACAGACCCTGCTGAAATGGCACAGGGACCCTGTCTGGGAGCACTGAGTCCATTGTGCTCCTCTGGATTGCAGTGAGAACAACAAATCTTCTATTTTTAAGTTTACTTGAACTTAAAGCATTAAGACAGACTAAAATCTCCTGCCCCTGGCAATGGTGTTGCAAGTGCTTTCTGCTCTCCTTGCATCTGCTGCACACTCCAGCCTGAACTCCAGAAGCATCTTCAGATACCCAGTGATGAAAAAGAAAATAAACCCCCTCATATCCTGCAGAAATTAGATGTGGTAACACCAATTACCCTGGTTACAGAGAAAGACTTCAGGGGCTGAGCCACTTCTGTTTAAAAGGACCCATCCAATTCAGATGCTCGCTTCAACCTTATGTAAGCTCTCCTTGTCTGAAAAAAACTCCAGCCCCTGGCCTAAAGGAACACAGAGACCTTTACTCCTTAGTTTTATTTCTCAGCTTTTGGGCTCACTGTTGAGCCTGGAAAAAGGTAAAGGAAGCAAAGCCCCAACTGCAGAAAAATCCAAGCCAAGTCCCTTCCTTGGGGGAAGACAAGTGCTCCCTCCAGGCACTCTGACATTAAATTGCAGAATTCACATCAGCACATGTCTGGGCAAAGCGGTGTGTGAAAAAATAATATTACCTGCTGGAAACTAAAACAAAACCCTTCTGAATTCAGGGTCAGTGTCCCCAGTGGGGTCCTTGAGAAATTCAGCTGCACAGGCACAGGGAAGCTGTGGCATGAAAATCAAAGGGTGCATTTCAGCACCTGCAGAGGAATGAGGACGAAAAGCAATGGGCCAGAGCTGCCTGCAGCCTCCTCACCCCCTCCTGCCACACTTGGCTCTGGCTTCCCTGGGCTTCTCCTTGTCAAGACACTGAGAAAAGGGAAAAACCATCTCATTAAGAAGCTGACCCATGGGTCTCATGTTCTTCACACAAATTAACCCAGAGAATTGGATGTGTTTCATATAAATCGTTTTCTCCCCCTCTCTCTGCCTCCCAAAAAAAGAAGAGGGAACAGCCTATTGAATCTGGCACTCTTTTAATGAAGACAACAGTGCAAGCCAACCTAATGAAGTAGGAATTCCAGATGGATAGCAGTAGGTGTATGAATAGAACATAGCGCACTCATTTTTATCAGCAATATCAGCATTAAAAAGTAAGTTTATAGCCTTTTTCTACTTTTTTTTCCTTTCTCCAAGTGAGGCAGGTGAATGCCAGTAGGCTCCATTCCCTCTCCCAGTTCAGTGGGATTGCTTGCAGTGAGAGTGAGCTCAGGCTGCTGCCTTCCAGGAACAGCCAGTGCTCCCTTCCTGCAGCTCGTGACAATGTGTGACAGCCAAGGGGACCCTGGCTGTGCCAGAGGGACCCTGGCTGTGCCAAGGGGACCTTGGCTGTGCCAGAGGGACCCTGGATGTGCCAAAGGGACCCTGGCTATGCCAGAGGGACCCTGGCTGTGCCAAGGGGACCCTGGCTGTGCCAGAGGGACCCCAGCTGTGCCAAGGGGACCCTGGCTATGCCAGAGACACCCTGGCTGTGCCAAAGGGATCCTGGCTGCACCAGAGGGACCCTGGCTGTGCCAGAGGGACCCTGGATGTGCCAAAGGGACCCTGGCTATGCCAGAGAGACCCTGGCTGTGCCAAAGGGACCCCAGCAGTGAGGGATCACAAGGACAGTCCCCCTGTGTGGGACACAGCTGCACACACAGGCACAGGAGGGCACCTGGTGCTGTGCTGGCTGCTCCAGGCAGCACACTGGCAGTTCTGTGTTGGTGATCAGCAGCACCAAGGGGAAAATCCAATGGGATGGAGCTGAGGTTTGCTGTCCTGCCTGGAACCAGGCCCTGCAGGACTGGTGAGTGCTTCAGGTGCTGCCTGAAACAACTACAGAGAGCAGGTGCACTGCAATTCACTGTGTGTCCAACACTACCCTGGGACACATCCCAGGAGTTCTGCAGCGTGGCAGAATGGGGAGGGAGGGGCTGGGATCCCCTCTGAACACACTTCTGTACCAGAGCACAACTCCTTGGTTTCAGTGTGAGTCACCAGAGCTCCAGTCAAGGAACTCTTTACTTCTCATCCAGACTAAACTGGAGATTTCACAGCCTGAGCCTAGCTCCTGGAAAAGGCACTCCTGCCTTTCCCAGACACAGCACTCTGGCCAGTCCCTACCAACACTTGTCTTTCCTCTCCCTGCCCATATTACATAATAAGCATCTTTTTTTTTTTTTTTTTTTTTTTTAAGTCGTCTTTTCATAACAATAGAAACTATTGGAGCCCGAGATAACTTGATGAATTTTTCCTATTATCTAAGAGCTTAGTCACTCAAGGAATTAGTCATGTTCAAAATAACAGCCAGGCTCAAAGAGATTCAGAGCAACCATTCCAGAGCAGAAGCAGCTAATGTCATAAATACATTAAGATGTCAGCTTGAAGCATTTCAGAGATTTTTCAAGAAGTGTTTAAAAAAAGAAGAACCCTTTGATGAGATACAAGGAAATCAGGTTCTCAGAGTTAAATAAACGTTGTGGTTTGCAGAGGCTGTGGTGCTCAAACACTGAAACAGGAGGGACAGATGGACATGGTGACCACATGGGGTGCGTGGCTTCACAGCAAGCACAGCCTGCTCAGAGCTCCACGAAATCCTGCTTCCCGTGCCTATGGCACCCTCCCAGGGTTTTCCAGACATCCCTGACAGATCTCAAGAGACAGAGGAGTGTCCCTTATCCAGCAAGAACTGGGGCCAAAGCCATGGAAATGGAGCCAGGCCTCCTCCCAGCCCCTCCTGGGACTGGCACGAGGAGAATCATCAGCATGGAGCAGGGATTTATCCAAACATTTCCATTTACCACAACATCAACTCTTTGTTAACCTGGACATTTGGCCCAGCAGCACTAGCAGGAGGCTGTAACTGAAAGGTTAAAGCAGCCCCAAAGTGGAAGGGAAATGGCAAACTGAACAGCAACTGTGTAAGAAAAATCCCACATGGAAATGCATTTGGTGGGATGGATTTGGGCTTTGGGGCTCCATGGCACTGCAGCACCCACGGAATTCTCCAGGGCATGCAGAGCTCAGGCAAGCCAAGCATCAACCTCCAGTGACAGGAGACCTGGATGAACAGGAACAAACTTCCAGACTTTCCATTCTGCTGTGGAAAAGCCCTCTGTGCTGAGGCCACAGGGCATGGGGATGGGGCAGCATGCTCTGCAGGACACCCACAGCACTCAGGAGCTTCCCTGGGACTGCTCCAGCACAGCCAGCGCTCCCTGCTCCCTTTGATCTCTGCAGGAAAACTGCTCTGGGCCTCTTCAGTCCCATTTTCCCCTAAAGCCTGGATACCACGAGCTCCTCTTTCCATCCTGCCCTGGCCTGCCTGCTCTCCACCAGCTGCTTATCCAAACTTTCAAAAACAAAAGTCAAACCCAAACTGTTTTCTTTCTACTTCTCTTTTCCAGACTTCACATTGAGGTTTTTAGGATTACAGAGTGCAAAGAGTACTTTGTACTTCCAATACCCTGTGATTTTCAGACTGACAAGTGGAAAAGAATCAGTGAGGAACAATGCTGCTGACCTGCCCCACTCAGACATCACCATTGCAGCATTTGGCCCTTTGATTCACTGAATTCATTTTCACCATATTTTATTTTAGGTTGTGATAATTTACAAGAGTTTACTTTCTGCTTGTGAGAGAAAAGGAAAATATCAACAGCAGCTTGATTTTAAGTATTTGAACAACAGGCAGTGTAAAAATTTCACTATTTATGGCTGTAAAAGAAAAAAGCTGGGACTGTTTCTATTGAAGGAGATGGCTGCACTGCACCTGGACTGTCACAGGTGCAACATTAAACCCAAAAGGAGATCCTTTGTGAGGAAATGCTATGGAAGATTCCCACTAGTGTTACTTGTAATGCACTCCAAGACTTGGGAAAAAACTCTGTCCTTGTCAGATAAAAAACTGTTCCAGAAGAGGCTGTATTTTGTCCTGATTTAATCCAACTCATCTAATTACCATGCTGGATCAATACCCTCTGAAGAATGCCAAACCAAATAATCATTGCACTCACACACCGCTCAGATGTGCAGATTGATTCTCATCACTACCAATGACAATTAGTTGAATTTTTCTAGGTTAGGAACAGATACCAGAGAGTTTAGCAACGTGGTACCAAGTGAAGCATAGAAAACACCCCCATGGGATGCCAGCATAATTGGCAAAAGATTAATTGTTAAAAAAATAGGAAACAGCACATGCAAAGGAGGCAAAAAAGAAGCTCCGACAGCTAAATATTATGGAATGATAGCTTGGGTTTAGGGGCTGATTTGGAAAAAAAATGCCACCTACCATGAGAACAAAAGGTACTATCACTTGTAAAGCATTAGTGACATGCTTCTTAAAGATGAGTAACTCTGAAAGGGAGCAGATCTGAGTCTTGAACCCAAGCTGAGAACAACAGAAAACAGCCTTTTGAATAAATCAGTGCTGTGCAGAACTTGGGGGAAATCAAGCTAAAATCCAGGTTTTGACCAAAGTGCTTGAGCAGAACAAAGTCCAGGGATGCTGCCAGAATAAATGTATATTGCTGGTGTTTAGCAGCACACAGAAAATGATACTGGAGTAAAAAAGACAGCTAAAAATTTGTAACAGAGACTCAGTGCCCATGGAAAAGAGTGCAGTGATGCCCTGGATGAAAGGCTGAGATTGTGCATAGCCCAGAACAGAGCAGCCAACCTTCACTCAGGAGCCAACAGAGCTGCTTGATAGTTCCACAGTACATTTTAGCCAGCAGACTGAGGCAATAATATTCCCACTGAATTGCTGAAATGCAGCTACTCCTGGTGTGGAGTAACTCACTTGTTTAGCACAGTCCACCAAATGATCGACATCTAAAGTACTAAAATTTCAAATTTAGTACCAGTGGGGACAACAAGGAAAACCTGCATTGGAGGGAATATTGCTATCCACACTGGCACTTGGCCAGGACATCTGGACCAACACCAACTAAAGGAGAACTTGTAGGGACCAAGTGTTGGCAGAACCCTGGCTTTAGGTGCTCCCAATATCCCTGTGCTCCATGAACACCTCCCTGAACACTCGGGCCATCCATCCCCAGGGAAACAGATTCCTCACTGCCAGGGACTGCTGGATTTATCTTACTTGGTTCAGTTTTACTTTGCTGGTTTGAAATATTTTTTTACTTTCAGATATCTGGAGATATCTGGAGTATCTCCAAATACTGCTGAGGCTGTTGAAATGCTGTATAAAATGCTGTATAAAATGCTGTATAAAATACAGAAACCACAGCTCTCTCTTTTATTTTTCCCTTGTTAGAAGGAGCAATATTAAGAAATTCCCACATAGAACCCGCTTCAAAATCAACTAATGGAGTTTTATTTTCCCCTAAAAATATATTACAGGCTATTCACTAGTACAGTAACCACTGTAATTTCTCTCAAAGAAAAAGCAAAGATTAGACTAATGAGAGCAGAATAACACAGCCGGCAGCAAGGAAGGAATCTGGGAAGATGAGAGGGCAAGAAAGTGTAAAGACTTATGCTGTGTCAATTAGAAAAGCACTTTGTCCTGCACATCCCCAGCCCCTCCCCACGGGGGCTCAGCAGCCACCTGGGAGAAGAGAGAACGGAGAAAAGGAGGCAAGAGCCTCATCCAGCTTCCCAGCACCACTCCTTATCCCTGGCAATGGGAACCGGCACACGGCCACCGGCGCTGCCGGCACGGGCAAAGCGCGGGGCGAGGAGGAGGAGGAAGGAATCCCATCCCTCCGAGGGTGGGAGGCGGCAGCAGAGCCCCCCAGGTGCTGCCGGGTGGCGGACAAGCCTTAAACAGGACCCCGAACAAACGCGTGTTGTGCTGCAGGCTGCTGCCGACAGCGCACATGGCACTGCCAGCCCCGCCGGAGCCTTTCGGGAGCACCCGTTTGTGAGGAGATGGGAGAGGGGATGGAGGGCAGGAGGAGAACGGGCAGCGATCCCTCCCGAAGGCTCCCCGCTGCCAGCGGCATCTGCCGGTGCTCCCGGAGCCGGAACGCGGGGGCTGAGCCGGGTGACGCCAGCTCGGCCTCAGCCCAAGCGGTTCCGGACCCGGGACCAGCCCGCAAGGATGCCCGAGCCTCCCTCCCGCAGCACGGAGATGGCCGGGGAAGGGCAATTCCCACACACCCGCACGGAGCCGGGGGGAAATGCCACCGCAAAGGCAAGGCGGGCGAGGAGGGCGAGCCGGGGCGGAGGAGGAGGAGGAGGATGTCACCAACAACCGCATCGCTTCCCGGGGAAGTTTCTCAATGAGCCGGAGGGGCCCTGCTGAGCTGGGGGAAGTTCCCCGCTTCCCCCCGGCACACGCTGCGCTCCCAGCCGGCTCAGAGGCGGGCACGGCGGCGGGAGCTGCTCCGGCGGAGCTGGCGGAGCTCGGAGCTCCGCACGCCGGAGCGGTGAGCGGCTGCCAGGCTGCTGCAGGCACGGGGCTCNTACGGATCCCCCTCCCCAGCCCTGCCGCTCCCTCCCACGCCCCGAGGCGAGCCCACCCTCCTTCCTTTCCTTTTAATTTCTTCTTTTGCTCAGCAGTTTGGGATTGCAGAGTCTATAAAATGGCTACAGAGTGATCAATGCTTTCAAGGACAGGGAGTAAAGGAGGAGTCAGGAGATAGGACGGAGGTTCATTTCCCTGTCAAAGTACTGCAATAAGAGGAAAAGAGAAAGACATAGCTACCTGAACTCACCATTCCTGTTCCATCCCTTAGCCACTGCATCTTGCTTCTGATGATGTCCTTATTATCAGGGAGGGGAAGGAAAAAAAATCCCTACTGCCTGGCGAGAGCTGGCAGGAAAAAAAAAACGAAGCCCCCCACCCCCACCCTAGCCTGGAGCTTTCAGTCAGCCATCCCTCAGCCCGGCAATCCCGTGCCTGTCAGGAGCACGTTATTAGCAGCCTCCTCACTACCTGGGATTGTGCTTATTTATTTCAGTCACGGACCGAGGGATTCGAGGGGAGGGGGATGTCCTTTTTTTTTTTTTTTTTTTCCTTTTTTTTTTTTTTTTTTTTTCCTGCCGTGCTCTGAAACTCTGCAAGAGGGGAGGGGAGTGGAAGGGAGGGGTGGAAGGGGGGGACCCCGATGCGAACTTGGGGAGGGTCCCCGCAGGCTCCCAGCCCCGGGCACGCCGTGCCCTCCTGCCGGTGGCCGGTCACCCTCGCCCCCAGCGCTGCGGGACGCCGGCTCTGCAGAGCCAGCACATGCTCCACGCTCAGCAAGGGGCTGGGGATTTTGCTGACGTTCAAAGGGCAGCAGGTTCTCTTTCTGCTCTCCACATGAAGGATGAGTCCCCCTTCCCACCGAAAGCAAAGCGCCCAGCCCAGCTCTGCACCTGCCCGAGGTGATGCTCCCCCAGCACCGCCGCCCTGCTCCCCACTCTGGGGCTTCATCCCCTGCCTGCTCCCCCGGATTTTCCCCACTTTCTGCCCACAGCCAGGAAACGAGAGCCTTGCTGCACAGTTAAGAAAGCAAACACACTGGTTTAAGCGTTGCTCATGGATCCGGCCACCCACCACGTCGAGGGAGAGGAGATCACGGTGTCTGGCGCTGGGTAGAAGAGGCGGCGGCAGCATATGGGATGTGTAGAGCCAAGTGGGAACGGGGCTGAATCCTCGCGGATCCTCCAGCCGGGACACGCAGGTGGACATGGTTCTCCCCATGCTGGGGACGGGACACGGCGCTGCCAGGAGTTGGCCAAGGCCGCTCACGGCGCCGGTGGCGCAGCCCCTGTCGCCATCCCGGGGCTCGGTGCCCACAGGAAGGGGCAGCCCGGAGGACTGACACACCCCTGAGCACAGGAAAATGTCCCACCGAGATTCCCAAAATCCCCTCTTCGGCAGCTGACTCTGCAGCTGGCTTTAGGGACGGGAGAGGGCAGGTAGGAATCGTGGAGACAACGTGGGGAATGGCTGGCAGCGTGCTCTGGGCACAGGCAGGACACTGGGGACACCGGGCATGCTGGATCCACGCACAGGATCTGCTGTAAAATCTGTGGAGAAGCTCCAATCTCCTCAGTTACAGCTGCAGAGGATTTAGGGTTGTGTTTGCATAGGTTTTTTTTCTCCGTGCCTCAAGGGCAGAAGGGCATTTGGATCTCCCGCTCCTGGCCTCTGGAGGAGTCAACATTTTTCCTGCAGCTGGAGATTTTGAGTCAGGGAACAACAACACGCAGCTCCTCGTGACTGCCACTTTCTGCTGGTCCTGGGCCACTCAGCAGGATCACAGCTTAGGTGTCTTCACTTATTTATTGAAATGGGACAGAGCAGAAGTGCAGGCAGGACTGAAGGGATGCTGCCCAGCATCTCTGCACTGCTGGGGCCCCACACAGCCTGCTCCAGTTCCATCAAGCCACATTCCATCACCTTCTCTACAGGCACTGACAGCCATCATTATTCCCAGAGATGGCTGACAAAAGAAGGAGTCAGGAGGTAAATGCTTATAGGTGTCCAAACTTTGGAATTCTGCCTAAGTTCTGAGTAACAGAAACACCAGGTGAGTTATTTACATCCACGGGAGGGCTCTAGCTGGAAAATCCCACCTCTGACATGGAATGTGTTGTCAATCAGGGTCCTCTGTGGGGAGAGCTCCATCTCCTGCAGCAGGTGATGGCCATGGCTTTGTACAGCCTGGAATCCAGATGTCACAGGTACCTCACCTGTGTGGGATGTCAGACAGAGCCAGCACCACCTCAGCAACTGAATCAAAAGCTGCAGGGGCTGGGAGAGCTGGGACAGCAGAAATGACTGGCAGACAGACATCCTGAATGGACATTGCTTCAGAAGCTTGGACTAAAAACAGAGCATTGGTCAGGTTATCTCTAACTGAAGAGTAAATATTTTTTCTACCAGGAAATATTAAATGAGATCTGCATTGTTGTCAGCACACATACACAGAAGAGAATACAACAGTGACCCTCTTAAGCACAAGATCAGCTTTAAACCATGCACTGCATCGTCCCAGTAACTCCACTCACTTTGGTCAAAGTTGCACCCTGGCAGTGCAAATGCAAGGGGATTTCTCTGGCACATCCCACCCTGTTGCTCTAATTGGGAACGTGGATCTGGAGGAGGAGGATGATTTCTGTGGAGGACCATTACACACAAGCAGAATGATGCCAGTCTCTCTCCTCCTGCCAGCTGTTATCAGGCCTGTCAATAAGGCTCATATTCCACTGTTTCACTTCCTATGCCTTGTTTACAACAAGCTGATTTGAGAAGCAAACCAAGAGTTGCCAGGTAAATTCCTGCTCCCTGCAAAGGTGCTGAAAGGCAAGAAAGCCCAAGATCAGCCAAATCTCTGAATGGGCAGCAGGCTGCACACAAATCCCACCCTGCCCAGAGCAGTGGGGCAGCCGTTCTCTCTGGCACAGGGAAACTCAGAGAGAACCCAGCTGCATTTCCCTGCCAAGAAAATGCACCTCTGCTGCCTCATTGTCAATGCAAAGCGCTCTGCAGGCAGCCAGCGGGCAGGGGACCAAGCCCAGAGTCCCTGCCAGAGCAGGGGAACAGGGAAAAGCCACCTGTGAGCTTCCTCTGGGTCCTGTGCAGGGCCAGGAGCTGGGCTGTGATGATCCTTGTGGGCTCCTTCCAGCTCAGGATATTCAGTGATTCTCTGATTCTCCACTTCCCCAGTCTGGAGGAAAGCATCTTCCAGGGAAGGGCACCACGAGCTGGCTCCTGTGCCAGGGGCTGCTGCAGGCCAGCACACCTGAGGGCACAGTGGGCTCAGTGCCCACCCAGCACAGCCCAGACATGGAATATTCCCAAGCACACCCCCGAGCTGGGTGTGAGTCACAGAGCACTGAGGAATTGTGCCACGGGCACTGCTCTGGTAGGAAAACCCACATTGCCCACAGGGAAACAGAGGCAGCTTTTAGTGTGAGGTGGTTGGGCACAGAGCTTGCACTGCAGGCTCCTGCTCTGGGATTTAGCTTGCAAAAAAATGGGATTTCTACCACCTGAGCATGTCCCACGGGGGAGGCAGGGATGAGGCTTTGCTCAGGTGCTTTGTCTGGGGGATCACTCCAGAGGAAATCCCCAGGAAGAACTTGTGGATTGCTCAACAGTAACACAATGTCCCAGTCAGTCTGAGCAGAGCTGTGGTCTGCTCGTATTTGACCTGTCACAGCCTCTAAAAATTTCTCTCTCCAGAATAAGAACCAAAATCAGCTGGTGTGCTTCGCCCTCAGACAGCCCAGTCCAGTCTGGAGTCTCCTTGTGACTTCCAATGATACCAATAATGGGAAGAACCTCACAGGGGAGCAGAGAAGTGAAGGCAGGGAAGGAAGGGGCAGTGTTTACCTCTGCAGTAGCAGTGACTGTCTAAATTGTCAGATTAATGCCATTTTTCCACGTGTAACTTATTTTCTCCTGCTTCCCTGCAGCTGGAGAGCCACTCCAAAGCCAAGCAATGGGTCTGAGCAGAAGGACACTCGGTATCACATCACAGTGAAACAGCAAAAATAACCTCCGTCCTTGTGCCTCATCCAACACATCTGGAGTCATGGAAATAACACACAGGAGACTTTACCAGCATTCCCACTGCAATCCAGTTTCCAATCCAATCCTCCCAGAACTCACCCTGCTCTCCCACCATTGTTTACAGTATTGCAGGGCAGCTTTTGGGAGCAGAACCCTCCTCTGAGACACCCAGAACACAGCCCTGGGCTCCCAAACATGAAGGTTCATTTTCTTGCAGCCTGTGAGAGCAGCCTTGCAGGATTTCACCTGCCTCTCCTGTCTTTTATTCCTGCTATTGATTCACCACATCACCACTGAAATCTCCTTTAGATCTTCAAAGCCTCCCTCTGGAAGGGAACTCTTCCTACTGGAAGAGTTTTGCTCTAAACCACTCTCTGGATGTGGGAACCTTTCCCAAAATGCTTCTCTCCCCACCCTGCTGCTGTTCTCATGAGAGGATTTCCCTTCTTTTGCTTTTCACCCACTGCCTTCCCTCCCCAGCTACGATGCTGCACTGGAGAACATCCCCCATCCAACACCTCCCCATGGAAATTTCAGCCTGGAATTTCCCCACTGAGGCAGGAGAGGCTGGCAGTGCCCTTTGGAGAGCTCTGTACACGCTGGTATTTCACTGCTGCAGAAGGCAGATGTTCTTCATTCCATATCAGAGAGCACAAATATGTTCCTGCAGTCATTGTCTCTACTGAACTGCAAAGAACAGGCACCAAATCCTACAGGTTAATTAATGAGAAAGGAGGGGAATTTGTCTAACCTCTACTAGGAATTCTCCAGCCTGGCTTTAGAAACCAATCAGCCACGCTACACAGCTATGAAACACGTACCTCCCTGCAAGAAAAAAAGCCCAAACCCCATGGAATACTCTCCTAATGGCCCAGTGCCTCTCTGATTAGCACAGCAATAACACAGTGCTTCGGGCTCTTGCAAAGTATTATTATTATTTATGGTACATTACAAGGGAGTTTGTTTGTTCTTTAATAGGAGATGACATATTCAGAAGCCCAGATACGAGTGTCCTCCTGAACTAACTCTGACACAAAGATAGTTTCAGTCATAAATTATAGAATCATAGAACCACAGGACTGGAACAAGTGCCTGGAATGCTTCGCTCTGATGGATGTGATTGGGATCTGGCTGTTTACCACAGCAAGGGACAGAGATCATTACCTGAGAACCTGGGGCTGCCCCTCACCTCCCCAGGTGACACTGTGGCCACTGCCAGGGGCAGACAGGCCAGCCCACACCTGGCTCTCCCTGCTCCAAACCCCTTCTCCAGTCTGGATCAGTTGTATGCACGCTCTGTATGCTGGTAAAATTGAGTTATTTCTAATTTAATTATGTGCATCGGGCATTATTAATTAATTGCAGCATTTATATTTAGCAGTCACAGTGCAAACAGCCCCCATCTGGCTCCAGGCAGAGGTGTGGGGCACACACAGCCTGCTCCATGGGAAAGGAGGGAGGGCATGGATTGGCATGGATTGGGCATGGCCATGCTCCCACAGACTCCCCTCGAAGGGTTTTTTGTGAGATTTTACCCAAAAAATACCAGCTGCAGTTTTGGATAGGATCAAAACAAACTGGAACTTTTATGAAAGCCCTAGTGGGAAACCACAGTTTGGAAAGCTGTTTGTAAAAAGCAATTTTTTTTATTAAGTAACCTCCTCAGTTCACTGCCCACAGTCTGCCAGGCACACAGAGGTTCCTCCCAGCACTCTCAGTCCATCCATTGGGAAGGCAGGAAAACTGGCAAATGCTGGATCTGCCTCCTTCCAAAACATCTCCTTCAAGATGGTTTGCATGTTGTTTACTATTCCTTCTCCTGTCACCCCCGCCTGACTGACAAGACTCCTGATGCCTCAGCCCATTTGATTTGCTAATATCCCTCAACTTTTCCATTTGCAAACCTCCCACCTCTGCAATAATGAACCCAAGGAGTCTGTTGCCAAGGAACGCTCTCTGTTGCCATGCCCTCTGCTTTAGAGGGGAAAATTAATAACCTGCAGGCAAATTAAACTCTTTGGGTGATGAGGAAAGCACCCCAGTTCACATCCCCAAGCCCAGTAAAGTCTCTCCAGCATCCAAGTCTTCTTTATATCCATCTGTCACTAGCACTGCCCTACTTCTGCTTATTTAGGGAAAATCCTGTGGAGATTAAAAAAAGGAATAAAACTAAATTTGAAACTGAAAGGGCTTTACAAGCAGCACAATGCTCATATATAAATTCATTTCATTTGTGTACTAAGAGATCTGCAGCCAAAAAAGGTATTTTTTAAAAAAGAAAACTAGAGCTTAGCATTGCTGTTCGTGAGAAGATTGACAGGGAAACAATAAAGGCTGCCCTGGGTCGTGCATTTTGAGGTCAGGAGGGACTGGCAAATCCATAAACCCTGGGGCTGTGCTCCTCCCTGGTGCCTGGAGGGACATTCCATGGAACCCCCCAGGAGCCTCCAGGGCCCTCAGCATGGCCCTGTCTCATGGCCTGGGGGCCCTCACAGCCCTGCCCTCTCCCAAACCCAACACCTGAGCTCCTGCCTGTCCCAAACCAACAGCCAGACTCACACTGAGCTCCTGCCTGTCCCAAACCCAACAGCCAGACTCACACACAGCTCCTGCCTGTCCCAAACCAACAGCCAGACTCACACACAGCTCCTGCCTGTCCCAAACCAACAGCCAGACTCACACTGAGCTCCTGCCTGTCCCAAACAGCTCCTGCCTGTCCCAAACCCAACAGCCAGACTCACACTGAGCTCCTGCCTGTCCCAAACCCAACAGCCAGACTCACACACAGCTCCTGCCTGTCCCAAACCAACAGCCAGACTCACACACAGCTCCTGCCTGTCCCCTCTCCCCTACCCAAACCCATGGGAATCTCACAGGAGCTGGGTGCCTTTGGAGGAGGCAGCCCAGGCTGGCCCCACACCCACAAGCACACACAAACCCCTGGATCAGAACTGTTTTTCCTGCCATGGAAGGCACAGCAGTGAATTGTCTCAGCCTGATGCAGGCACAGCACAGCTCCCACTCAAACCCACGGGATTCCCACCTCCAAAACAACTTTACAGCTTGGCTTTCCACCAGCAAAGCACAAGGCAAGGAGCTTGGTCCCCCAGGACCTCTCATCTCCAGCAGGCAGGTGAGGGCTTAACAAGCAGCTCGTACTTACGGCCACAGTTCATGGGAATGCACGGAGCCATCGGAGGAGCCTTTCACATTCACTCAGCTCTCCTCTGGCTCTGTTATTTAATTCAGGCTGTGACCCCTGGCCCTGGATGCTGAGCTGAAGCAGCTCAGCTCCCAGCCCTGTTTTCATGGCCTCAGTCAGCCTGAGTTACCAGGACGTGTTGGGAGATCCAGGACTGCAGGGAGGAGGACACAGGGAGGGCTCCTGGAGCAGCCCAACCTCACCCTCCAAGTGTGGGGTGTCCAGTGATGGGCACCCAGGACAATGAGGAGTGTTTTGACCAAGATGATCACATTTAGTCCCTACAAGCCCATTCTTCCAGTGTGCCTGGGTCAGGTCAATCTCAAGGTTTCTAGTGCTCTTTGCTCTCCTGCACATTTCCCTCCCTGCTTCCCCTTGCCTGCCATCAGCTGTGCCAGCCAGGGCACATCTGGGCAGGAGAAACAGGAGGGGAAAGGAGCAGCTGAGACCAGCCCCTGCCTCACCAGGAGAGCTTTTGGAGCTGGGGCATCATCTGCATGGATGCTCCATCAGCCTAAGGAAACCTCTTTGCTGAGCCTCTCTATTAACTGGAACTATTCACTTTTAGAGCCAGGAACATTTCTCAGAGAAATGCTCTCCCTCAGTACTTCAGGCTGCTAAAGCATTGTGAGGCTTCCCTTCTGAGAGAGCCTTGCCTTGAGTCACCCTCTGGAATCCAAAGCAAAGCAAAGAGATTTTCTCTTCCCCACCCACCATGTGCAGAGGGATGTGAATTCCCCTGATAAACAGCACTGCAGACCGAGGGCTGTGGCTCTCCAACCCACTGAATGTGCTGCTTCCACTCCCAGCTACTTTTCCAGACCCCTCCAAATCCCAGTCTCCTCCTCAGACTTCCACGGGTCCTCCCCACTAGGCTCAATCTGCAAAAGAAAGTTTCAATCTTGTCTCCCATTCAGAAATGGATAAAATTCACTTTCTGACATTGCCTTCTTTAAACTCCCTCCCCTCAACCCACAGCTCCTTGCTGGTGTCCTTTGAAATTGTTAAAACTCATCTGCCTACAACAATTACTGCCTGGATGCTTTAATTCCCAATGAAACCAGATCCCTCTTGGGCTTGTTTTATTCTCTCGGAGGGAAGAGGCCACGGGCTGCAGGAGTCTGGGGAAGGAGGGAAGGAGCTTTGGTGTCCCGCGGTGCCGTGCACTGGGCTGTGGGTAACGCGAGCAGACAGCCTCAGCCAGCAGGAGCCAAAGCTTTCCCCACCGAGCCATCTCACAGCAGGGATGCTCCACAGAAAGTACAGGGTGTAAAACACGGCCAGGGATCACCCAGCAGCTTCCAGGGCGTTTGCAGTCTGAGGTTGTGTGCAGGTCGAGGTCTCCGGCATTCAGGAGCGGTTATAAAACCGCCCCGGATAAATGAAGGGGTTAAAGCCAGCTTTGGGACTGCCTGGAAAGCCTCGGTGAATTCCTTCATTAAACACATCCCCACACGCAATCGAAGCCATAAATATGTGGCATTTTCTCCCTCTAGTGGCTGGAGGTTTGGAAATGAAGGTGATGGAACACGACCCTGCGATTTCTGGGAACAAATGGGATTGTCCCGGGCTGCCTGTCCCCCAGAGCCCCAGGGAGCAGCTGGAAGGCAGCCCAGAAATGGGATCACACCCTGTGCCATCACTGCCCCTCACTGTGAGGGGATGAAGCTGTCCCTGCTTCCATCAGGCACCTGTGGGTTACTGCACCAGCCTGAAGTCCCTGCCATGTCCCCACTCCAGGAGACTGCTCCTCGCTCCTGCCCCACTGCAGGAACACACAAGAGCCACTCAGGATTTCTGTCACCATGTCACCCCACACCAGCCAGCCTGCCAGCTCTGTTCATCCCCACCAGCCAGCCTGCCAGCTCTGTTGACCCCTTACAACACCTCTGAGCTTGTAGCAAAGCATGAGACACAGAAAGTCACCCAGAGATGCACAGAGACAGCATCAGGGAGACACACCAAGGGAGTAACTCGGTATGACACAGGAGGAAAAGCTCCTCAATAAACTCTTTCTGAAGGATTTTAAAGAAACACCAAGCTCTGCAGCACACCTGAGGTTCCAGATTTGGTGACGTGGTTACTGCGGTTATGGGAGTGCTGGGACTTGTTTCCACATAAGCCTCACCCTTCCTCTAAGGACAACTAGCAGGGTCCATGACCTCCATTTGCAAAAGTTTTCAGGAGGTTATCATCCTTGGAAGGAAGACAACAACATCAAAACCAATTCAACACAGCTCCTTTCCACCAACTGCAGTACAGCTCTACCATCTCATGCCTTTTAACTAAAAATCCCAAGACTCTCTGTCAATAATGCACCACTACATCACCACAAAATCATCACTACTCATCTGTTTGTGAGTATGAATGTGGATGAATATCCTCAACAACAGCAGAAACGTTCTTACAAAAGGCCAGGAAGAAGGGAAGAATAAGGAGATGGATGCTATCCAAGCAAGGTGGTGGGTTCGATTCAAAGATAACACTTGCAAATATTCTCTGCAGTTCTTCCAGGCTGGCATGGCAGGCAGAAACACACCTGAGTCTTTTCAAGAGCCTCAGGAAAAGGGGGGGAGTTTGAAGTGGGAAGGCCTCAAGCCTGACATAAACAGGAAAAAAAATCCAGAAGAAAAAAAAAAACAGAAGGAAAAAAAAATCCAGAAGGGAAAAAAAAAATCCAGAAGGAAAACCTGTTCTGAACTCATGTGGGAAAGGTGACCAGAGCTTCCCACGACCCCTGTGCTTTCTGGCCCTCCTTTCAGGCACTGCTCTCCCAGCACCCCAGAGGGATGTGCTGTGACAAGCCTGGCAGGGGCTTCTGTGAAATCAGATCCCCAGTTTGACCACAGGCACTCCAGTGTGATTTTTGAAGTGGATGCAAAGCAGGATACATCCACCCAGGCAGTGCCTGCACAAACCAGAGAGGTAGGCAGGCATTCAAACCCACAATTACACCCAAATCCCATTAAACCACATTTAATCCAAATCCCATTAAACTGCGTCGCCCTTTTCCTGCCTCTCCTTCCCCGCTACTCATGATCCATGAGTCAGGATGCCTCTGGTTTTTACCTTCCAAAACTGTCCTTCACCATTTGGTACTTGGATTGGCAGTGGAGCTTGTAATTAGGTCCCAAATGTGCCAGCACATCAGTGCTGACTACAAGGGATTACACAGAGGTAAAGACTTTAAGAGCCCGTGTGATGTGAAGTCTGAACACCATCCATCGCCTTCTGGAGTGCTAAATATACCCATATTTTACTATTTACTTGTCTGCTTAGCTATCTCAGGAGCAGTCTGTGGCAGTCCCTAAAGAAGGCACTTTGCTATCTATATATAATGTGCTTAGCAATTTTTGCCACTGAAGTTGCACAGATATATTCCACATGGAGCTTTTCATCCTTATAAACCTCAACATGGGAAAAATCGACGCTCCACTTATCTTCCCAGGTTCTTAGAAAGGGATGCTGGCAGGCAGGATGAGTGTCCTAACGCCTCCAAGCCTGCAATTCCTGTAAACTGCCAGTTTTACCCCTGTTAAGAATATGGCATGACAAATAAGTGATACAGGCAGCCACTGGAAATTTCCCTGCATTCCACCTACAACAATCAATTTCATGGTTTACCCTCAATTTGCACAAAATGCAGATGGACATACAGTCCCTCAACAAAGAAATGAAGATTATTTGTGTGAGCCAGGTAAGGCTGCAAGATCAGGTGTTGAGATTTTCCCCCAAAGCTAAAGATTCTGGAAACACAAGCAGCTCACGTGGCTGAAGACAATCCCTGAGACTCCTTCAGGTCTCAGCTGTGAAAAAGCCAAGCCAGAATCAAGGAGGTGCTGAGATAAATGATGGGATCGTGGCCCTTGCCTGCTTGCACTCTGCCAGATGGGCCCTATAATGGCATTTGAAATCCATGAAAAGCACAACTCAGCTCAGCTGAGCTGTGCCCGAGGCTGGAAATTCAGCCAGCAAATTCCCCTGCCTGGTGCTGATCCAAGCACTCCACTGCCATTTCCCACCTGCATCTGCAGGGGTGGGGTTATTTTGGAAGGGAGTGGGTTTGAAATGTACAGAACTGTTGCTAAAACACCCTTTTTTCTTAACTAAGCCGCCTTGTGAGGAGATAAAAATAGCCTGGTGGGGAGAGCAGACTGACTGTGGAGGCATCCCAAAAATATCCTGTGTGAAGGGAAAGGTGTGAATGCAAGTTCTTAAAAAGGAATGTGTGGCTTACGCTTTACTCTGCTTCCACTACACAGCCATATGTTGGCTGCTGGGTCCTATTAATAACCTCAGATATTTATATTAATATCCCACTTGGTGTCTGGCTGAGCACAACTTTGGGTTCGGAAATCCTCGAAGCCGGTACCTCCAATTTATAGGAATGCTCAGGTGTCAGCTCTGCCAGCAGGGGAATTGGATGGAGTCTCCTGCATTAAGAACACACTGATCCCATGCAATTCATGGAGAGGGAGGAGGGTGGGGCTTCTCTGTGCCTTTAAATGATTCTGATCCCTCACTAACACATGGGGATTGTTGTCATAAAGGCACAGAAAACTCATACAGAACTTCCAGCCGGCCCTGTACACCTCACATTCAGAATAGCAAGCCTGGATTTGATATTTAGGCTCAACCCTTGTGGCCTGCCAGTTGTTATTCCATTCACAGCCACGCTCTTTTCATTCCTTACTTGATGCTCAGTCTCTATTTCCTGGTGATACATAAACTTCCCAGAATATTTTGCACTTGCTGGCTACAAAAAAAAAAAGAAGCATGGAGAGGGAAAATGGCTCATTATGAGCTCTCCCCCCCAAATGAGTTTTTTCTTTTTCTGTTCTCCCCACTGCCTTCACTTTTCTTGTATTTCAGTGTTATTTTTAACATCATTACCAGCTCTGCTCCCCCACCCCTGATGGGGCCAAGCCCTGGGACACCCCAGGAGCTCTCTGCCCCCATTAACTCTGTGCCCACACAAGCCAGCCCAGGCAGAGGGGCTGAGCTTTAGTGCTCTTCAAGCATTCACTTCTTTGTAATAATTTTAATGTTCAGTCCTGTAAGAGCTCAAATAATTTTCCACTCATTTGCAGGAATTACAATATCCCCTTTCTCTTTCACTGAAACAGAGCTGGTTGTTGAGGGCTGCCATTCACTGCAGCCCACAGAAAACCCTACAATAGATTAAGCCCCAAAGTAAAGAGCATTCAAACATCCATTGTACCCCAGCCAGCACAGTGCTGATCACTAAATTGTGGCTTTTGCACAAAACACTCCCAGACATTAAAGCTGCCTTTGGTTTTGGAGGGTTTATTTTGTTTACTTTTTAAAATGAGATTTCTGAAGAAAAAAAAAAAAAAAAATCACCTGAAAGCAAAGTGTTTTTTTACAGTTTACAAATTACAGAGCCCTAAAACTTTCTGATATTTCTATTTGAGCTTTCACCCTCAAAAATAAGGGAAAAACTTCCAGATAACAGAATGAAAACAAAAATTCATTGTAAATCTGGCGTTCTGACCAAAAACCACAATGGAAAATGTTCAAAGTGCCCTTAAGGAAAGCATTCAGCAAAAGCCTGGGTGTCCACTGGTCTGTCCCTGCAGTGTTAGTGATGAATGAAGAGGGGAAAATGGGCAAATACCTTGTGGGCACTGGGGTGCCACTGCCTCCAGCAGCAGTTTTACATTTGGATTTACTGCAAACCCCCCAAATGCTGCACTGCTCACCCAGTGGCTCTTGCTTTAGCAGTCCAGGATGGGCAGTGGGGCCAGCAGGGACATTCCCTAGGGAACACATCCAGCAGCACCCCTAAATCCCTGGCAGTGCCAGTCCCAGAGATTTGTGGGTCTGACCCACCAAGGTACCTGCAGAGCTCCCTGAGGATCAGCTCTGTGACTGCAGCTGCTCTGAGCACACTGCCAGGAACAACAGGGAAATTTATCCTTGATAAAATGACAATTTACTTTTTTTTTTTTTTGCCCACTTGCTTTGTTCCCTGAAGGAGATTAGTGTTTTATTGAGTTCAGGAAGATTATTGAACCCTGAAAACTCAGTGTATGGGACGCTTGCTGGGAAAGCACCTCTGGTATATTCATACAGTCCACTGAAACACAAGGCTGGCAGCACATTAAATTGCTTCTCCATGAAAGCTCTTCTCCCACTGAGTCTGCTAATTGTCTGTGCTTTTAAAAGTTATTATTGAATTTAGAGTTGGCTAGAGATGCTAATTTAATCACCCCCCAGACTCCAAACCAGGTACTGCATAAGCACCACCACCAGAAGCCTCCCTGCACTATTCATTAATCAGGGCTTTGAGAGACCAAGCCCATGAAAATCAAAGTACAGGCAGTCCATTCCTCAGCCCTAACACTGCCATCATAACCACAGCCACTCCTCTGAGAGCAAAGCTCAGGGACCCCAGCACAGCACCTTCAGTGCCCTCAAAGCACTGCCAGTCCCCATCTGGGCACAGATCTTGGTACTGGGCACCTGGACAGGAGGCACTGCCACTGCCCCTCACATGGAGCTGCCATCTGTCCCACCTGTGCCACCCCCACTTAAGTTTCCAAGAATAAATCACTGTTTCTTTACCCTTCCAGGAGGATTTTTCCTTTGCAATGTGGTGAGCAGCACACCCCATCCTCCCTGCCCAGCCCAGTGACACCAACTGGGAGCTGCTGCTCCTGTGGTGTTGTGCACCACAGTGGGAAGAGCTGACTGGGAATGCTCACCCAGAACCTCTGCTCTCTCCCCAAGAGCTCAGCATTTAGTGTCAACCTTCAGTGGTCAACTTCCAGGCTGAAAACACATCCATAATATCACTTCCAGACTGTGAGCCAAGCTTGGGGAATCCCAAAGCATCCCTGGGCTCTCACTGCCTCTCCCACTCTGATCTGTCCTCTGGAGGTGCTCTGTCAGAGTTGAGAGATGCCTTTAACAAGGCACATCCTAACAAAGCAACAAGTCTTCTCCTTCACCAAGGCTCTCACTCTCATTCCCAGATGTGCATTCATGTGCATCTCCTGGCTGCTTTGGAAATCCCAGCTGGAACTGCATGCCAGAACACCTGGAAGAGTCAAACTGATATGGCAGGAGGGCAGAAAGCTTTCTTTGTCCATGAAAGCTGCCTGAATGTCTTTGAGACAAAGAAACAGCAGGACAAACACCTCCAAATGCAAGCATTTCTCCAGTTTCAAAAAAATGGAGTCTTTGAAAAAGAGTGGATGTGGCACTTGAGGACATGGACTAGTGGTGAGTGTGGTGGTGCTGGTTGATGGCTGGACTGGTCTTAAGGTCTTTCCAACCTCAGCAGTTCCAGAATTTTATGATTTGACCGATTCTATCCACACCCTGTGCCCCCTCCACCTTCCAAAAAACCAAGGCACTGATGCATCCTCACACAGAAAGGAAAGAAGGTAAACAAAGGAATATATGCAGCATTTTCCCCTGCCAGTCACATCTTTCATCTACCCACTCCGAGCCGAGTTCAACACCTCTTTTTTTTAGTACCAAATAATTAATTCAACCACACTGAGTAGAAATTAAAATGACACATAAAACATGAAAGCCATAAGATGCTTCCCAAATATCCTTTTGCCCTCTCACTTTGCATCTCATTTAGTGTCTGGTGTATTGATTGAGCCCATCTCTCTGTGCTCACCACTGGAATGAGACTGGCAGCTCCTCGCAGCAAGCACCAGGGCATTTTTCAACAGCCATTTAGCCAGCTGGCTTTGGTATTCACAGCAGTATGACCAATCCACTAAAGCAGACTTCAAAGTGTTCAACACTTAAAATCAAACAGAGGCTTTAGGAGTGTAGGGTTTGGGGCCTGGGTGGTAAATGTAACACGAAAGCTGACAATACACTTCAATTACTGCTATGTGATGCTAAATTGCCAACATCAAGAGAAGCGGTGCCAGCACAAGTGCAAGGAAATAATTAGCATTTAATATTTCATCAAAACGTTGAATTTTTAAACACTGGAGTTGTCAGGGTTGTTTTTTTTTTCATTATTATTATTATTAGTTTTAATTATTTAGCTGGTTTTACAGAGTCCTTGAGAATTGATCCCAGTGCCTCAGGTGGCTCCGATGCCAACTGCTCACCAAGGGATGCCACACACTGTGCTTTTCAAGGTGCCAGCTATCAGGGAGCTGTTTAATTAAAACCTCTGCTCCTGACTGCCACTCATGATTCATTCATGAGGAGAAGCACCTTCCCCTGAGCCCACACACTCCTGGGAGAAGCCCAGCCCCTCCTCAGGCAGCAAGGTCCCACAGCTGCCTTGGGTTTGGTGCTCTCTGCACACAGGTGAGGGCTCCCTGAATGTGCCCTGAGCATTCCAGCTGTGCTGCCAGCACAGGCACATCCTGATGGAGCCCATGGCCAGAGACATGGCCAGGCTGTGCTGCTCCAGTCCCACCTCTGCACCCAGGGCAGCCCCATCACAGCCCAGTGGCTCTGGGGAAGGGAAGTCTCACATCAGCCCTCGCTTTCCTTCCCTCAGCCCCAGGACATCACATCCCCCCTTCCACACAGTCATTCCCACCTCCCCAAGAGCCTGAGGGATGCAGAGGCAAAGCACTGCTCCCTCCCCTCTCTCCCCAGCAACATCACAGCTCTGGGAGAACAGCAGAGTTCATTTTGACCTGGGTCTGGCTGACACAAAGGCTTTTTATAACCGTGACGTGCACATGCAGCAGGAGCACGCTCACCTGCCAGGTCCCACTCAGAGCCTGCAGTGGCAGTGAGCAGGATCATCCCTTCCCTGGAATCACAGCGTGGATGTCACTCAGGGAATAAACCCCAACCCCTGCAATCCATTCCCACTCTCGCTTCCCTGGCTCTAATCTCCCCTTCAGCATGCAAACACAATGGCACGGGAGCGTTAAGACAAGACAAGCTGGCAAATCCTGGATAAATATCCTGCCAAAATTCTGACTTTTAGCACCAAGCCTTGACTAAAAGCATCTCAGGACCTGATTCTGTGCAGCAGAACGAGGCAGGAGCGTTCCATGACTATCTGCACTGGCTGGGGATGGCAGGGGAGGTGGCTCCCAAACAGTCTGTTGCTAGGATTAAACACAGTGCTCAACAATTTTAATCCCTCTCATGCTGCCACTTCCACAAGCACGGATTTCAATGGCTCCCCACACCAAGAGCTGATGATGCAAGAGCTTGTGAGGGTTTTCAGAGCTCACTGCACCGAGCAGCCAGCAGTTCACCTGGAAACCAGGACATTCAATCCAATTCTTGTTTTCCCAGCTTCTAAGAAATAGATGGGGGAGCTAATATTAGCTCTTCCAGGAATAGTTAGGTGGCTAAAAAGAGAACAAAGGTGATAAAACAGCCTGTCTGTGCAGCTGGAGGTTTTATTCCTCCTGTCTGTCTGTTAGCTTCAAGAGCCTTCAGCTGTCACTTGCTGGAGGGCCTGGGCAGAGCCCTTGGGTCATCCCTGTGACAGCCAGTGCAGAGGGGACAGCAGCGATGCACAGCAGCCACTGCTGTGTCTGGGCCTTCTCCAAACAGATGTTGTAGATAAGCAAGGAAGAACCTCTGGCCAGCTCAAGTGGCTCTTCCTAACTCCCCTTGTTACTGACCACCCATCACTGCAGGCCCAGGTGGGGAGCAATGGGGTGAAGCTCTCTGTGTTCCCCTGGAAGCCCTCACTGAAAAATCCCCAGGGCTTGCAGGGAACCAATGTGGATTTGCAGATTCTCTGCTATCCAAAGAGACAAAGGTGGGCTTGACCCCAACCCCAGCAGCCCACACAGCTGCAGAGGAACCCTGAGCTCCAGAGTCACCTCTGGGCAAGCAGCTGTGTTTGGCTCCTGCCATCCCCTTCTCCTCATTTCTGGGCCCACCATGCAATCCTGAACATGGGATCCCTGGCATGAAATTACTGCTGCCCTTTCTGTGCACCCAGTTCTTTAATTTTTCAACTGTAAATCATCTGATGGCTCAGTGTTCACTCTTGGTTCACCTTGGCCAGGAGAGGGAAAGACCAACCTCCACAACAAATGGAAATGGAATGGGTTAACTCCTGCCTTGCAAAAGCCCAGCCACAACGAGGTTAGAACATCAAAAAATCACGAGTTAAAATTCCTCCTGGATGTTTCATTTTCAAGGGGTTGGATAAGAGTAGGGAACTGCATAATTGCATAATTTGGTTCCATTTTCATGACTGCATTTTGCCTTTCTGGGCCACCATCAGGCCTGGCTATAATGCTTTGCAAATTACACAGAAATAGTCATAAAATGTACTAAAGTACTAAAGGACTTTATTTCCCTCTTTCTCAGAAACAAAAGTCGGAATGATGAACCTGGAGGCTTTTTATAACCTGAATGATTCCATGAAAGGCTTGACACATTGTGGCCTTATTAAGACCATCTTGAATGTGCCTGCTTGGATGACTGTAATTACAAGAATTTAGGAGGGTGCTTTGTTTTATCAGCTAGAGGAAATGGAAAATGAAAAACCACTAGACACAAATAAGTTTTCCAGGAACCACATGAGAGAATGGGAAGAATGGCTGTTCATGGAAAGGCTGTCATTAACAGTGACAAAAAGCAGTCACCAACCAAAGGACACCCAACGGGGGTACAAGGAAGATTTGGGGATCCCATTGTATGGGAGGGGTGCTCTTGGCTTGGCATCCAGGCAGGATCTGTCCCCTTGTCTGCAGAGCCCTGCTCTATCCCATATCCATAGCCATATCCTATATCCATGGCCATACCCTATACCCATGGCCATATCCTATATCCATGGCCACATCCTATATCCATGGCCATATCCTATATCCATGGCCATACCCTATACCCATGGCCATATCCTATATCCATGGCCACATCCTATACCCATGGCCATATCCTATATCTATGGCCATATCCTATACCCATGGCCATATCCTATATCCATGGCCACATCCTATATCCATGGCCATACCCTATACCCATGGCCATATCCTATATCCATGGAGCCAGGAGAGGAAGTTCTGCCACACTGTGAGCAAGGTGGGCTCACTCCACAGCACATTCTGCATTTCCCAAAGGAAGACCTCAATGCTGTGTCCCTCATTTCCCCAAAAGCAGCCAAGGAAGGCAACACCCTGGAGCAGAACATGGATATCACCCCCCAAAACCCCCCAGCAAGCACAGCAGCAGCTTCCAATGCTTCAGTGCTCATTTATGGAGAGTAACAGCACACCAGCTCTGGGATGCTGCCCTGACCTCAGCCTCAGGAACAGCAGAGGCTACACAGGCAGTGCTGGCATTTGGGGAAAGGCAGCTTTCTTCAGGAACACAAGCCTGGTTTCACTCATTTTTGTATTCCTGCAAACTGCACGATTCTGCAGTGGGAGGATGTGGATTTTCCCAGATGGGTCCCAAAACTCAAAATCCACCCCCTGCCCCAATTCCTGTGTAACCCTCCCATGCAGACAGGGAACATCTGCCTGCACAGGTCTGGGAGCTAATCACTATTACACAAGAAAGGAGCTTCTTTGGGCGGATTTTTCCCTTGCTGATTTGGACAGCTGAGTGCAAATAACAGCCAGTGACTGCTGCATTCTCCCTGCAATGGGAGCAGGCCTGGGAATCCCACAAGAGATGCGTGGATGTGATCCTGTGATGAGTGTCTGATTTGGATCAGCAATCAGCAAGGTACCTCCGTGCCCTGGTACACATCACTCCTCCAAACAACTCTCTGCATCTATCAGCAGCATCTGCTGCTAATAAATAAGGAGAAGCCAAGCTATCAGCTCGCTGCTATTTTTGGATGAGAAGCTTGTTTTGAAAGCAGAGGAAATTTCCAGCCTTCATAAAGGCCTTTCACCTCCTTTATGTGGGAAACTACCTGCTGCACATTCCCACCAGGCATACACTCACATACAGAGTCTTTAAATTATCTGAAATGCTATTAGCTTCATTTCCAAATCAGAAGCTGCCTGACAGAGAAAAGAGGTTCTAAATTAACATTAGCTACAAGTGGGACATAAACCCCACTCAGTGCTGCTGAGCTGGTGAGAGACAGATGAGCCATCAGCTGGTGGTGCAGAAGGGCACTGAGCAGTGAGGGAAAATCCCTTTTCCTGTGCCACTGGAGGCTGGGGGAGCAAAGCCACACACTCTGGGATGAGGGCAACAAGAGTCTGCTCAGCCCCTGCCGTGCCAGTCCTGTGGAAGCTGCAAGCTCAGATAAAAAGCAGCACTAAGGGTCAAAAAAATCTGATGTCTCCTGTCTTTACAGACAGATTTGCAAGAAAACAGGGAGCTCTCTGTCCTGCAAGGTGCTCCACAGCCCCAGTGCCAAAGCAGCACTTCTGCCACACTCCTTGGGGTCAAAAAATAATAGTGACTGCTGAGGAGCTGAGGGCAGGCAGAGGGACCACTCCTGTGCTGAACACAGCACCTTGCCTCGTGGTACATCTAGTCCTGACACTTTTGTCTGACTAATCATGAAAGATATCAAGGGCCTCAAGCAACCCACAGATCTTTAGCAATTCTCTGCCTCGCAATCGAAATCTCAGTCTGGTTATTGGAGTCTTTTATCAGCACAGGGTGCTCCCAGCAGAGCTCTGCCAGCACCCAGCTTTCTGCCTGTGGCTTTCAGGGTATGACAGGTTATGAAGCCTGCCTCAAGCCATGGATCCCCTGAACCTCCTGTATTTCCAAAGTGTTAATTTTTAATTTTTAATTCCTTTCTCTTGAGTGCCACCGGTCTGCATGAACCTGGTGTGAACAAAACCTGAGGTAGGGAAGCACAGGACTGAGGCACAGGAGCCAAACCCAACACAACAGCTCCAACCCAAAGGTTTCTGTGGAGAAAGAACCCCAAACTAACACATTCCTTTTGTTTCTACTCGAAACAAAGATGCAATTTTCCCCCTCAGTGTTATAATTTGGGGGTAGGTAGTGAGGGCTGACTCAGGACTCATGAACGCTTCAGGCTGGCAGTGCAGCAGGGATGGGGAATCCACCATGAAATGTCCTTTTTCTCAACTCTGGAGAGTATTCCTGCAACCAGAGAACTGCAGAGCAGCAAGAGACCACCCCACAGGGGTCTCCAGGGACATTTTTCTGCTCCCCCTCTCCCAAACTCTCCCTCCCACTCCAGTGCCCCCCTCGCTCTCCCTCCTCCTGCCTTTGCCGCAGTACAATCTGGAGCCCTGAATATTCACCCTGAATATTCACCCTATTCCAAAACCATCCAGGCTGTGATTAGGGACTGAAACATGCGTCACTGGATCTGCACATCAAAGCCCTCGCAGCCACAGCATCCGCGGGGATGGAGAGGGAAGAAGCACAACAGAGGTGACACAGGCTCTGCTTTGGCGTAGGGGGAGCTCCCCACTGAGAATTTTGTCAGACTGTATTTAAAGATCTGGGATGCTGCAGCTCCTCCGAGCTTCCAGAATTCCTGCTCGGCACAAAGCCGGCTCCACCAGCCCTCCTCCCTCCCGTGCAGCCCTGCTCAGTATCCAAAGTGTCAGCCTGAGACTGATGGCAGGCTGAAATCTGCTGGCAGAAGTGGTTGTTTTTGCCCTGTTGTTTTTCCACTTAAGTCCGTGTTATCCACAGCAGCTTGAATATTCTGATAGCTCAGATAACAGGAAGGGATGCCTCCAGTCTGTGCTGAAAGGAGACTGTCAGAAAAGAGAAGCCCAGCTCTTTCAAATGCCCCGAGATGCTTTTTTGGTTTTCCTCAACAGCCAAGTTCCCTTCCCCCCCAGGCCTGCTTCCCACTCCTTTGATATGATCACCAAAATAAATAAATAACGTGGTCTTTGGGTACTAATTTCACCACCAGACACTCTCTGAAAAACCCTTGCAGTCACTTTATGCAGAAAAGGTGCTGGAGTTGTCTCTTCCCTGGTGCCACCCTCCCCAAAGCTCCCACTGCCAGAGGTGTGCAGCTGCTGGTTTCATTTTCTCCAGGTCTTTCCAGCTGCTGGACTGCTCCACAAAGGCCATGCCTGAGCAGGCAGCTCAGTTCCAGGTGCCTCACCTCGTGCTATCCAGCCAAATTGGCTTGTAGAGCCCTAACAGATTTCCATGGAGAGAAGCACAGGGTGACAGATCACTCCAAGGTAAATTTAAGCTGCTCATTATTTAGACTCACTTCTTTTGGTTATTGTTTAGAGATCCCTCCAAGGCAGCACAGGGAGCACAGCTCATGAACCACAGCCCGAAATTATTCACCTGAGGCACCAGATCGTGGTGCTTGGCAAATTTCCAAGCCTTGAGGGCTGCCCAGCAAACCTCAATTTCAGAAGAAAGAGGGAGGGAACGCTGGGGTGACAGAGAAGGATAAAGTTTTAGGCTGCAACCTCTCTTTGAGACAATACCCTAATTGTCATGTCCATTATTTCCTATCTTTCAGGTCAGAAATCTCCTAATTCTCAGCTCAGGTATCTAAGAGTGCCCTGAATCCCTGGGTGAAGAATCCCCCTCTCCAGGTGTTGATGAGGAGCCCATCTTCCTTCTGTGCAAATACTGAGGTGCTGCAACTCAATGAACAACCCATGCCACCTTCTTCAGACTCCTGCAGGACCACGTCCCCCACTCATCCCGCTGGATTTGGTGGAATGTGGATCTGCAGCAGCCCTGCAGAGGTGATGGGGCTGCCCTGCCCTGCCTGAGCTGCCAGGAGCACAATTCCAGCCCCCAAATTCCTGTGAAAGCCTCCCCAGGGTGTGCTCACAATTAGAATCCTTACATAAGCAAGCAGCACAGTGTGAGCTGCACACAGCAGTTAATGCTGCCTAAACCACGGGCCAGATTTCCCTTTGGGAGAATCCTCCTGCTTTAGAGACTGAGATTATTTAATGAACACACGACTCCAGATATTCATGTGGACACAGAATCAGGGATCAGAGAAGGGGTGTGCACACACCTTAATCAGCATTTCAGTCTGTTTTTTAATATTTTGGAGATTTTTCCAATCCTTTTCACAGCTCCAACAAAGAGCAACCCATTAGCTGAACTCAAAAATAAACCCCAACAGCTTCAACCTATAAATAACTGAGTCAGATATGCAGGCTTCTGTAAACTCCTATTTTCACCCTCCAAGAAAACAGGAAAGGCAAGGAAAAAGGGTGGAGTTAGATCCTTTTTTTTCTTTTTCTTTTTTTTTTTTTTTTTTTTCTNTTTTTTTTTAACAGCATATATCTGTAACAACAGCTAAGAGATCTACACAAATCCTGTGCAGTGTCAGGATCCCAACACATTAGGAAAGCCTGGAATGATGTTTCTGACAGAGGAAGGCTGGAACTCCAGGCTTGCAGCAGAAAAGCCACAGCACACAGATTTCCTCAAGCACCTTTTCCAGACCTGGAAGGAGCTGTGGAAGTGCAAGGTGTTGTGAGTGGAGCAGTGGCAGAGAGAGAAGAGAAGAAATTCAAGAAATTTTAGCAGTGCAACACTGGTGTGATCAGCTGCCTCCCCACTTCAAGCCTGCACAAATAGAGGATTATTTCCCCAGCTGCACAATTCTATCACTGCCCCAGGCTGGCACACCCCAGGAGCCAGGGACTGAAGCCACACCACTGCAGCCCCTCAGGGAGAGGCCACGAGGTCCCTGGAGGATGTTTGGGTGTCCTTCTCACAGGAAAACATCTCCATGACCAGCCTGGATGGACCCATTTGGAGGAAAGGCAGCTTTGTTCAGGAACACAAGCCTGGCTTCACTCATTTTTGTATTCCTGCTGGAATTTGGTCACCCACAGCTCCACAAGGCTGCAGGTGATGCTCAGCAGATCCTGGCCTGGCCCTTTGCAGATCTCTACGATCAATACATTGTAGGATACCTCAAAAACCTCAGTACCTTCCTCCCAGTCCACTCCTATCCCTGTTTCTTAATAAGAGCTTGCAAGCCTCATTTTAAAAATTATGGTTCTCATCATATTCAGGCATAACTGGTTTTGTTTACAAACAGAGCAAAGAAATGGTATAAATTATGCTCAAGAAAAGCCTTTGGCATTTTAACAGGCATTGGAAAGAACCAATTTCAAAACAGTGTCTCATAATGGACATCTCCATGGATACCTCTTTGTCAGCACCTCATTAGATAAGAGCTGAGACACATAAGAGTTCTCCTGCATTTCAGAAGGTACCTCAAAAACACTAATTATGCAAATCTCCATCCTCTTAACTGATGGATATTTGGAAGTTTGGGTGACAAAGTAGATAATCTGAGCCCTGGCAGGAAAGGGAGGGAAGATATTTCATTTAGACTCTCTTCTTCTTTATGATTGCTGATGCTTCAACAATTACTGGGGCCACAAAACTGTCCCCCCATATTTCCCCTTTTCCTCTTAACAGCAAGAAAACAGAAAAGAGGAGACAAATGGAGATTCCAGGAGCAGCATGAGGGATACCTGTGGTGTTTGAAAGCAGCAAGGTCTTTGTGGCAGACCCAGCAGGATTCTGTGATTTTTGACTGAGCAGTGACTGTACCCACATAGAGCAGATAAAATATTTCTGGTTTATGTGTCAGCAAACACCAGTGGATTTAATTATACCAAAACTGGCTCCCTTGTGACCCATCTTCACTATTGGTCCTTTACCTGAGGCTGTGTGAGCAGAAATATTTTGAGGTTTTTTTAATGACAAGTACTTGTGTTTCTATACTGGCATGCCAAAGAATCCCCCAGAACTGTGAAAAGTACTTTATTTATCCCTGAACTGCAGCCACCTCAGCAAAACAGCGACCTGGGCATGAGAGGAGGGAAGTTTTCCCAACCTCTGATGAGAAGGCAAAATAAAAAACATTCATCCAGCTTGCTTTTCATCACTGAGACCTTCAGCACAGTCCCCCCAGCCCAGGCAGTGCCTTTGGGACACTGCCATGCAGACACAGGGGTGGCTCCTCAGAAGCACAGAAAACACAGAAGCTTTCATGCTCTGAATGTGCTGAAAACAGATTTTTTTATTATTTTTTTTTAGTCAGACCTTCAGGCTGGAGCCACAGAGTCAGGGACCCTAAAGTAAACATTGATGTCCTGCAGCTTGAGGAGAGCTTAGAAGAGGTGCAGGCACTGCTCAAACACAGGAAGGAAATTCTGCAATTTACAGAAAGCACTTGGGAGTCTCCAATGCTGCTCATTTTTTAAAGGGCAGACTGATGCAAACCTTGAATTTTGAGCATTTTCTTCTCCCAGCTGCTTTCTCTAGGAATCCTTCTCAGAGAACAAAGCCTTGTTGTACATGAGAAAGGAGATGTACCCATTCCTGACAAAAGCTTCTTTATGTAAGGAATATTCTCTCAGAGATTCCTGGCTCCCACCTCTGCTCCCCTCTCCCAAGAGGGGCAAACCAGGGCTCCCAGTTCCAATCAAGCACCACTAAACTGTGACTCCCTGAAGATTCAATGGCACAATTACACTGTGGGAGCTATTTTCAGCTGAACATCTCCTCCTCAGCAGGTGTGAGGGAGGTGAGTGGCTGGGGTTAACCAAAGGCAGGTTCTGCAGATTGAATGTGACCTCAGAAATGCCAAAGCCTGAATAAAAAGGCTCATAACCTACAGAGAGGGCAGGAGTGGAGAGCAGGTAATTCATTTCCTCCAATTCATTTCCTCCCTGACCTGGAGGAAATCATCAGGCTTCCCTGAATTTCATTTGCCTCTTGAGCCTCCCAGGAATGATGGCTCAGAGTCACTGGGGTGAAAGGCTCAGTGAGAGCAGCCACCCTCTGTGGGTGCTTTCTGTGAGGTGACATCCTTCCTATCACAGGACTTCTTTTTATTCTCCATGAATTTCCTCAATAGCTGCAGCTTTCAGAATACATTTTTTAAGACAATGACCTGCTTGAATATTAATGCTATCAAAAAATAATGGCAGTTGAAAGTATGTCCTTGATCATGTCTAGACAGGAGCAGCTATAATGGATTTCTAGGATCAAGGTAGTAGATACAAATAGATTAATATTACTCAAAGACCTGCAACATCTCTATGCATTATCCAGAGAGGTGGGATCCTATAGCCTTTCATTAATATCTGCTGTCTAATGAAGAGTGAAGAAATTGTTCCCTGTGAAGGTGGTGAGGTGCTGGGATAGAACTCCCAGAGCAGCTGTGGCTGCCCCTGGATCCCTGGAAATGTCCAATGCCAGGCTGGATGAGGCTTGGAGCAGCCTGGAAACTTTAAGGTCCCTTCCAACCCAAACCATTCTGGAATTCCGTGGAAGCATCTGGGAGAAGATGATCAAGGGGTGCAGGGGAGTTGCTCAGAGTCCATTCCTGCTCTGGTAAAGGCAGTGACAAACACCATCAGAACCAACAACAGAAATGAAGCTCAGTAAACTCTAAAGATGAGGAAATGGCATCCAAAGAATGCAGGCAAAGATCCCTTCCACCCTGTGAGTCAGAGAAGAGCCTCAGTGCTGCAGTCGTCAGTGCCAAGAACACCTGATGTGAGGTCAGACCTGGGTGAGATGTCCATGGCTGTGCTTCAGAACCCCCAAAGGCAGCAGGTGAATTCCTGACTCTGAACTTCTAAGAAATTCTCATTCCCCTCCTGTGACAGCCAGCAGCCCAGCCAAGGCATGAGCTGAGCTCCTGCAGCCTCTCCCCAGTGCCAGTGGAGGCTGCTGTGCCCAGAGCCCCTGGGAATGCCTGCTGCAGGTCCATGGACAGCACAGAGCCAGAGGGACTCAGCTCCAGGTGCATCCCAACTAGTGAGGGCAGGAACAGCATCACAACCTGCTGTGCTTGCTGCTTCTGGTGCTGTCCCCCAGCTAGGTCTGACTGAGGGACTCACACAGTGTGGGTAATGTCCCTGCAGACCATCCCTCCTTCTTCCCTTGGGAAGGGAGAATGTGACCCCCAAACTCCTTCTCACCAGCATCAAGCTCACTGTGCTAACCCTCCAAACTCCTCTTCCACTGAGGAAATGCCTCCATCAGGATCTGGCAGATGTTTTTGGGAAGGCTCAGCTGGCTTTGAGCCATGGGCCAAAGCAGCACTTGGTCCCCACCCTCTTGAGTCTCAGTGCTGCTGAGTATCCCAAATGTTCACTGAGCAGCAGCAAAAACAGGGAATGTCACCCAGACCTGGCAGGAGCAAAACCAGGGAATGTCACCCACACCTGGCAGGAACAAAACAGGGAATCACCCAGACCTGGCAGCAGCAAAACCAGGGAATTCACCCAGACCTGGCAGGAGCAAAACCAGGGAATTCACCCAGACCTGGAACAAGCAAAACCAGGGAATTCACCCAGACCTGGAATGAGCAAAACTAGGGAATTCACCCAGACCTGGAACAAGCAAAACCAGGGAATTCACCCAGACCTGGCAGCAGCAAAACCAGGGTTTCACCCAGACCTGGCTGCTGAGCAGCAAAACCACTCAGGAGCCCAGGATCCTTTCCTGTGCTTCAGGCAGGTCCCATTCCCACCATCCATGTGCACAGGTTTGTCTCCCCAAGGGGAGCACAGAAATGCTCAGCTGGACCCAGAACTGGCCAGGTAAAAGCAGCAGTGTTGGCTCAAGAAGCATTCACACTTAGCCAAGGTTCAGCAACATGAAGTCCACAGTGGGCAAGAAAGAGGAAAAATGAGAAAGGAAGGGGAAAAAATGAAAGCACAGGAGCAGGTTCATTGATGAGTTAAGGCTGTTTTAGGTATAAACCTGGGGGAATTAGTTTAACACTCCGTTTCAGCTTCTTTTTCCCATTTTCTTTTGCACCAACATGCATCTCTCTCCTGTCAGACCTTGATGGCTTTATGTAACTGTTTAAAAATTGAACAAGCTTCTTAACTTAGGTTTAGAAGAACACACTTTTTTTGCTTCTCTGTCTCGAATGCACAGTAAGAATAAAGATTTCCAGAGAAAACAAGACCTTTTCCATCCTCTGACATCAGCCACTGTGGTACACAAAGCCAAGTCCTTGAGGAGTGGCTATTTTGTACATTCTGTTCCAGCACAGCTCAGCATCTGCAGCCCCAGTGGGTTTTACAAGTGGTAGCTGGAGAGAAAAACTCATCCCAGAGAAAATGCACAGGTTACCCATCCCAGCAGCATCCTGCAGTGGGAGGGAATCCTAGAAAGCAGGAATGAGGGAATAAACCCAAAACCTTGGCAGGGAAGCATGGCAGCCACAGCCCTGACAGCCTGAGAAATAGCCTCTGACCTGCTGCTGTTGGGAGAATAAGTTTTCTTTTTTCTTTTTTCTTTTTTTTTTTACCTTAATACAAGCTGAAAATATTTCTGCTCTGTGTGACTGGATGTAAAAGCTTGAGTAGAGCCTCCCTCAAGGCTCAAAAAACAGAGGCAAATAGCCCCCACCCTTTTCTGTGTGTTTGCATTTCCTAATTACACCAACTCCTAAGCCAGAACTGTATTTGTTGATGCTTCAGGTTGGCAATGCTGATGGAAGAGGCTTTCAGGAAAGCCAGTAAAAATATTCAAGGCAAGATTTGTAATTAAAGCTTTTTTTTTTCCTCATGTTTTGTCTATTAGAAAATGTTTGTGTTTGCAGTGTGGGCTCTGGAGGGCAAATGCTGCTTCTTGCTGTTTGCACAAGCTCAAAACAACACACCCAGCCCCAGCTGGTGGCACAAGCTTTGCCCAACCCAACACACAGCATGGACACCTCTCCATGGGCTGCTCTGCTTTCAGCCTGGAGCAAAACCACAGGGCCAGCCTGCAAAAGGCACCAGGCATGGAATTAGCCCAGCTCCAGTAATGGGGACATGGCAAAATACACCTGGCTCGTGGGATCCCAGCGTGGGCCAGGCTGGAAGGGACCACAGAGGGAGGGCAGGGCCATCCCAGAGCACAGGATTGCTCTGGAATATCCCCAGGGAGGGAAACACTCTGGACAGGCAGGGCTCTGTCACCTGCACAGGAAAGAATTTCTTCCTCATGAAGAAATGACCAAGTTCCAGGTGGAACTTTCTGGGATCAGTCCCTGCCCGTTCCCTTGGTGCCATTGCTGGGCCCTGCTCTGAGCCCTCCCTGCACACATTGATAAAATCCCTCTCAGCTGCCTCTTCCCAAGGCCAGTTCTGCTCCTGGCCATCCTTTGCTCCCAGACCATCCTGCAGCAGCCTGCTCCTGCTCCTGGAGCATCCCTGGGCACTGATCCCAGCCAGCAGGGCCTGAGTTCACCTCCCCAGCAGTGCTGTGCTTCCCTCAAAAACAAACAAACTCCCAAGGAATGCAATTGCCTCGAGCAGCTCAACCCCAACTGCACAAACCAAATGAAACATCTTGTACCCAACAACTCCCAGTGTGAGGAACTGGGAGGAGTGGAGGCTGTGCTGTGCTGCCCGTGAGAGGGATGGGAATGCCCAAGTGCAGCAAATGCTGGGAGTTTTCCTCTACTGAACAGAATGACATTAAAAACCAGCCCCATTTGCTGTGATTATCTGCTGTTTGTGGAGCTCTATCCCAGCCCTGCCCACACCCAGCATGGTGCAGGGTGGGCTGGCAAACACCAGAAATGAGCTGCTGAAAGTCTGCCAGTCACCAGCCTCTGCTGCTTCCCCCTCTGCTGCTTTCACTGCCACTTCCCACACCAAGCTCCCACATCCCGCAAGGATGCTTGGCCCTGCCAGGACCCTGCTCCCCAGGGCTCACCCCTGACAGGACCCTGCTCCCCAGGGCTCACCCCTGACAGGACCCTGCTCCCCAGGGCTCACCCCTGACAGGACCCTGCTCCCCAGGGCTCACCCCTGCCAGGACCCTGCTCCCCAGGGCTCATCCCTGCCAGGACCCTGCTCCCCACCTCAGCACAGGCAGCTGCAAACTGGACCAAAATGTCCCCCCCTTTTCCAGATCAGAGCTTGTAATTACAAAACCCTGCCCCAGCCCAGGCTGACTGATGTGCTCTCAGCCCCCATTCCTTTCCCATCCCACCCAATTCCCCAGGGGATCAGCACCCCTGGGAGCCCAGCAGAGGTGCCCAGACCTGCAGGGTGCTCTAAAGGCCCATGGGAGCAGCTCCTGTGGCAGCCCCAGGTGCCTGCAGCAGCTCTGCTCCCTGCTCCCTGCCAAGCCAGAGTTACCCAACTTCTGACCTACTTCTGCTCCTGTTTCTCCCCCTCCCCACTCCTGCCCTCAGTCCCCAATTAAATCTGTGTGAGATTTCCTCAATTATCCCCTTCCTGCTAATAGATGTGGAAAGAGGATGCCATAACAATGTATTCCCCTGGCACTGGTTCAAAATACATCTCGGAATTAATGTTGAGGAGTGCAGGATGTAGGAACACTTTAATTAAACATAAATGTATAGGAACCAGCAGTTAAGTTTAAGAAAGCTGAGCTTTTGCTGCCACCACAACACTTCATCTCAGCTGTGCACTGAGAATCCTCGTGCTCCTCTTTAATTGACAGGCCAATAAATCAGCACTAATCTCCCCTCTCTGTGCATGCTGATGCTCAGCTATTTTGGAATACAGCAACATTCCACTGGCACAACCTGAGCAGCAGCATGCACGGGAATCCTGCATGGAAAACACTCCAGGCAAACCTTGAAACCTGTAACAAAACTTGGGAGGGGGGACCTGAGCAATAAAAATCCGTGTTTGAGAATTCTGGCAGCAGTAAAGCTTTATATACACCTTTGGAAAGAGGAGGAGCAGGAATAGAGAACTCCATCTGAAGCCATTAAGATGTTCTGGTAAGCACTTGCAATTCTGGATGAATACAGAGATAATTTGAACACGATTTCTAATTGAGACAAAAAGTGTCTGTGAGGAATAGGGAATGAGCCTGGGAATCACTCTGCCCATTTCAGANCCAGGTGCCTGCAGCAGCTCTGCTCCCTGCTCCCTGCCAAGCCAGAGTTACCCAACTTCTGACCTACTTCTGCTCCTGTTTCTCCCCCTCCCCACTCCTGCCCTCAGTCCCCAATTAAATCTGTGTGAGATTTCCTCAATTATCCCCTTCCTGCTAATAGATGTGGAAAGAGGATGCCATAACAATGTATTCCCCTGGCACTGGTTCAAAATACATCTCGGAATTAATGTTGAGGAGTGCAGGATGTAGGAACACTTTAATTAAACATAAATGTATAGGAACCAGCAGTTAAGTTTAAGAAAGCTGAGCTTTTGCTGCCACCACAACACTTCATCTCAGCTGTGCACTGAGAATCCTCGTGCTCCTCTTTAATTGACAGGCCAATAAATCAGCACTAATCTCCCCTCTCTGTGCATGCTGATGCTCAGCTATTTTGGAATACAGCAACATTCCACTGGCACAACCTGAGCAGCAGCATGCACGGGAATCCTGCATGGAAAACACTCCAGGCAAACCTTGAAACCTGTAACAAAACTTGGGAGGGGGGACCTGAGCAATAAAAATCCGTGTTTGAGAATTCTGGCAGCAGTAAAGCTTTATATACACCTTTGGAAAGAGGAGGAGCAGGAATAGAGAACTCCATCTGAAGCCATTAAGATGTTCTGGTAAGCACTTGCAATTCTGGATGAATACAGAGATAATTTGAACACGATTTCTAATTGAGACAAAAAGTGTCTGTGAGGAATAGGGAATGAGCCTGGGAATCACTCTGCCCATTTCAGAAGGCATCAAGCCTCTGCTCAGCTTTATAGCCCCCTCCCGCCTCATCCCAGCAAAGTATTGTGAGATAAGAAATTGCAAGTCTTCATCCAAAGGAGGCTTTAATCCAATGGAAGCTCCATCTGCACACCTACAGCTGCATTTTCCATAGCTGAGCTCCTGCTTTATCGCCTCTCTTGGCCCAAAACAATCTCCTAACAGCTCGATAACAAACTGCAATTAACCACATCACTGCAAAGGGAGCTCGGGGGGAAGAAGGGAGAAACAAGATTATTTTAAGCCTGGTGGAGAGCAACTTGCAGCACTTTAAAGGAAGCCAGACCCCAAGCCCTGCTGCAAACATCCAGAGAACTCCCAGGCAGCAAGTCTCTGAGTATACAGCAAACAGCCACTGGGGTGATCTGGAAATTATTTAGGGCACTGCAGCAGTGGATGAGGCTGAAACGAAAGGAGATGAAAACTTAAGCCCAGGCAGCATCTCTGCATGAGCTGTGAATCCAGCCCTCAGAGCTCTCTCAGAATCCCAGGGGAACACAGCAAGGACCAGGTTTTCCCTGTGCTGCAGATGGGCTGAGCAGAGGAAGGAAAGGAAACATTTTTTAACTTTTCCCCAGTACTTCTTCATGCTCTCTGTGGGACCTGGATGTTAAAATCACCAACACCTCAGGGACCAGAGTGCCATCTCTCAAACCCTCAGTCCCCTTTATCTGTAAGGAAGAGAATAACTCCTATCCCACTGCACTTACAAGCAGCAACACTCGTCTCTGGAAAACACACTTTGCTCTAAATATGAGGGGCTCTAAACAAAAAGCTGCAGCTTGCCCTCTTGCCTCCCTTCCTGTTTGCTCTGTGTACACCAAAGGCCTTCATTTCCACCTTACTGCACATGCACTGAAGCTATTTTTGGCCAAGAGTGACGTGGCTTTCTTTGCATAACTGGGTTCCCACCTCATGATCTGCCGCTCTAATAGTTTGCAAAATAATAACTGGGAAATGTCTGATTCCCAAAGAAGTGCCTGCAAAGTTCAGTTTGCCTTTATCTTAAGTCCAAAATAAAGGAAAAGGAACAAAAAAAAAAAAAAAACAAACCCCAAAACAAAACAGGAAACAAATCTTCCTGCAGCATCACTTATAAAATGCTTTAGCAAGATGTAAAACAAATTATTTAGTGATGACTAGCTGGGATATGGGGATTTCATTCTGCTTCTGGTTTGGAGGAGGGTATCAAATCAGAAAAGACAAGCCCAAAGTCACACAGGAAGAAAACCACTTTACACAGTGGGGCCTTAACAACTCACATCAACCCAAAATATCATCTGCAGGAAATGCAAACTTATCACTGATGGCTAAAAACAAAAGCACAGCTCAAAATAGCAGCTTTGCAGATGAGGCAAATACGTCGGTTGGACTATTCTCAACTGTCAGAACTGAGCTGCAATCACAGATTTCTCTTGAGGAATATTTGGTATTTGTCCAGTATTAAAAATAAAATGTGAGGTATCTTAGGAAAGAAAGAGATGGCTCAAATAAGGAATGTATGGAAATAAATCCTGAGTACAGAAGGAACCAGCCACCGCTTCTTCTTGTCCAAGTCCCAACTCCTGGAAAAAGAGGGACAAAATCCATTTCTACCAGAACTTTGTCACTGCAAAACATTGTAAAGGTGGGATGAACACTGTCCCAGTCTGCACAGCCAACTGAGCCAGGGGAATTGGCCATTTTTGTTTTAGCACATGATGTTTTGGAAGTGCCAGCTTCTCCCTTCACACCCAGGATGGTGCTGCCCCAGCAAGAACACCACACTTGGGCAGGATTATTGATTACTCAGCTCCACTTGGGACATCTCCCTTCACTGTCTTCCCTCCCCATCCCTCACCCACCCCTGCATCCAACACAAACAGGGCTTGAGGCATTTCACTTCCCACCTCCCACACTCACTGGCTCCAGGGAAGTCACAGAGTGAATGTGGAGTCCCAAGTTCATGATTAATGAGGGGAAGTGACACAGGACCACGAGCAGCTCAACCCCAGCAAAGCCACAGTGAGGAGCAGGGACAGCTGGGGAACAGCTTTCCCTCTTCATTTCTAGGAAGGAATTCCTCACCTCCACAAATCCCTGAGCTGCCAGGGATGGGAGGAGAGTCCAGAAACATCTTTCTTACCCTGCACTGGAAGGACAGCGTTGTGCTGTGCTGTATTCCAGCAGGGAATCACAGAGCAAGCACCAGGCAAACACCTGACACACAGGGTGCAGCAGCTCTGATGGCAACAACCCAAACAAAACACCTGCTCACAGAGCTCTGCTTTAGTGTCCCAGCCATTCCATGGGGTCACTGTGGGGTGGGAGCCTCCCAGTGCCCAGCCCAGGCCTGTCCTTGGGGATCTCCAGAGGTGCTGGAGCAGCAGTGGCACACACAGCCCAGTCAATGGCAATGCCCCAGCACAGCTGCTGCCAGCACTGCCTGTGCCATCCCAGCACACACAGCATGGCCAGGGCACCCATGGCATCACTGCCACGGAGAAGGCTCCAAACACTTCCATTTACCTTTGTCTCTTTGTTTTCCTGCTTGCTGGAGGATTTCTCCTGACTGCAGCCTATTCACTGCCACACCTGACACCTCAGACACACCAAGCACCCCCAGTCCCTTTAAATGACAGACAGGTCCCTTCCTGACTGCACTGGGACAGGTTTGGCTCTCCAGGCAAGGCTAAACCCAGAATTTGGGAATGTGTCAAGAGACAGAGCTGAGGAGCACCCATCATACCAAGTAGTGGAGTTATTCCTGCTTTTAGGTGAGTCCTTGCACAAGGAGGAGTGCAAAGGGAATCATCCCATGGCACTCATCCCTCTTGGAGGTGCTTCCTGGGCATCCCACTCCAGCTGCAGCTTGCAGCAGCCCCTTGCTGGCTTGCAGCAATTGTTCTGCTTCCCTGTCTCTCCCCAGATCACACAGAGCATCCAGAGCATCCCTGGGGAGTTTAGTGCACGGGACACCAGCACATGGAGTGCCATCAAGGTGGGGCAAAGACAGCACTGGGTGAGCTCAGAGATCTGCAGGAAAAACAGCTTCACCTGGGAAGCAACCTGTGCCCAAGCAGCTCTCCACCCTCTGAGGAGTGAAACCCACTGCTGAGGGCAGGAGTGCTCCAGGGCCAGTGGCCAAAGGCCATCCAAACGTGGTCCCCACTGGCCACAACCTCTGTGCTGTGTCTCTGCTGCTGCTTCACGGTGCTGCAATCCCTGCAGCCTTCCCAGCCCCCAAAGGATGCTCCCTGCTGCTGCACAGTCTGTCTGGGTCCTGGCTGGCAAATGGGATTTCACACTGGGAACAGCAGCACTGCAGCCAGCTGTTATTCCAAATCTTTTCCAGTGGCACAGCAGTGCAATCCCTGATCCTATCACAGCAGAGCTACCACGAAATGTCTATTCTTGTTCAGAAAAGACTGATCTCTCAAGGATTTTGGACAACAGGATAATATATTTCCCTAGATATTAGAGACTGAAAGAGATTTATTAGAGGAATTATTCTCTATATTCTGTGCAGTCCATTAAGAGATGAAGCTTTCCCTGCTCCATCAAGGAGCTCATTGCAGGCCATGTGACTGCACTGAAATAATACCCAAGTCCCCTCTGCAGCCTCTTATCCTGTGCATTTCATACTCATCCAAGTACAAGCACAGTGTTGGGTCAATATCCCGGTTCAATACACGTGTGAAAACCCCCATAATTCTGCAGGACAAAACCAGGGACAAAATTAGACCCTTTATTCCCACCTTTGGTGCTAGGGACAGCTTGTTACCAAATCCACTTCAGCTTCTTGAATGCCAAGGGCAGAGCAAAAGTCAGAGCAGCTGCAGTTTCCCTGAGTCCAAATTTCCAGGTGCCAGCACCTCAGCAGTGTGGGCAGGTGCTCTGAATTTGGGGTTTATGACCACACACCCTCCAAACTGCCTGAGGATGACCCCATTTGAACAGCTTGGGGTGAACAGCAAAGGGGATGGTTCCAGGTGTTCATTCCAGGTCACCAACAGAACCCAAGCAGTGCTCTGGGCACTGTGGGATCACAGAGCTCCTCACAGGAGCAGGACAGTGTTCCTGCCTCTCCAGGATCCCAGGGGAATTGCCCTTGGCCCTCTCAGGCTGGTGATGCAGTGGAGCACTCAGAGCTCTCCTCAGAGTCCAGGGAGCCCCACATGAGCACTCCCTGTCATCCCTGGTGACTTTCCGGGTGTATCCACCCCCCAAGTGGCTCCAGCAGCACTTCTGTGATGCATCTCAAACCTGATGCACCTCAGAATCGAATCTCAGCAGCTACAGAAGACATTTTGGAGTTCTGACCAGTGCTTTTGCCTGTTCTTCCCAAATTTAGCTCCTTTTCAGCTAAAGACTGGTGCCACCACAGTGGCCTTGACTCACGAGTGCAGCCAGGGCTTAGGAAGCACTACAAAAGCATTTATTCCAATATTTACTCAGGGATTTTTCATGCTACACCTACCACGGCCTTTAGTTTATTGGGAACATAGTGCACAGGGGAAGGGCAAACCACAGAGTCTATACTGCTGCCAAGCAAAATGTCATTAAGGTTTTAGCAATGCAACACAAATTGAGTTTACATTAAAGCTTCTTTTGTATAAACCATATCCCAGAGCGAAACACAGTGACAGAGCTGAGTAATGAGTTGAAGCAGAGCAATCAAGGTGGAACTACTGAGCAATAGGAAAAAGGAGCCATTCCAAAGTGCTATTTAAAGTTAGGCTGAGAGCTCCATTTGAACTGTAGAAGTGATTATGTACAGTCACCATTGCACACACATTTAATGCCATGTAGGATGCAGTACCTACCACCTGCAGCTGCACAGAGACACCCCGAGGTTCAATGGCACCATAAAAACCACCACAGACTGGAAGCTGAGATTCTTCTTAATACAGACTAACACATAACTCCTAAAGAGCTAAGAAGTCTGGAACTTCAAATCTCCCTTGTGCTACCCAGCACATAAACCCACAACTCAAAGGTGACCATTTGTCATTTCAAACCTCTCCCTCCTGCAAGATTCAGAGTCACTGAAGCCCTGTTTGTCCCCAGGAGTGCAGGAAAGCACCTGTGTTATGGCACTGCTGGAGCAACACCCACGTCACCAAGGGTTCTGTCCCCCCAGCCCTGCTCTCTACAAAACCACAGCACTTCTGAGGGTTTTTCTGAATACCCAGAGCAGGGTAAGTTTGGAATTACCACTCATTTCTAGTTCCAGGCTTCCTAACGTGTGCTTTGCACTGCTCCTCGTGGCAGTGCCTGGGGAGTGAGCCCAGAGCAGGGCCCTGTCCTGTGGGAGGGATGCAAAGGGGCTCAGGGCTGACCTGGAGTCACACTCAGCTCTGTGTGCTGTGCCCAGCTCCCACAGACACAGATCAGACACAGCTCAGGGCTGAAAAGGCAGCAGTGCTGCAGCCAGGGCTGCAGGGAGCCTGGCTGGGCACTCCTCACACAGACACATGGGCTGGATCACAGCACTGCAATATTCTCAAGCTCCATCCCTGTTTCCCCCACCCACGAGCAAGCCAATTTTGATTTATTTGAACAGCAGCACATAGAGTTTTTCAGAACTTGCAAAAAACATTTGTAAATGGCTGAATATTAAAAAAAAAAAGACAACAAAAAACTCCATAAAGACTTCAGAGCACTGCTAAGTAGAGCAACATAATAGGTTTATCAAGATATAAAGCAGCCCTCCCCAAAATATACAGCTCAGACATACCCTGCCAGCACAAGTACTCAATGTTTAAGATGAGGGAAGAGAGATTCAATGAGGATTTGTTTTCCTGGCAGCCCTCCATACTTGCACATAAACCTCTTGTAGCAGCACACTGATATTTAAACTAATTAGCACCAGGAAAGCCTCGGGACTGTGCTTTTCCCCCAGCCTGTTCCCAGGGACACAGGGGCTCCAAAATGATTGTGATCACATCCCAGGATGCTGCAGCCCAGGAGCCCCAGCACACCCCCCCTTCCTGCCCAAGTACACAGGAACACGGGGCAGGACACTTGGCAAAGGGAAAAAAAATCCCCCCTCTGCCCAAAGTGCCCACTCAGCACTATGTGAGAGGATAAAAATAGCAGGCAGGAGAGCTGGCCCTGAATATCAAGCAGCATTCCCACCCAAATCAACTTCCCCTTCACTCTGTTCTCCTGCAGGCTGCACGTTGCCTGAATTTCCTATTCCTCATAAACACAGCCAGTGGGGATTTAGCTCTGGGGAGCTGCAGACTGGCACATCCACCATCATTGCTCTGGCAACCCCCCACCAGCCTCTGGAAAGAGCTCCTGACTTCCAGAGGAGAAAGGACAGGCTGGGGGGGGTGGGTTTTGTGAATATTCAACACCTCTGCACAGCAGGCCTGCCTATTATTAGTATAGGGGATGTCAAAGAAGCTCCTCTCTTGCAAAGTTTCCAGTCTAGCTAATTAACAGTGGCTTCCTCCAGCATATAAATTTGGGCTTTAGTCCCTTGTACACAAGCAGGCAGGGAAGGTGCAGAGAACAGGAATGGCTGCAGTCATCTTTAATGGCTGGAAATTAAATCTCTCAGGTAAGGCAGAGAGAATTGACATATCCACACATTGAGAGGAGGCTTCCTGTTTTAGGAAGGGCTGAATTTAAAAAAAACCAGATTAGATGTGGCACTCAGTGCCATGGTTTAGCTGAGGTGTTAAGGCAGGGGTTGGACTTGATGATTTTAAGGGTCTCTTCCAACCTGGTGATTCTGTGATTCCTCCTGGAGCACATCCCCAGAGCATCTGTCTGGAAAAAGCTGAAATGATTTTGACTGGGCAGCCAACAAGAAGCAGAAAGTTCCCTCTCAAGGGGCAGCAGAGGCCAGTGATTTGGGTCAGGATGGGACTGCCACCTCTGCTTCTGACATCCAGACCATAAAACATCTCCCAGCACTGCTCTGGGGCTGCAGCAGAACTCACTGCTCCCCCTGCCCCAAGGATCAGCCACATCCCAGCTGGCAGGACCTGCCTGAGGGGAAATCAGAGCCATGGGAGATGCTGAGGGTCCTGTCAGGGCCCTCAGTGTGAGCTCTGCTGCAGCAAAGCCTCCAGTCTGGGGCACCTTGAGGTCTTGATTGTGCCAAACTGCTCCCATAAAAGCAAAGGCTCTAAGTGACCTGAGTGCTAAACTAAAATGCTCTGCACATAAACTGCTTCAACACAGAGTTTTCTCCAGGCTGAAGAGTGTACTCTGGGGAAAAAAAAAAAATTAAAGACTGAAAACTTTAGAAGTCTGACCTTGTTTATTTTTACCTGCTTCTTAAATTAGGAGAGAAACAGAAAAAAATATTGTATGGCTCCACACATACCACCCTCCAGTGTTTCAGTCTCTTATTCCCACCTACAAAGTGGGAACAATGACCTTATCTACTCCATAAAAAACTTCTCCAGCTTATGCCCAGATTTCAGACACTCTTGCTTGGAAGGATAAATCCCTGCTTTCTGCACTGCTCTGCCACCTCACTGGTGTCAGCTGTCAATGCAAGCACCTGACAAGAGACACCCATGCCCACAAATCTCACCCAAATTTATACATCTTGCCAGAGCAGAAACTTCTTTCTGGCCAAGAGGTGATTTGCAGCCTGTAGATCATCCCTGAGCTTGGGGCAGAGGTGACAGATGAGTTTTCCAGCACTGCTATTGTGAGCCACATTTACATATCCTGCTCCTGCAGCACTTGCACAGCACCTCTGATTTATAAACCCAGCAAAGATTTTAGAGCTGCCTGTTAGCCATAATTTAAAAACAAGCTGCTTTATGACCAGGCCTCCCCAAACCAAATTCTGTGCCTCAGTGGTGCACAGGTCTTTGGCATGGCCAAAGCCAAACAGCACCCACAGATCTCTGGGGTCATGAACAGCTCACTTCCCTTTCCAGCTCCACATCCTTCCCAGCTATCACCACAGGAGAAGCAGTTTCTTAGCTAACCTTTCCCAAACTTCAGCAGGGTGTTTGGTTTGCTGAGGTTTCAGTTTTCCACAGCTTCTTTAAGGGTCTCTGATGCAATCTGGGCTCTGTTTGCAATCTGAAACAGGCCTGCCTTTATCAGGATGCTCAGGGCACAAATAATTCAGGAGCAATTTTGTGTCAAAACGGCACCTTGGCTCCCAGGAGGACCTCCAGGACAGCTATGAAAGCTGCAAAGGCTCCTCTTAAAGGATTAATAAAATGATTAATTAAGGTGCAATAAAGTGATTAATTAAGGACCAAATACATCCATGCACTGGTCAGTACCAGATCCTGAACATGGACACAGCTACTGGATAACACACCTGAGACATTGCAAGGCAGGGCTTGCACACTGCACAACAGGATATTTTACTGCTCTGCAGTCACCTGCCTTTATCCTGGCCCCAAGGACAAACAGCTTTATTGGATCTGGATCATTTTATCTTCCAGGAAAACTTTGTTCAAAGCTTTAGATGTTCAGCTTGTCTAAAGCCAGAACAGCTTTCCTGAGTTGAAAGAAGCAGTTCACATCTCGGCAGCGAGGTAAGACCCAAAGGGAAGGAAGAGAAAAAGAAGAGCTGAACTCCTTGTCTTTCCTCTGCCTTTGTACCTCAGCCCACAAAAACTCAGCAAAGAAAACAGAAGTGATGCAAGATGGAATTCCAGAAAGTCACAAGCAACCAAAAATCCAGCACGTGTCCCTGGAAACCAACACCCAACCCAAGGAGGACGGAGAAGCCAGCGTCACTCACTGCCAACTTACTGCTCCTGTGATGGAAAAACACCCTCAGAGGCCAGGGCCCCCACAGAAATCACATTTCAGGAAGGCAGTTCATCAAATATCAAAGGGGAAAGGAATACAATAAAGGTCTGGTAAGGAAGGACAGCGGTGGGGCGGGAAAGAGCCACAGAGACACAACAGAAGGTCAGTTCCCCTCTCCACTCCAGCAGGGAAATTCCTGGCTCCCAGATCATCCTTTGTTCCCGTGCCCCAGAGGAACAACAAGGGCTAAACCTCTTCTGCTGTATTCAGTAGAAAACTCTGCCTGCATCACACTGCAGGCTGGGAAATCTGTGGGGTTTGGGACAATCTGGATCTGCTGGGTGCCAGTGAAACCAGACTCATGAGCACTACAAATGCAAAACAAGACCATGAAGTAACCGAGACCTCCAGACTCCAAATACAGAGCACAGCAAAAAAACCAACTCATCACCCAAGCAAGGAAACATATCAGACAAATTATACCATTTTTGCCATCTTTTCAGAATTTTGCCTATAAAAAAACATGAACATCCCCACAACAGCTTTTACTTCCCCCACCAGAAGCATCATTCACAAAAAAAAAAGAACCAAGTGGATTGTGCCTATATTTGCAAAAAAAAAACACTTTGGGAAAGAAGCAGTGACATGAATTTGTCGCCGAGATGATGCTGGGAGCAGCACCAAACCCAAAGGACACAGGGCTAAAAAAGGAAGGAGAAAAAATAAACCCATCAAAACCATGGAGCAGATCTGAAGGCGATGTGAAACGTCACAGTTCCCTCCACCTGCAAGGAACACTCAGCCACAGGCACAGGAGGCCCAGTGACAATCCAAAAGCCTCTGCTGTAAACTGAAGGGACACTGATTTGGGGAAAAGACAATGCACCTAAGCTGTTATTGCTACAAAACAGTAACAAACCAAAAAAAAATAAATCCCCATCTGTGGCTGACGGACCCAAGGACTGAGGAAGCTGTTAGCCAAGCATATTGTTATAAACACAAAGCCCAAAGCAGGCAAATCCCAGCCCTGAGGCAGGCAGAGGCAGGCTCCACACAGCTCCTTACCCGACTGATCTGCAGCTTCTCAGCTCCAGGCTTGAAGAGGTTCCATCGACGGCCACCGTTCCTGCAGTTCCCGCGCACCTTCAGGGTCTTTGAAGCCTGTTCGTTCTCAGCTGCCAGGAGAAAATCCACGGGAACAAAAAAAAAAAAAAAAAAAAAAGAGGAATGACAAAAGATAAATGCTGTGCTTTAGCTCAGGCTGGGGGCGGAGGCTGTTCTTTTAAATGAAAGAAACAAAATTGTTTGCAAGAGACTCATTCAACCTCTCCTTTAGAAAAGGAGAGCACAGAGTATATTTAGGTGCTTTATTCAGTGCTCTTGGGATACAAGAGAAATAGTGCAGCTTGGATACTACAAAAAGGCAGAGCCGGGAGCCACATCCCGAGGTGGGGTCAGCCCAGCTGGGTGTGGAGCCAGGATGCTCTGCCAGGGGCTCCAGGAGCAGGAGAGCCTCATCAACCTGCACCAGTGTGCACAGGGCAGCAGCTCCCTGGGACACAACTGCTCCAGCAGCAGCACCTGCAGCAATCCCAGCTGCACACCCACTGGATGCCCAGCCTTGGAAAAGAAACAGCTCCTCCAATTTACACACAAACCAGAAATGGCTAAGTCCATAAAAGCTGTTTTTTTAAGGAAACTGGGCTGGTTCTCACCCCCAGCATTTCAGGCCAATCCCTCAGAGATGCAGATTTGCTCTAGCTTTGAGTGCCCAAACACCAGACACCACTCACACCAGCCTGGCCTTGCAGATGGCACTACCCAGGCACAAAGCAGCTTGTGAAAAAGAGGCAAATGAGCTCTACTTTTCCAATCAACCGAAATTTTCAGCTCCACAGCCTACCCCTCTCTTTTTGGGGTGAAGCTGCCACTCTGTTTGAGACCAGAGTTTTCCCTCCCACATTTGGCAAGCTTAGATTTTAATCCCTTCTTCCACCAGGTTCTTCACATCCCCTGGCCTGGAGGGAAAGAAACAGAGCTGAGCACCACAGGTGCCCCCACAGCAGCTGCCAGCACAGGCACATGTGATCCAGGCAGTGCACATACATGGTACATGCATCCCCACAAGTGCTTCCATCACCTGGAGGCTCCTCATCCTGGTCATGGAGCAGAGATCTACAGGAAACAGCCACATTCTGGAATCCTTCCCTAAAAGATGCACAACGCTTATTTCTATCTCCTGACGTACCTCTAACCAGGCAGAGGTTTCAGACTCTGTCAGTCCTGAGGGGTTTGAGACCACAATAAATGGTTCCAGGCTTTGGGAGAGTGGAGACCCCCAAACCAAGGAGGTGGGGGCTCTGCCCTCCCAGGCCAGCGCGCAGCAGGGCTGGGGTGCTGCTGCAGGCTGGCTGGGCGGCCATCCTGATTTTCTTCCAGCGTTGCTGGGAGAGAGATTGCACTGAGACCTATTTCCTCAATGCTGATGCAGGCAGCCTGCTGCTATTTTTAGCAGCCCACGTTTCACTTTGGAGACTCTTGGAGAGCCAGGCTGCAGCACGGTGCCGATTACAGCGGGAGGCAGCCCGCGGCTCCGGAGGCGACGGATGGAGCAGCGCCGGGAGCGGCGTGCGAACGGGGAATGCTCGCTCTGAGGAGGTGCGTGCCCCCCCCCGGGCTGGGAACCACTGCACCCCGGCAGCAGAGCCATCAATTAACAGCACAGGCAGCTAATTGGCCTCGTCCTCCCCAGTTCTTCTGAGGCCTGATGTGCTGCCACCATCCATCAGGCGCCCGGATCCCCGGAGTGCTCCCGAGCAATGCCAGCGCAATCTGGCAGCGCTTCCGTGCTCGCCCATCGCTAAATCACAGCATTCTTCGTGCCAGCAGGGGCCCTTCAGGAAACTATTTCCTTTCTCTTGTTATCAATCTTTTTAATTAGGAGGTTCAAAATATGATGTCATCTATTCGGCCATCAGCCAATTTACCTGCCAGCACGAGACCCTGCCAGCAAACACATTCCACGGTGCTCTCTCTGGTGTCACTGTGAGCAGGAAAAATGCAGAGAGATCACCCCAGTCTTTGGCTCATGAGATTCCCTCCTTCATCCCCAAAAGTACCCAAGCACAGAGGAAAAAGCCCCTCACTTCTTGTGTTTCCAAACAAACATCAGACTTCAGTTGTGATCTCAGTATCTGTCATCACTCACCACCTCCAAATGGTGAGGGTTCTTAGAGGACAGAAATTCAAGAGAAAACCACCAACTATAAACTCACACAGCAGCTGCCGAACAGCTTTTACACCTCACGTGCCTACCCCTGTTCATCCTCTCATAACCAGATTATGGGGACTGTGTTCAGAGACATTAAAGAGAGAAAACAGCCTTATTTCATAAACACACCATACACAAGAAGATCCTATTAGCCAGCAAGAAACTCCTCAGCACGCGGCTCTCGGAGCTCCCTCACCTGGTGTCAGGGATGTAACCAGCAGGGATGCCAAGCGCATTCCTGCCTTTTCCACCCCTGCTGCCCTTTGGCTGGCCCTGCAGCACGGGTGACACCCAAAAAGCGAAGTTGGGAGAGGAGAGGCACTCACCACGTCTGCGGAGCAGGTGCTGCATGCGCCCTCCCAGCTGGTCCAGCCCCATGGGGGTGCTCTGCGAGAGGGGCTCGGAGCGGCAGCGCTCCACCAGCGCCTTGAAGGGCTCTGCCTGCGGGGACGGCCGGGCAGGGTGAGACGTTGGCTGCCAAGAGAAGGGGCACACAAGGGTTTTACCAACAGCAGGCAAATCTCAGGCAAAACAACCACAGGACATAAGGTAACACACAGAATTTCTGAGATAGCGCAGCACAGCCCGCTGCAATCTGCACCCGGTGCATTTCTGACTGCAGGGTCACTGCCTGCAGCCCTGCTGTGCAGCGCTCCATTGCAGGGGGCTCAGACCTCGTACAGCCTTGAGCCCAACACTTCCAGTGGCACTGAGTGTCCCAGGAACTTCTGGGAGTAACCCTGATGGAGACACACTTGCTGCTCTGCATTTTGGGGGTGAGGCTGCTCTCCCATTCCCCAGTCCCAGCAGGAGCACACAGGGAAGGAATTAGCTGGTGCTGAGGACCCGTACCTGCAAGGACTGGCATCTTCCAAGGGACAGCAAAGAGCAGCCAAAGGGGTTGGCAGCTCGCTGATGACAACAGCTGACCAGACATGTCCTTGCATCTACAGCCTACAAAGTATTTATTTGAATAGAACAGTTGCAATTGGTTGAAGCACTCATGAAATGGTCAAATACTTCAGTTATGCTTTAATGCATGGTAACACTCATCCAAAGAATTGGCATTTACAGGTAAGTGGAGAAAAATGTTGGCGTTTTCCTCACTCCAACTTTTATTATTCTATTCCAGGAGGAAAAGCTCCTGAAAATGACAACTGTACCGTGACATTTTGCAAAATGGAATGTTCTTTTTAAAACATCACAATTCAACTCCTACTTTTCATTTTATTCCCTGTGACATGTGACACCGTGGAAGTCTTGTGTATAATTGAGTCAAGAAATAAGAAAAATCATTTGACAAAGGTCAGGGGGAGCAAACAGGAGGTGTTCCTCTCCGGGAGGTTTCTAGGCTCAATCACAGACACATCTGTCACACTTCCAGGAACCTGCTAATAATTGGGTGCCTGGGATGGTTTGGTGGATGCATCCTCAAGATTCTAACAGCTCATTTTCACTGATGTGCTGTTATTTTCATTTACAGATAAAGAACAAAGCAGACAGGCTGTAATTACTTAGGAAAGCTGTGGATGAATTAAGTCTCCATCTCCCAGCACCAGCATCATATCGAGTGAATCAGTACACTTCTCTTGGCTGGAAAACAGCTGGGAGGAGGTAAAATCCAAAGAAAAGCTTTCATCCAGGGAATTTTGGACACAGAATCCCTTTAGCTAAGGCCAGCAATGCCCAGAGGTTCCCCTTCCCATCCCTACTCTGACACCTGTTTTAACTTTTGAGGCTGGGAATGGGATAAAGGAAAGACACATCATGTGTTTAAAGAAAACACATGGAAATCTGAATTATCCATGTGTTCCATGGCTGGTTCTATATACATGCAAAGACTATCAGCTTTGCAGACTCAACTTGCCTTTCCCTCACGATGTTAAAAATATGTTTCCCAAAAAACTCTACCCCACTATAGATAGCACTAAATATAGGCTTTAATTCAAGGATTTTGCTAGCACCTCCTGGTTATTATGAATACAAGAATCTGAACAGCTTGCAGATAGGCTTTAGAGGTTTTGTCTCCTCTAAAAATAAAATGATTGTCAGACACAACCATATTAAAAGCCATAAATACCCAAAATCTTCATTCTGCAAGTAAATTGCACCTCGCTGCAGACAGGAATACAGTGCTCTTTTGGCAACAGCAGGATTTAGAAATAAAGTATCATTTCTTAATTTGGAAGGACTATAAAGACTTTTGTTACAGCAGGCCTGCACACAACCCAGGGGCCAAATAACCAGGAGATGAAGATGAACTCTCACAGATACCATATCCTGGTCAGTGTCACTCAGCAGTGGGAGGGAAGGGATCAATCCACTCAGCAATCCCATCTCTGCAGCTGCTCCCACAATAAACCAATCTCAAGCTAAAATTCACCGTGGACATCAGCTGCAATTTCTCAACAAACACAGAAAAGGGAACTCTGCTGGATCTTCCTTTTGTGGAAAGGTGCTTGGAGCTGCACTAAAGCCAAACCCCAAAGCTGTGGGAGGATCTGAGCTATGCCCCAGCTATCAGGCAGATCTGCAAACCCATCCCCTGGCATGTGCACACTCAGGCAAATCAGTAATCCTGTGCTTCCAGTCGGACCCACCGCAGGGAGAGGCGCCCGCTTTCCCACACGGAGCAGGAATCCCAGACCCCTCCTAATGCCCTGACAGCACCCATATCCACATGGGCCACTCACAGCAGCAGCACACTCACTCTGCATTCTGCCTTTGTGGCACTGGGACAGTCTGGAGTCCAGGATTCAGAGGAACAGCCACAACACCTGCTCTGGAGGAACATCTGCAGTGATGCAGGAGTTTGAGCATACAGCTCCTTACAGAGCCCTGAAACCAAGCACAGCATCCCATCAGCCTGGCACCTCATCCTATGGGGCACACAGCTTTTGCCAAGGCTGACAAGCCTGTAGAAATCTCATTTTCACACTTCTGGCAATCCTAATTCTCCCAGAGAACATCCTCACAAACCCAAACCGGGGTCTATGCACAGCCACAACAGCCAGAAGCAAGCTGCAGCCTGCAAACCCTTTGGAGATAAAATTCTAAACCCCAAGGAAAAAGATTAGGCTTTCTGTTCCACCGAAATAACCTCTTATTTCCCAAACAAGCCAGCAGAGGGCACAGAAAGCCTGCACTGAAAGCCCTCTGCTGTCACTGCGAGGGTGACACCAGCCCAGAGACTCTGAGATGCTCCTGGTCGTGGCCCTGGGACGAGCAGAGACCTCACCCTATGGCAGATCTCTCTGCCAGAAATAAACCTGACACTTGTTTCTGGGTCCTGAAAACTCCAAACTGATACCTGAAATATGAATTCAAGTGCCAATTTTGCAACCTTTCCTCATATCACTCCAAAGGAGGTATCAACTCACCCACAAACCCTGTCCATGGACACACCAGCCAGCCTGGAACCCTGCTGGAAGGCTGGAATTGCAGAATACACGGCATCAAAGCTGCCTTCCATCTAAACATCACCTCAGGCTACTGGAAATGCTCAAAGACAACTCCTGGGGCTATGCCTGACTTCCTGCAGCAGCAGTTTCCCTGTTGGGGTGCTGTGGTGTTTTTAGAGGTTGGAGGAGGAAAATTCACTTCAGTAGAGACGCGAAAAAATGGAAACTGTCCAAAAACCAGTGAAACCTCCATGCCATCATTCACTCCATTTCTCACATCTCACAGTAAGGATGGCACTGTGATTCCAGAGCTGCAGCAGCATGAGTGGAATCATGCATTTCCCATTGACAATTTGTTTAGACCTTTACTGTTCTTCCAATTCTTCAAAACATTTTATCTCCACTGTTTCACAAGCTCCCAGAACAGATGAGAATTTGGGACGGGGTCTGAAAGCAACTATCAGGGATGTGCTTGTCTATTTTTCTGCATCTGCTTTTATTAAATGCTGCTGCAATGCTATTTCCTTTCAAGCACCAGGATCAAATCCTACCAAACTATTTGCCCATAATATCACTCAGCTCCTGCCCAAAAACATTAGAATTTTAAAAGGCAAGACCAGCAAAAACTAGGAGCATTAACTGCAGATACAACCAAACAGATTTACTTACTGACAGAATTAATGTACAGATCCCCTAAATCCTTCTCCAGCATCCCTTGTGCCACACCAGCCTCAGTTTCTCACACCATCTCCCCACAGGAGCCTCAGTGGGAACAGGCACTTCTGTGCTTTTTTGGGGGGCAATGTTTAAGCTGTTTGGGAAATGCTTTCTGCCCTGCTCTGCTCACACACTGTAAAACTGCTGAGGAACTTGCTCAGAGCAGCTGGTGTGGCCAAGCCACCTCATCCTGGCAGCACCTTCACCCTGCCTGTGGTTGAGCACTTCCCTTGAAACACAAATCCTACGGTTTATCAGAGCAGCCTGGAGTGCAGGCAGCAGGGCCAGCAACTGTCCTGCGGAACAGGTGCCAGCAGAGAGATGGATTGAGCCCTAAAACAATAAGAGGCTGGAGTTTGCTGCTGCTGTCACACTCAGGCTGAAGTTACTCCTCTGCCATGTTTATTTTTGGTAAAGTGTTTCCGAGTGCCGCTCCCTGATGGGAGATAGGCGAGCAAATCCCTGGGGTATCTCAGGTCATTTGTTGCTGCTGGCAGACTCTGCAGGGCTGTTCCTGTCCAGGAGATCCCTCCTTCAGCCTCCCTTTACTCTGCCTTTGGTGCCACCACCAGATCTCCGAGCATTTCCAAACCTGCAGCAGGAATTCCTGGGGTGCACGAGGTGTCCACAACCCAGGTGGGGCTCTCTGCTTCCCCTCCCAGGGTTCTGGGGCTCTCTGCTTCCCCTCCCAGGGTTCTGGGGCTCTCTGCTTCCCCTCCCAGGGTTCTGGGGCTCTCTGCTTTCCCTCCCAGGGTTCTGGGGCTCTCTGCTTTCCTTCCTAGGGTTCTGGGGCTCTCTGCTTTCCCTCCCACCTTGCTGCAGCTCCTGCCCAGGAGGAGCCAGCCCTCCCTGCAGCAGCCTGGAGGTCGTGTGCTATTGCCACGCTCCACGGGAATTGGGGGAGGTTTCCTGCCCAGTTATCTCAAGCACCATATTTAAGTTTCTTGGTCATGTTAGCAAGCTGCAACAGCTGAGCTGGGATTTAGGGCATCCCCCGTTCACACAGCTGAGCTGGGAAAGCTCTGGGATTGTGCCCTGAGAGCACTGGGATCAGACAGGCAGCCCCTGCCCTCCCAGCAGGGATGTGGCTGCTCTGGAACAAGAGTGTTGGTATTTCCCTCTGCTCCACTCCATCCTTTTGTGCCTCTCTCATCTTGCTCCTGTCCAGAAAACTTTCAGACTGGTCCCTGTGAAGGGATATCAAACCACAGCCCTCTCAAGCTCCTCCTAAAAATGTTTCTTCCAGAAACCCCAAGAAGTGACCAACCACTACTCACTGCTCTGGAGTGCCTGGGATTACACAGAGAGCTTCTGTAACTCTTTGCATTACACAAAACTGAGCAGAAAAACAAAACCAGGAATAACTAACAATACTGCTGCCTGTTTTAGCTGCAAGTCAGAAGTTCAGATTTTTTTCCCCCAGCATTTCTAATCTGCTGCCAATTTTCAAACACTTCCCCTCTTGGCTCAGAAGTTACTGTGACCCCTTTTCCAACAGGCAACAGTGTCACCACCTCTGGAATATTTCTAGTCTCTCCAAGCCCAAAAGGAAAAGGGAAAGTTTCTTCACAAATCAACCTAATTTTTCTACCTGACACCTTTAAAAAAAGAAAAAATCCTCATTCCAGCCTCAGCTAACCAGCAGGTACCCAGAAGAACCCTAAAGCTGGGCTTCACACTGGCTCCACAGGACTTCTGGGGTTTTGTAGCAATAAACTGGACCAGACAGATTCGTAACACCCACAACCTAGTCCAAAATGCAACACCCACTTAAATGTTTTGAGGATTTTAAGGGCTTTGAATGACTTGCTTGTACCAGACAGAAATGTCCTGTCACAATTGGAGCCACTAGCATTGCTCACCTCTCATTCATCACCCACCCCACCCCATCACTCCTACAACTATTTTAGGTAAGAAAACACAGTGGCCAAAGTGCAACTGCTGAATTCTGTTTGCCCATGGCACACTCAGAAACTCTCAATTTGCTAAAACCTCTTTTCTTAGGTGCTTCTACTTCAAATGAACCTAAATGCAGAGAGGGAAAAAATTAAAGGTAGTATCTGGGAATACATAAACTGCTATACCCTCTTCAAGAGACACTGATTCACGTGAAGGGCCACAGGAGAAGCAGCTCTGGAGGTTTAAGAGCTCAGGCTCAGACTGATCTAAAAGCTGTGTCTGCTGCCACCATTCACAGAGCAACCTCCTTAAGTGGCAATCCCAATGAAGGATGTAAAACAACGCTTTCAAAGTACAATCCAGCTTTTTGAGATGTACAACAGCGTGGTCTTACTGCACACCTTACAAAGCTGCTCCTACCTTTCCATTTTTGAGGCGTCCAGAAGAGACAATCCTCGAGACGTGCACTTGGAAGGGCCTGCACTCCGTGCTGCAGTCAAACTCTTCCACTCTGTCCATGACCTCCACAGAGTTTTGTTCCACAAATGAAGCGGTTCCCTGCTTTTTAATGCGGCCACCAGGCTGCTCCAAACCCTGCCTCTTCACTGTGGAACACTTTAAAAAAGTCACTACAGAAAAGTCCACGTCGGCAACTGCAGAACAGCCCATGTCTGCAGCATCCAGAATATTCCCGGGAATATCGTGAGAAGGTGGCAGCTCCCTGCCCATGGCCTGACTCTGCTCCAGAGTACTGACAGTGTCTGGGATCTCTTCAGTCAGAGCTGCCTGGGGAAGGTGGAGCAGAGCCTCATGTGCTGCAGAGGAGTCAGCACTGGCAGCTGGGGAATGGTCCAAGTCCGCAGTAGCCAGCTCACTCACAGGAGGATCAGGAGAAGGTGGCACATCCCTGCCCTCAACCTGTGATGTCTCTGGAGTACTGCCCGAGTCCTGAATCCCCAGCTCACCTCCCAACAAGTCCTGCAAAGGCAGCTCAGGATTTCTCAAGTCCTGATTATCCAGTTCTGTCCCTGAAATTTCCTGAGCCACAGCTGAAGATGGATCTATGTCTTTAGCAATCACTGGGGCACAAGCCACGTGCTCAGGATCAAGTTTAGTCAGTGATGTCTGTGGAAGGTGGGTCTGAGCCTCAGTCACTGCAGGAAAGGCACCATCAGCAACTGGAGAACAGCCCAGATCTGCAGCATCCAGATTATTGACAGGAAGATCAAGAGAAGGTGGCAGGTCCCTGCTCACCACCTTCTCCAGGGTACTGCCAGTGTCTTGAAACTCCAGCTCATCTCCAGGCAAGTTTTGCAAAGGCAGCTCAGGATTTCTCAAGTCCTGATTATCCAGTTCTGTCTCTGAAAGCTCCTGAGCAACTGCTGGAGACAGATCCACATCTTTAGCAACCACTGGGGCACAAGCCAAGTCCCCAGAATCACGTTTAGCTGGCCATGCCTGTGGGAGATGGGTCTGCACTTCAGTTTGTGCAGGAAAGTCCTCACTGGCAGCTGGAGAACAGCCCAGGTCCACAGTATCCAGGCTATTCACTGGAAGATCATGAGAAGGTGGCAGGTCCCTGGCCATGACCTGGGTCTCCTCTGGAGTCGTGCCCAAGTCCTGAATCGGTTCAGCCAGAGTCATCTGTGGAAGTTCAACCAGATCCTCAGAGGGGTCTTTGCTGCTCAGCTCAGTGACAGGGCCATCTGCCAGCTCTGCCAGCTGAGACACGGGTGGTTCTGGCCCAAAGGGACAAAGTGAGGTTTCATTAAGCCTCTCACTGCCACCGTCCAGGCCGGAGGAGCCCAGGCCTTTCAGCCCCTCTGTGGTTTTGCAGTGCTGCACGGGCTCCTTCCCTGCCAAACTCTCAAAGCTCAGGTTCTCCCAGGTGCCTGAATCCGGGGACTGCAGACAGGCTCCCACCGTGCACAAGGCCTTGGCGCTCTCGTTCTCCATAACCAAGCCCTCCTTGGGGGAGGCCACATCCTGCCTGCGGCCCCGGAAACTGCGCTGAGGCCGCTTCTCATCGGGGGAAAACGCCCTGGAGGAGCCCCGCAGGCGCCGAGCCGCCTCGGCCACGCTGGTCAAGAACCTCACAACACCCCCAAAGTGAGTGGCTTTGGCGGCGCCGTTTGATTTCTTCCGCTGGCTGAGATTCTCCTCGCATCTCGTATCAAAGTCCAAGTAAGAAGCATAATGATCGGTTGTATTTTCTAAGTTCTGGAAATTGGTTTCAGCCCTTTGATCTGGGAGCTTTGAATTATCTTTGCTAGCTAATGAAATTCCTTTCAGATAGCTCCAGACATCAGAGCTCCTTCCTCTCCTGCCCTCCTGTGGGAGCACAGCACACCTCTTTTGATTGTCCCCTTCTGTAACTGCAGGACTCTTAACGTGTTCAAAATTCAAAGACTCGCTCTTCCTGGCTGGTATTCTGTGGCAGTTGCCATCATTATCCTCACCGTGTGACCTGCCACCGATATCCCTGAGACATTTACTTTCAGTGGCGTCCAGCTCGGGAATGCTGATGTTCAGCTCTATGTCCTCAAAAGAGGAGTCCAAATCCTCGATGTACCCCGCGTAGGAGTGGCGGGAGGGCCTCCGGCCATCTCCCAGCTTCTTCACCCTGTACACAGCTCTCTGCCCGCTGCCAGGAAGGTCCTCCTCGGGCTCACAGGCATCCTGCACCCTGGATGCTCGTGAATCCGCGTTCTTGGCTGTCCTAGAGGATCTTCCCTTTTTTGACGAGCGTACCCTGTCCATGAAGGATGGCTTTTTTAACTCTGACACCTCAGAGGCAGCTCCCAGCAGAATCATGGATTGGGGCCTGTCTTTATTCGTAGAGAGTCCTTTCCTTCGTCTGACAAAGTTCCAGATCCGGCTGCCCTTGGTTGTCTTCTTATACCTGTGTGTTTCCTCCTGCTCACCGGGGATGGCGTCCCCAGAGGCGCAGTGTTCAGCACCACAGGCCTCCAAGGCATCAGTGCTCCCTCCCTCCATGTTCCCTTGGAAAATCCTGTTGGCATATCCATTGGGAATGCTCACGGAAGCAGTACGCTGGAGGCCCTCGAGAATTTCCATCTCCCTGGCTCACAGGCTGGTTCCAGGAGTCACGGATGCATGGTCCTCAGATTGCTTTCTTCACAAGACTTTAAGGGAAAAGAACAAAGGAATGCAATTAGGAGCAGTAAACTTTTAGAAGACACATTTCTTAAAGCATCACAAGTCAAACCCTATCCCAGTGGCTCTGGTGGTTTTCCCCATTGATTCCAGGGAGGCTGAAATTTTGCTTCCAAACCATATATTTTAAAGCTACTTAAATCCGATTTAAATGACTGAATGCTTAGTGACCACAAATAAACTTCCTGCACTAATAAAGTTACCACAAAGTATGCTCAGAATCCCATGAATCACATCGTTTTGCAAGCTGCAGAGACTCTGAATGCATCAAAGTTCACAGCAGAGAGGAGAGAGGAAATTCCAGTGAGTGCCCCTGCACATGTCACTGTCATCTACACCATTCCCATCTGCCAGAAACTGGCACCATGCTCCCAATAGCTCAGTCTCTCCAGGCAGCCATTCAAAGAAAAGTCAGGATGAGCTTGTTCCTGGAAGCAATGCAACTCTAAAATACTGCAACATCAGAAAACTCAGGGAATACCCAACCAAGCCAGGTTTTTCATACAGTAGTGATGGCACCAGCACGGGAATCCCTCCTGGCACCAGTCTGCTCAATGAAAGCTGCTTGGCCACCACACAATGCTACAAAAAAACATGTTCCCCTCAAGTGAGTTCCAGGGGACAGGATTAAAAATACAGTTCCCCCATCCAGAGCAGCACTGGAAAGCACTCTGAACCAGCTGTGGGAATACAGCTTAAATCTTGCTCAGCTCCTAAAGCTGCCCTTCCACTGGAATCCATCTGCCCTGTCTCGATATTACAGCTTCCTGGGGCTGGAACTGCTGCTCCTGGGTTTGCTGTCTAGAAAGCAGAACTACATGCCAGGCACTCAATGGGGTTTAAATTCCCTCAATTTCCAATCCTACTCTTAGGAGGAAGAAGGAAGAAATAGCGAGCCCCCAAGACACAGGTTTGACAATGGAGAAACTCTCCACTTTCCCCCAGGCAGCAGGAGAGCCACACTAGCAATGTGAACAGTCCCCATATCTACTAAAAACATTTAACCTTGCTACTGCTGTTAAAACTAAAGTTATTAATGCAGCAGCTACTGCCCTGGGCATCTCATGACCCTTGCATTCGGTCAAATAAATCTGTTTCTACCTTGCCATCAATCTGTGAGACCCCCACAGATGGTGAAGGCACCACAAAAGCAGAGCACAGCCAAAAGAAGCAACCATCATCCCTCTTTTTTATGGACAAGTCATCTGGCTTTCCATGAGCCCTGCCACAGGGCTTGTGCCAAGCATTTTTGGCACCAGCTGTGCTTAGGGTAGCAGAAATGAGTGTTTGCTGCTGTGGTGGGCTGCCAGATGTCCACTCACTGTGCTGCCCAACTGAGGCAAGGGGGGAAGTAAGATGAAAAAGCTGATGGGCTGCTATAAAAATATGGTGACCCCTTTCCAATCACTGTCAATTTGATTTGTCACCAACTGATCCGCATAACGAGAAACAAAGATAAAATTAACACAATATATCACACCCCCCCCACTATGGCTCAACTTTGCCATCTTCTGAGGGATCTACCTCCCACCAAGGGGTGCAGAAAGACTGGGAACTGGGAGAGGAATGGTTGGGATATGATACTTGTCCTTCCTTCTCATACTGGTCCCAGGCTCTGTGGGGCCTTCACAGGCCACGGTTCCTGTCTGGAGAACCTGCGCCTTTGTGGTTACAATTCTTGCCAGGAATCAGCTCCACAGGCTACAATTCCTACCAGAAACATCCCCTGCTCTTGTGTGGAGCCTCCAGAGGTCCCATTCCTGCCTTGTGGAGCTGTCACAGGTCCCACTCCCATCAGGAGAACCTGCTCCTGCCTGGGGCCTGCTCAGGCTGCAACTCCTGCCAGGGATCATCCCCTGTTCCAGCACCTCATCCTCACAAACCTCACCAACCTCAGGGATCACAGAGCTGCTCCTCACCTTTTTTATCCCCCCATCACTTCTCCTGGCCACGTTTGCCCTGTATTAACCATGTGAGGTCCTGCCAGTGCTGCTGCTGGCTCCGCTCTGGGCAGTGGTGGAGCCGCTGGGGACAGCAGGTGTGCCCAACAGAGCCCACGGTGACACAGCCTAAATGTGCACAGCCAAAACCAGCTTAAAACAAACACAGCCTAAATGTGCACAGCCAAAACCAGCTTAAAACAAACACAGCCTAAATGTGCACTGCAAACACAGCCTAAATGTGCACTGCAAACAAACACAGCCTAAATGTGCACTGCAAACACAGCCTAAATGTGCACTGCAAACAAACACAGCCTAAATGTGCACTGCAAACACAGCCTAAATGTGCACTGCAAACAAACACAGCCTAAATGTGCACTGCAAACACAGCCTAAATGTGCACTGCAAACAAACACAGCCTAAATGTGCACTGCAAACACAGCCTAAATGTGCACTGCAAACAAACACAGCCTAAATGTGCACTGCAAACACAGCCTAAATGTGCACTGCAAACAAACACAGCCTAAATGTGCACTGCAAACACAGCCTAAATGTGCACTGCAAACAAACACAGCCTAAATGTGCACTGCAAACACAGCCTAAATGTGCACTGCAAACAAACACAGCCTAAATGTGCACTGCAAACACAGCCTAAATGTGCACTGCAAACAAACACAGCCTAAATGTGCACTGCAAACACAGCCTAAATGTGCACTGCAAACAAACACAGCCTAAATGTGCACTGCAAACACAGCCTAAATGTGCACTGCAAACAAACACAGCCTAAATGTGCACTGCAAACACAGCCTAAATGTGCACTGCAAACAAACACAGCCTAAATGTGCACTGCAAACACAGCCTAAAGGTACACAGCCAAACACAGCCTAAATGTGCATTGCAAACAAACACAGCCTAAATGTGCACTGCAAACACAGCCTAAATGTGCACTGCAAACAAACACAGCCTAAATGTGCACTGCAAACACAGCCTAAATGTGCACTGCAAACAAACACAGCCTAAATGTGCACTGCAAACACAGCCTAAATGTGCACTGCAAACACAGCCTAAACATGCACTGCAAACACAGCCTAAATGTGCACTGCAAACACAGCCTAAACATGCACTGCAAACACAGCCTAAATGTGCACTGCAAACAAACACTGCCTAAATGTGCACTGCCAAATACACCCTACAGTTACACCTCCTTATGGGATACAGCCAAATACACCCCACACTCACACAGCCTAAATGTGCACTGCCAAATACACCCCATGGGTTACACAGCATCACTGCATACAGCCAAATGCCCTATAATCACACACCCTAAATGTCCACTGCCAAATACAACCCACAGTTGCACATCCTGAAGGAATACAGCCAAATACAGCCCACAATTACACATCCTAAATATGCCCTGGCAAATACACCCCATGGTTACACAGCACCACTGGATACGGCCAAACACAGCCCTACAATTACACACCCCAAATATCCACTGCACAATACACCCTGCAGTTCCCCAGCCCAAGCACACACTGCCAAACACAGCCCATGCACAGTTCCACAGTTGGTACCTCCAGTTCCACCCCAGAGCTCCCCAGCCCAAGCCCAGTGATGATGCTCCACACTCTGCCCTGCTCTGCTTTAGCCGTCTCTTTACTCAGCCTCTTGTACCCACCACCATGGAAGTTTAAGAGAGAACCTCCTTCCCCAGGCACTTTTGGGGCCTCAGCACCACCTTCCCTCCATTTAAACCCTCCAGCAGAAATTCATGCGGGAGCTGCGTTGTCATGGGTCCCTGCAGACACCACAGAAGCTTTTGTTCCCAAAAAATCAAAGGTTGAGCAGGACAGTTCCTCCATGTGGTGCCTGAGGAGGAGACCAGCTCCTCATTTCTCAGGCTGTCACTTTGGGATGTGAGTTATTCCCAGACATTCCTGCTGCAACTTAAAGACTAACACATTGGAATGGCTTGGAAGGAGTGGGGGGAAAAAAAAAAAAAAAAAAAAAAGCACTTCAGTCATTTCAAGTCATGCAGCCAACTGGCAGCAAAAGACAGAAATCACAAATGGTCCTCTTTTTTTGTTTGTTTTCTCTTTCCAGTTTTATGTTTTATTGTTTTTGGCTGGGTGGATCCTCCATGAGGAAAGAAGATTCAAAGGGAAGAGGCTTGCCTGTGAAGTCTTAGGAGGGATGCTAGCACAGAGGAGACAGGCTGTTCCTCATGCAGCAGGCAAAAGAGAGCCCATAACAAGGGACAGATCCTGCACAGCCCTCCCCTGAGAAGCAACAGAATCCAGAATCACAGGGCACATGGGTGGCTTTAAGATTAAATATGGGGGGCTGTATTATTTTTTTAAGCAGCTTTAAAGCAGATGTAAATTAGAGCTGCCACCATGAAGGCAGACCCGAGCACTCTAAGCAGAGAGGAGATCCATTCTGTGAGCAGTGTTTGGTTCCTCCTCTCCACCTCCCCTTCTACCACAGCCTCACCTGAACCTCTCCTCATCTTCAAAACCACCTTGTTGGTGTTTGAATTGCCCCCAGTCACACCTGCAGGGCTGCACACACTGAAACCACAAGCTGACCTTGGCAGGAGCCAACTCCCACAGTGCCCACGGTCCCAGCACTGCCCCTGAGCCAGCTCCAGCCCCAGGACTGGCACTGCCTGACCCAGAGCAAAGCCTCCCACCACCGAGGCAAATTCCAGCCAGCCTCCCTGTCCTCCCTGAGCAGGAGCTAAAATCTGCTATGCTCCACTGCCTGCTGGAGCTGCTGATTGCAGCCTCTGCCACTGTGCCAACACCTGCAGCAGCTGCCTGAGGGAAACCTGTGCTCTCCATCAGCCAAGCAGGGCAAAGGTGGCCTTACCAACCAACCCACATGGCCTTGGGGGAATTTAGGCCCATCGTGACAAAATAAAATTTGAGTATGGAGGAGAGCAGCCCTGAGAGTGTCTGATGAACAACTGCTCACCTTTCTGGGGAAAGAGGTTTGGAAGTAACACGCTGGGAACAGCTATTAGCCAGAAAACTACACCACTTGTAAACCACATGTTTATTTTTCCCCTCCTTGAGCTGCAGTTGCAGATGTCAAGTCGTAGCAAGTTACCACCCAGCAGCTGAGCTGGGACTACCATCACTTAAAGCAGGGCTTTAACCACAGAAAACACAATTACCTTCTGCCTCTTCCACTGCCCTCAGATTACCTGAGCCCAAGGAGGGTGGCTCAGCCAGGTTTGGAAACCAAAGGCTCGTGTGTTTGCTCTCCAAAACACACAGAATCTCACCTGGAGGGGAAGATGGTTTTATAAAATTCCAGCTATCAACCAAACACAGCCAACAGCTCCAGTGTACAAGGGTTGTGTGGGTTCCTGCCTTGCCCTGCTCTTTTTGTCACAAAAGCAGCAGCCCTTCACTTTGAAAACTCCCTTTCCTTTTCCAGGTCACTGAGGGGGATGAATAAGCTGAGATTAATAAAATCCACAGCCAAGGGCACCAGGTGTGTTACACAAACATCTGTATCTACAGCCATGATCCCCCCTCCAAATTCTTTCCATATTTTTTTGTGTTATCCTAATCTCTAAGAAAGAAATAGGTGCTCTGTATCTCACTCATGATTGCACAACATTCCCTTGGCAACAGGCTCTTCCTGCACGATACAGGTGGGAGTCAGAGCAATTTTGCTCCTTTTCAGTGTGATTTAGCAGCCAGCCAGCAGAAATAACAGCATGGGCCCAGGGAAAACCCACTGAAGCTGACAGTTCTCACAGGACACTGAATTCAGTGTTCTTAAGGGACACTGAATTGAGCCCAAGCAATCAGGGCTGTCACAAGCCATCCCTCAGGGAGTGACATTCTCCATGGACAACCTCCTGCTGCTGAGCTGCCCTACACAAGTTATCCACAAGCAAAGCAAAACCAGGCTGCTAAACCAGATTAAACTAAAACACCTGCTCCAAAGGCAGCAGGGTAGCAAGACCTGCTGGAAAGGAAGCATCAGTTAGGAAAGGTCTGATCCAGGCTGAGTTTTCTCAAGAGACCCCAATGATGGAAAGAAATTGCCAATTTAACAGCACACAGTTGAGGCTGTTTGCCAGGCAGGCACCACACAATCCCTGAAACCTTCCTCAGATCAATGCAGGTTTTGGGCAGCAAGTAGAAGTAACTTTTTAAAAATATATATTTAGTGCTCTGAAGCACAAGGAGGGCACTGGCAGAGGCTGCCCAGAGCAGCTGTGGTTGCCCCAGGATCCCTGGAAGTTTCCAGTACCAGTCTGGACTGGGCTTGGAGCAACCTGGGATAGTGGAAGGTGTCCCTGCCCCTGTCAGAGGCTGGAGCAAGATGATTTCAAAGGCTCCTTCTAACCCAAACCATTCTGTGATTCCAGGATCCCACGGTGTTGTGGGATCCTGGAGCACACATATTCCAGGTTCCAGGCAAATGGTAAATCCCTTCCATCAAGTGACCTGAAAGAACTATTTTGACTGGGACCCTGAGAAACAATAAACCTTTGAAGGGAACAAAGAGGAAATTGGTGGTGGGGTTGCCTTTGGGGCAGCCTAGACAGGATCACGTGCCAGAAACATGCCCTCCAGCACAGAGCCACTGGCTCTACACACCTGGAGAGACCCAAGGTCGTCCTGGAGGGTTTTGGAGCAGGAGGTAGAGAGGGTCTGAGGCTCAGTGCACCCCATGTGCAAAGGAGAAGCTGGGGGTTCCATGTCAGAACAGCCGGCTCCTCCTGGCACTGTGACAACCTGCGCTGTGCTGGACGTTCCAAGGACAGGATTTGCACTCCCTGGGGAGCAGCGACCCCAGACACCCCTGCAGGGCTCTCCATCCCTCCTCTCACCTCCAGCAGTGCTACATTTGCTCCCAATTCCCGTGTCCCCCCCAGCCCCACACGGCCGGAGCGCGGGGCCCGGGGCCGGCGCAGCCCAGGCGCCGACAGCCTGGCCGGGGCTGGAATGCACCGAGGGCCCCCGGGGACACGATCTTCCACTCGCCTCTTCCTCTGCAGGATCCAAAATAACAAACAAGAAGGAGCCTTTGGCCATTGTTTCTCGGGGGAGGGGGGTGACGGGGCGAGGGCACGCGGCGCAGCCTGCCAGAAGGCATGGCTGAGCTAAGGAAGTCCTGCCTGGGCTTCGCCGTATCCGCTCCTCTCCACGAGGGGTGGGGGGAGGCAGGAAGGAGAGAAAATAGAGAACAAATGATCCTCTAACCCTGGAGAGAAACCTGTCTGCTCTCGCAGAGCCTATTTAGCCCGAGCATGCAGCGCCTCTTGCTATACAAAAGAAAAAGAGGAAAGAAAACCCCGCCAGTTCTTCCGTTACCGTGTTCTACCACCGAAAAAAAATGGGAGGAAACAGATGTTAAGCTCTCCAGCATCAGGAAATTATCTCTTTCATGGGGGTACGGTTACTTCAGTGTATTTAGGTCAAACAAATAGGGAGAGAATCGTGACTTCTCCCCCTTTCTGTTTATGTCTCCGTGGACATTTCAGACTTGCTGGGTGCCACATCCAAGGACCAAGGGCAGAGCTGTGTTTGCCCACAGAGCACACCCCGAGGGTGCAGCCTGATGATCGAGCCCCCGGCCAGCTGGCAGATCCCCACCCCACAAACCACTGCAGCCCCTAGGAAAATCCAGCATCCTGTTTCTGGGTCAAGGAGGAGGGTTTGCTGCTGGGCCCCAGCCAGGCATGGCAGCACTGCAGCTTGATTGTCCATTTCAGTGGAGGTGGAAGGAGAGACCGGGGTGAAACATCTGCAGAAGGGATCTCCAGGCCATCAGCGAGCACGGTTACGATTTTCCGGCGCTGGGTTCCCCAAGGAGCGCGCGGCCCGTGCCCATAGGAAGCGACCAGAGAATTGAAGCAGCATTTCACATGCTCTGCAAAATCCCTTCCACAGGAAGCTAAAGCCTTTCATTAGGAGCAAGAGGCAGACAGGGGAGCAGTCTGAATCCCTTCCCAGTCAGGAGTGGATAGACATTATCAAAACACTGAGTTTTAAAATCACAGAACCATTAAGGTTAGGAAAAAACCTCCAAGACAGATTCCAACCATCAACCCAGCACCTCCACCACACTGACAACTAAAGTTTAGCCATGTCCTCAGGTGTCAAATGCACACATTCTTTTAGTATTTCCAAGAATGGTGACTACACCACTTGCCAGTGGCAGAAGGGACCCTGCAGCAATGGTCTCCTCCATCACTGAGGGCAGACTTCCAGACAAGATAACCCCAGGCAAACACACCACGCTCCCTGTGGCAGCAGCATCTGCCCCACATGGTTTGCACTGGTTTAAGCCAAAGCTTTTACAGTCCTGGATCTGCATTTGTGCTCCTGCTAATTCAATCTTCACCGGGCAGACGGATGGATGCACAGGCTGATAGCTCCAGCCCTGTATTTGTAAGGATGGAACTCAAAACTTCAGGCTGAGTAAATCAGTTCACTCATGTATAATTTAAACATTACTTCCTTCCCATTTCAGGGAGCTTTAGAGTTTGTGCGGTGGCTAAACACAATGAAATTAGAGCAGGAGACTCATCTTGCCTGTGGCTGAGGGGGAGAGAGACAGAGAGAGACAGAGACAGAGAGAGCTGCTCCACTGCATCTGTCAGACAAACTGGGCTGGAGCTGGTGCTCCCAGCAGGGAGCAGCTCACAGCTCCACACTGGAGATGGGCTGGCACTGCAGGGAGGTGCCAGCCAGCTGAACAAAGCACCAGTCCTGGGCTCTGCAGCACATGGAGCACTAAAACCTTACACCAAGCCAGGAGCAGCTTTACATACACAGGGAAGGGAGAGAGCCAGCACCCAGCTCCTTGTGCAAAGCTGAGCAGGAGAAACTCCAGATAAAAACACAGAGATCTGAAATCCCTGGAACACAACTGGAATGAAACAATGAACATGTGACAGATCAGTTCTTGCTGAAGGTGGATTTCAGACCAAGCCTCTCACAAAGCCCACACACCTCTGGCACTGTGCCTGTGCTAAATGTTCCTCCAGACTGACACTGCTGACCCAGGAACTGCAGGTGCAGATTCACCCTCTGCCCACTGAGCCACGGCAGCATCACCCCTTGCACACTCCTCCACATTTCCCCTTGTTTGCAATTCTAAACTCTTCTGCTCTACAGAAAATAAACCTGAGGTGAGTCCTGAAGAGATCCAAAAGGATCTTTTTGGTACTGGCACCCAGGATGGACAGGGATCCCCAGAAAAAGGAGGGAGCCTGAAGAAGGAGTCATCTACCAGCACAAGGTTGTTTTGATGCTGTTTCCCCAACCTCTCCAGCTATTTGGCACCAATTGTCACCAATCTAATGCAAAAATTTCTGCCATTACATGTAGATTATTTAAGCTGTGCAGTAGTCAGTTGAAAGTAGTTAATTATAGGTAAGAACATTTAATTACTATCCAATAGCAGCTGTAGGTACTTTAATGCCACAGTGATGAGCCAAAACACAATAGAACAGGCAGATTCAGGGGTCTACACCCATCCACACCCCATTAATGTCAGCTGAACAACACTGCACCACTGTTAGCCATACTTAGGGAAGCAACAACTTCGTGGTCCTTGTGACATTACTCTGCATTCCCAATTAGTCAGTTTGGGAGAGATGCCTCAGGAACTTTACAGCTGTGACATTTCTTAAAAATCCTTGCTTTCTCCACAAATCCCTAAGCAAGAAAGCACGGTCTGAACATCAGAGCAGAAATCAGTAGCCAGCGTTTAATTGTTTATATCTTGAGACAAAGATAGTGTCTAAATAATTGTCTATTGTATCCCAGAGACAGCACAGGAAAGCTCTTCCCCTCGCTGGGAGCCTGCAGGTCACACATGCTTCTGCCATAACATTTGCTATAAATAATCCTCGCTGAGCCAAGCTCTGGGTTAGGTACAGACCAAGGCAGCGCTGTGCTCCTATCGGTTTCGGCCATTAGCCCTCCCCAGAGAGTGCATATCCTACCCTATTGTTCCTGCTCAAATGTTTGAAAGAATTATTTTTTCCTTGCTTCTTTTGTTTAGGGAGTTTATTTATATTTCCTCTTTGACATGGACTTACTACTAAAAGAAAGGAGTGCCACCTTCCACGGCAGCTCGCCGATGCCAGCGTTGGGATGAGGAGCAGAGGCTCACGTTTGGAGGACACTGCCATAGTTACAGAGCTCCCAATCTGGGATTCTGTGCTAATGTAGGTTCAGCACATTCAGACCAGGATTAGGAACAAAGAGCTGGGTGCCAACACCAGCCCCAAATTCACATGTAGAGACTCAGAGCACAGGCAGCAACCCGCTCTGCTCCAGCATTCCCAAGGATTATTTCAGCAGGTTACTCAGCAGCTCCCTGACGTGGCCCTGGTGATGTCAAAGAACACCTTACCTCTACTTCATTGTCTCACTCCCAGCTCTATTCCTGCCTCCAAACACATCCCAAGTGACCTGTTCCTCTCAGGCAGCAGCCTGGGTGGATTTTACCCTGCTCTCCTTTCCCCTTTTCCTCAGAGCAGTTGGACACAACCTCACCAGCACAGGGCTGGGCAGGGGCTGGTTGGATCCCATCTCTCCAAGCACCTCATTGTGGAAAACCCAACCCATCAAGCACAGCTCTCTGAGTGCAAGGTGAGGTATCTCCCCACCCTGCTCTGAAATTGGTGACAGATTTCACTTTAGAGTCTCAGGTATCAAGTGTACAAATGTCTTTGCCCTCAGCAGCAAACAGTTCCTTGAAGAATCTTCTGCACTGTTTTTCAATCATAAAACCAATCCAGTTTTTGGCTGTTGGAAGGTTTGATATCCCAAACAGGCCAATGACCCTGCTGTGTCTCTGTCCATCACAGCACCCTGGGATACCCAGCTCAGGAAGGCTGGTGGCCTTGCACTAAATTGCCTTTAGGCACCTGAAAAAACTGCTCTGGTGTTTCTAGAAAATCACAGTGACTGCCACGTGCCTGGCCTGCTCTCAGGCTGGAGCTTTTCACCTCGAAAAGGCACTTTTAGGGGTCACACAGAGAACTTGCAGTGGTTTGACACCTGCCTGCACCTTACTTTTCCCTCCCAAGGCTGGTGCAGAACAGTCCAAAGGTGCCTCCTAGACAGGCTGACACCTTTCTGCTGCTCTCCCCCTTGACAGCAACAACCCCAAATCCCCCTGATCTCCATCCAGAGCCACTGCACACCAAGCAGCAGCACAGGCTGAGCCCAGGCTGGCACACAGCCCTGCTCTGCAGGAACTACAGGTGGGTGGGTGATGTCTGGAGCCCAAACTTGGTGGGAATGCTGCTGCTGAGTTATCCTGCATTTGTGCAGCCCAGCCTGGCCCAGCTGCTCCTCATCCATTAAACCAAGGCTTCAAATCCCCAGTTTATGAACACCAGCCCAGCAGGACAGTCCCACAGGGACACCAAACCAAGCAGGCTGAGGTGAAGGGATGGGAGCACAGCCCTGTCTGTCCCATGCACGGTGTCCCAGCGTGGCTCTGCCCTGCCACAGGGGCTGTCAGCTCCCATTGCTCACGCTCCAGGGCCTGCTCCAGCTGCCCACACTCTGCTGGGGCCGTGCAGGGAGCCAGCATTGCATCCATCAGCATCACTGACTGAGCTTTCCACCTCCTGCCCTGCCACAGGGATGGGGCTGTGCAGGCTCAGGGGGGCACACTGCCCTGTCTCCTCTGCCTGCCCACCCTGCTCTCCCCAAGGCTGCTCACCCCTGTTTTATAGGGATCAAAACTCAGCAGAGCAGGAGCAGCTAAAGGTTCCCTTTGTCTCTATTTATGGAACAAACCCTGACATTTTTTACAAGGAGCTGGGGATTGTGTTCTGTGTATTAGACACCTTTCTATTTCACCCTTTTCTATACTCTGTATATTTTATTATCTCTCCAATGACTCCTTTTCAACAGCAAACAGATTTATCACCACATGTGGCAAAAATCTGTACAAAAGGCACAAGCAGGAGAGGACAGGACCAGTCACCCTGAAAGTGCCCATCCCCTCCGAGGTGCAGATCCAAGGATGAGCCCAGCACACCTGCAACTTCACCCAGGCTTTAAAACACAAACACTTGGGGAACATGTGCAGGCAGTATCTAGCTTCTGCAGGAAATTGCACAGCGTGGATATCCAAACATTGCCATCAGGCAAAAAACAACATCTTCCTTTGCCAGCTCATGTCACACAAACCTAAATTCTTTACAGGTGACAGTGCTGAGCAGCAGTGATAGCCTTCCACAGCACTGGAAAGCCCTGGAGCTCCACAGCAGCCAGGCATGAGGCTGCAAATCCTTGGAAAAGACAAGGATATGAGTTCTGCAAGGATGTGCAGCCTGTGGAGGGTGCAGTGAGCCAGGGCACCCCAGCTCGTGTTTGCTCAGTGCTGGGTTTCAAACCCTGCTGCAGGAACTCCCACGCAGGCTCCACGTGCCTGCACAGGCAGGGCAGGACCAGCCCCAGCTCCAGGAGCTCCCAGCACTGCCAGCATCCCCACACCTGCTCAGCTCTCTGCATGTCCCTCCAGAATTCTGCCTTTCTTGTGGCTGGAGCACCAGTGCAAAATCCCCTTGGCTTCCAGGCCACGTGCTGACATTCCCACCCTCAATAAAATCACCTCCCATCCACAGGCTACAGCTCTGCCTGCAAATCCAAACCTTTAAGGAGACAATCCTTCCTGCCCACCCCCTCAAGGAGCATCAAGAGTGCATTCTAAGCTGTGCCCATACCCAACATTTGGCACACAGACTGCAAAATGACTCAGGACAGGGGGTGAGGGCAGCAAATATTCTGACAGGTGACTGGTCCCAGTGACAGCACCTTCACAAAACCCCTGTGATTCACAGCTCACGTCAGCAGTGTGGAAAAAGTGACCTCTTCTTCCTTCAGAGGAAACAACAGACGTGTTTAAACCAAAAAGAAATTAAAAAATATGGGCTTGGCCAGCAGAAAACCTGAGCAAAACTCAATTCCCACAGAACCAGAGGGATCTTCCATTGACTTTAATCCCTCTTTTCCTTGTCTGTCCTGAATTCACTCTCCCTCTTCCCCACAGGAGCAGGCAGTGGAGTGCCAGCCCAGCAGTGGCACTTGCAGAACAGCTGCTGTTTCACAACCACCTGCAGCAAGAAAATCAAGAAACCTGACAGAGCGTGCCAGGATAATCTCCCTGAAATCCAGAGCAGCTGGGAAGGGCTGCAAGGAGCCATCCCTGGCACAGGGCAGGTGGGTGCTTCAGTCCTGCTTGTGAACACAGAAACACAGCTCAGGCAGGGACCCTGTGCCCCACAGCCCCCAGGGACAGCTCCAGGAGGGCAGGGATGAGGCAGGAATGAAGCACCCAAAGAAAATCAGTGAACCCCACTGAGATCTTTGTGACCCTCACATCCAAGGCATCACCCTTGTTCCATTTGTTCCAACCCTGGCAGAAGCCTGTGCTGAACTCTCAAACTGCCCCTCCCCTGGGTGTGCAAGCAAAGGGGCAAAGGAAGAGAGAAATTAATGAAGCCTCTCATCTGGGAGCTGGGGTTTATGCTGATTGTGAGGGGTGTCCTGTGCAGGGCAGGAGATGGGACCTCAGTGATCCTTGTGGGTCTCTCCCAACCCAGAAATACAAAATTCTGACCCATCTCTACAACAGTGAAGCTCCACAGCCACCAGACCAAACCCAGCTGTTATTTATCCTGCTCAAAATGTGGTGTCCCCACACCTGCATGGTCAGAAATGACAATTTCAGCCATGGGAGGCTGAAATCCAACTCTCTACCACCAGCAAAAGAGCAGATTAACAGCAGGCTCCTTGGCTGGGCTCTGCAGAAGATCCTGTCCCAGGCTGTTGCTCCTCCAGAAACGCTCCTGCACACTCAGGAAATGCTCCCAGACATCCCTAACCCAGCTCCCTCCCAGGGCAAAGCTGTGCCTTCAACACCAAAATCCCATTTCCCTCTGACACACACCAACCTGCATTTAGGTGCCCAAACTACACTCAAATTAGGGATCTCATATTCATTCTTGTCATGTGTTATCCTCATGCAGTAGAGGGGATAGAAAGAACCAGGGAAGGTTTTCCAGCACCACCTACATCCATGGCTCCCTCCTGCTTCCAGCCAGAGCTGCACCTCCTTTTGTGTGTTTGAGGGAACACAGGCAATGCTTTGGATCCTCTGAGCAGTGCCTCCAGGAGCATCCAGCAATCAATCCACATTCCATGGAGCTGTCCTGCAGCAGCCTGCAGTAAAGCTCTTCCCCAAAAAAAAAATTGTATTTTTGACTGTCTTAATTAACACACTTACACTTAGCTGTAAATAAAAGTGAGACTTTTCAGGAATCAAAGCAAGGTGCCTGGAAGGATTACAGAGTAATTATCACACATGATGTGTGATAATCACAGGAACAGACCCCCTGTATTTCCTACAGACATTTTTGTGGCATTGCCTTCACCCCTCTGGGTGCAAAATCCGTGCCTCTCAGGGGAGCTTTAAGGAGTACAAATATGCCAGCCTGGACCATATAACTTCCATATATATATAAGAAAACCTCCTGCTTCCTCCTGTGCTCTGGACAAGGGCAAACCCTTCAGAGGAAAGAGGCAAGAACTTCATTAAGGAGCAATTACAGGATTATTTGTGTCTTGGAGAAAACTGCTTTAACCTGTGTCAAACATGGGCTGAGTTATGTCATTTATTTACTTCCACTTTATACAAATACTTCTACCTAATGCAATTCATTTTCTTTATTTATTCAAATACTTGGTTTTAACTGTTATAGCAAGAAGTCACAGGGACTAATTACAGACTGGAGAGAGGTCACAGAGGAGTCCCTGCCCTTGGAGAGCCACAGATGCTGCTGCTGCACCCCAGAGGGAGAAAACACCAACCCCTGCAGGGTCAGGAGTGAAGATTTGGCTCTTGCTGCAGTAAATCCCTTCTGCAGAATCCCTGTCTGCAAGCCCCAACTCATCTACACAGCTCCCAGCCCCACACCTGCCCCAGTCCCTGTGGAGAGCCCAGCTGAGCTCAGCTCCTCCCTCCTGCACAATCCTCATGGCTCCAATGTTTGCATCCACGGGGGGGTTTTGTGGCCCCGTCTCCCTTTCCCTCCAGCCCTGCTCCCCACCCCTGAGGTGCTCCCCACCCTCCATGCAGAGGGGCAGCCCCTGGCCCCAGTGACTAATGCCTGTTCTCCTGCTTTTCCTTCCTGCCAGCAGCCCTCTCTTAGGAACAGGAGTGCACAGCCTGCTCAGTCCTGATTGTTCACCAGAGCCCTCCCAGTTCTGTTTGTGCTGGGAAACCCAGAATTATTCCTTTCTCCTAAGTCACCACAGCTGAGCCAGCAGTGCCTGGCACAGGCCCACGCTGCAGCCCTACAAACCTTGCAGAGGAAGGTGTTCCTGCCCATCCAGGCCTTGGAACAACATGTTCTTTAAGGCTCCTTCAACCCAAGCCATTCTGTATTTCTGCTGGCTCTGCTTTATATTCAATTTGTTCATTCAAAACAAATTAAAAATCAAGCAGAAGGGGGTTTAAAGATCCATCCTCATTCCCATTGGAATATGTAAGGTCTGGCCTTAAAGATCTGCCTTTGCAGGAACGGAAATAAAACAGTGTGACAAGAGGAGCCATCAGCTGAAGGCACCAGGGCTGAGACCTGGGATGGCTCCACAACTCCAGCCCAGACCCAAACACGGCCTCCCATTGCCTCAGCTTTCATTTAAACACAGGACTTGTCTTCAAGGTCTTTGCCCTTCATTAATCACCTCCCTGAGCAACTGAAGAGGTAATTCATAGGAATCATCACCCAAAATGAACCTGGCTGTGGAGAGACCTTACACAGACTACACTCAGACATTCTTAAATCATTTAACTAAATCTAACTCTGAATTTAACTGAAGGACTGAGGGAAAGTCACCCCAGGAACTGCTGCTCAAAGCTCCCAACTCAGAGCAGCAGAGCCCCTGGGAGAAACCAGGTCCCTGCAAAAGGTTCTTATCACTTGTCTAAAACTGGAGCAGCAATAACAGGAAGAAATTGTTTTGGCAGGACTTACACCACATAAAGCCAACTCATCAGCCAGTGGTGTGTGAAATCTCCCTGGAAAACACACAGAGAGAGAGCACAGGGTGCAGAGAGCATCCCCCAGGCTCAGGTGGGCTCCCAGGCACCCACCCCAGCCATGCCCAGCGTTCCCACACTCTGGGGCCATGCCCAGCATTCCCACACCATGCTCAGCATTCCCAAAGCCCAGGGCCATGCCCAGCCTGCTGGCATCCCCCCCAGCATGCAGCACAGAGCATTCTGTGGAAATGCCAAGACACCACCTGGAGCCCTGCTGCTCCTCCCAGCTTTCCCCGTTATCCATGTGTGGATGCTCCCGGTGTGACTGCAGGAGGACACGGGCTGTGCTGCTCTCCCAGCTGTCAGAGCCTTTTCCCAGCTCCAGCACACACCGTGCAAACCCAACTTAGGACAGCTCTACACCCAGGAATGCTGCCCAGCTCCCTACAGTGCCAGGGAGGGATGGGGAACTGGGAACAGCCCCTGGGGGTGCCTGATGGGATGCAGCCTTCCAGAGCAAACCCAGCAGCTTCCACTGCTCAGATACCTGGTGAAGGCTCTCCTCCTCCTCTCCTGTCACTTTGAGTGGCAGTGCCGGGCTGGGGCAGGGCCCTGGTGCCAGCCTGGCTGTGCTGATGCCACCGCAGGCCAGGGTCACCTCCCCCTGCAGTGACAGCTCCCGTGCGGGGCAGCCGCTCACATCGCTGCTCTTGTTCCCTCACACAATAGGCACTTCTCACAGCCACGAGAGGCACAGGGCAGCTTTAACCTGATTAATGTTCTCTCAAACAAGCCCCGAGTGTGCGGGAGGCGCCTGGCAGACAATGCCAGCCCAGTGGCAGCAGCCGGTGCCCTGTGCCAGCCCGGGAGCAGCAGCGGATGAGCTGCAGCCACCGCCAGCGTGGCTCGCTCAGCTGAGGGACACGGCACGGCTGCTGCCAGGCTCCCCGTCCCTCTGCCAGGCACGTGGCAGCACGGGCAGGGCACAGAACCGCTTGGGTCCCTTCCCACGGCAGCTCACAGCTGCTCAGCCACCCTGCTCCAGAGATCCGGCCCAGCCTCACCCTGCACGGGCTGCCCAGGGCCCTGCTGGGCCAGGACAAGCTCAGGGAACAGCGCTGGGAGCTTCCAGCTGAGCTCTGCCCTGGTGGGTGGCACCGCAGGAACGTCACAGCTTTGCTCTTACACCTGCCCCGCTCTGGGGCTTTCCCTCTCTTGGGACGGCGGCCAAAAGGGAAGGAGAAACCCGAGGAGGGCGAGCAGCCATCCTCGCAAAAGCAAAGCCTTCGGATCCTCCTGCTCCTGCCGGCAGCCAGAACATCCCAGGCAGCCTGAACGGAGCTGTGCCTCACACAGGGGAGTGAGGAGCAGCTTTAGCAAGGCACAGAGCCCAGCCTGGGAAAGGCAGCTCTGACTGCTGACCACCTAAGCCACAAAGGTGAAGGGAGGAAGGCACAGCACAAACACGGGCAGAGCAGCTCACTCGGACACTCGGATAAGAAACCCAGGCACGGCCAGGTGAACAGGCAGCCTTGGCCACGCCATGGGGCTGTGGCAGGTGGAAACAGAGCTGCCATGTGCTCTGCCTGCCTACACACACCCGGAGATCCAGGCCACGCGTGCTGGCATCTCAAAGGCAGTGCTTGGTGGGTTCTGTATTTGCCCAAAAGCTGATTTTACACCCCTCAGGGTGTGCCTGCTCCACCCCACCTGGCTACACAAGGTGTCCACCACACAGCATCCACAGACAGGAGCGGGCTGAGCAGCAAAACGCTGCAAACTGCAACAAAGCACCGTGCCCTGCTCCATCCTCACTCCAAGCTTTCCTTAACCCCGAGGATTCCCGTGAAAAACCAGAGGGGCGGGTTTGGGCAGAAACGTCGGGATCCGGGTTAAGAGTGAACTCTGCACAAACCCAGCTCGGAGCTTTGTGCTCCTCCTGCAGCCCTGGCTACCCCACCACATCCTCTCAGCACAGCGAGACACTGGAGGATGTGAGCAAGCCCAAATCCTGCCCTTGCCCCAAACAATAGGCTCCGCAATAATGGTGCAACCAGAATTTCCTGTGCGGCGGCGCGCGCCAGCTCCCGGGAGAAAACACCCTGGGAAAGCTCTGCCACGGGAACACGGCGTCAGGGCAGCTCCTCCAGCCTCCTGCCCGGGCTGGGATGCTCCTCTGGTAACTGGGAAAGCACCACAACCGGGCCCAGGCTGAGAAGCAGGGAAAAAAAACAGAGAGGTGGCTTGGAACAGAAGGCATGCAGCCTTCTGTGGGGAATCCGTTCTCACAGCAGCCTTTTGCAACATCTGGAGCTGGCTTTTCTCTCATGGATGTTTTATATCCTGCAGCGCTTGGGAAAGCAGCACGGAGCAGGCTGGGGTTTGGGAGGCTCATGGAAATCTCTCCATCTCTCCTGGAAAGATGGCACAGGTGCAGCAGGGACAGAGCTGCTGATGGCATCAGGCACCGGAGGCAGCAACTGCAGCCAAAATGCTCCAGTGTTGCAGCTTCTTCCTGGAATGAAGGATCAGCACAGCCCAAATCATGGAGAAAAGCCAAGGACAAGCTCCTACAGCAAAGCAGGAATGGTGGATGATCCCAGGCTGGAGTAGGGGACAAGTACAAGGAGGGCCCTGAGAAGGAAGGAGGGCAGAGCCAGTGTGATGAGCTGGCCACAGCCACCACTCTCCATCTCCCTGCACCACTGACTGGGAGAAAGGGAAGGAACCGGGAGAGAAGTCAGGCCTGGGAAGAAGGGAGGAGTAGCAGGAAGGTGATTTTAAGATTTGGTTTTATTTCTGCACACCTTCCCCATCACTCTGGATGTTCAGAGAGACCAACACTTGCTGCAGAAGGAAGAAGCTCAGGAAATGGGTGATGGCACCTGAGCCAAGCTTAGCAGCAATCCTGAACAACTGGGGATGCTCCAGCACCTCCATGAGACCCTCCTGGAACGAACACAACTGGCCAAATTCAGTCCCTTCCTGCTGGATTTAACACACAAACTGCAACCCAGCAGCTGGGACATCAAAGAGGGAACCAGGGAAACACAAACGAGGTTTTCACCCCATTTCTTCCATCAGCTCCCCTGGATTTGTCTCTGCCTGTTCTCCCCAGGGCTGAAGAGGGGATGGATGAGGTTCCCACCCACGCAGCAGCTCCCACCAGCCAAGGCTGTGGGCACCAGGGCAGGGCTGACCCCAGGCAGCTCCTTAAAATCCCCCCTGCACCTGCAGGGAAAGGCTGAAGGGCAGAGAAAGCCAAGCCTCGATGCCAGGATTAAGGAGGGCTCTGGGTTTGGGATGGGGACAGAAGAGCTGAGGACAGAGATGGGGAGGCTGGAAAGCACACACTGCCTGGGACCCCAAATCCAACACACAAAACCCCACCCCCAGAGCTCCAGCCCAGCTCCTGGTGTGCCACAGGGAAGGACTGGGTCAGGATCAGCCATGGGTAGCTCAGCAACACCTTCCAACAGAGGGGACACAGAGCTCTGGGCTCCATTCCCTCCTTCCAGAGAGGAAAAGCATAGAAACCTCACGCAAGAACCTCAGAGCTCAACCTACAGCAAGGAACAATTACTGGGAGATAACTGGAAAAGGCATTTTTTCAAGTTTCCTCAGGGAAAAAAAAAAAAAAAAAATCCAAGGCTACTCCACAGTTTCTTATTTTAACAATTACTTGGAGCCAGGAGGCTGCAGTGGCACTTGGAACTGGTCTCCTTGCACTCAGCACCAAATGACCCAAAATTCATTTGTTAGCTTTTATTTGCACAAGAATTTTCCCCCAAACTCCACAGTTCCCAGACACACATCGCTGCCTAATTCTCCAGCCGAGCTCACCCTGCCCATCTCCCTGCCACCAAAATCCTTTGTGATGTTTGCAAAATGCCCCCTTCTGGCAAATTCCAACTCAGGTTTTCAGGTCAGACGAAGAAAACTCCAATAAATCTGTCATTTAACGGAAAATTAATACCGTGTCCCAATGTCAGCACCAATCCAGAAATAACCTCCTTCCCATTGCGTGCTGGATGCGAGAAAGCCAAACACAACAGACTTTTCATAAAAAACACCCCACAGAAATCAAAGTTGGGGATGCTTATGCCCTGAAACAAGGCTGGAAGGAGTCAGGGGGAGCACACGTGGTGACATCCCCTGCTCCTGCTGCCAGCAGGAACCCAGCCCATGGATGGGCAGGGGTGGGAGCAGCTCCCACCCATCCTGAGGCAGAGGAATTTTATTAAATCAGCTGAGATCAGGGCAAAAATTGGGGAAGTCTTTGGGATCACAAGACACAAATACAGGGGCAGGCATACAGGCAGAAATAACTGCTCCAAGTGTCACTGTGGGGTTTTCAGCTCCCAGACTTGGGATCCCCCAGACTATTTCTGAGGCTTAATAAGGTAAATTGAAAAGAAAACCCACTCTCGAACTTCACCTGGAAGTTTCACAGGATCCTGCAAGCTGGAGATAACAAAAACTCTTTGAACAGGATGGCTGAGAGCAATCAGCACTCAGGAAAACCACTGGGCAGGAGCCTCTGGTGCTTGGGAGCCAGGATGGGAAGGAAAAACATTTAAAACAGGTGTGGGATGAACCAAAAATGGAGCAAGGCACCAGAAATCAACTTGTTGCACCTGTGGCTTCTAGTTCAGCCGTTCCAGACTCATCTTTCCAAAGCAGACCCTTGTGCAGCACTTCCAGCTGAACTCATCAGGAGGTTCCAAGGAGGGGATGCATTTTCCCTCCCCTTGTGATGATGCCCCCGCCTCTTCCTCCTCCCCACCAGCGGCTTCTTCACTGGACCATCCCTTTCCACCTGCGGCAGCCATGGCACCACCCAGATCCCCTGGGAGTCCCACCTGGACAAGCTCCCGAGCTCTGGGACAGCTCCTTGTGCAGGAGGAGAGCAAGGCAGCGAGGTCACTGTCACCCTCCCTGAGGCCACCCCAGTGTCACACGGGGGGACTCGGAGTGGCTCTGAGTCCCTAACTTCCCTGGACACCTCGGATGCTGGGCAGCACAGTGTCCCCTCTCCATCCCAACACAAACACCCGGCCAGCTCTTCTTGCAGGGCACAGAAATCAAATTCATTCCAGGAGAAGGAGGTGGCACAGCAGAAATTCGGCACTCCCAGTCCCTGCCTGGTCAATGAGGCACCAAATGCCACTGGAATGAGCCGTCCTGGAGCAGGGCACCCAAACCTCTGTGCAGGAGCTCCAGCAAAGCATCCACCTGCTCCAGCACTCACTGTAACAGACCTAAATTTGGCAATTTTACTTTCCCCAAAGCCAATCAGAGACGATGCCGGCAAGGGAGCGAGCAGCATTCCATAAATACTCGATTTAAACAGTTACAGTAGGTTTGGATCCAGGTTTAATAACCGGTAACCAGGCAGCCCTGCGGGGTCAGGGGTGACCCGGTCCCGCAGGAACACGGAGCTGGTGCCGGGATCTGTCGTCACTCGGGGGAAGGAGTCGTGCCTTGTTTTATAACAAAACCCGAGGGAGGAGCAGGGAGGTGATAGCAGCCAGTAATCCCCGCATTTTGAAATCTCCCATCTCGTAAATGCTCAGGTGTAAAACAAACTCACCCAGGTGGGGGGTGGGAACAGGAACCCTCCAGCCAGGCTCTGTAAACACCTGAGCGGGACTTGCTCTCCGTCAGCTTCCCCAAGACCACTAAAACCAGTAAGAAGCGAAGGCTCTCAAGCACGAACTCCCACCAGAACCACAGAAATGTTCGCCTGGACTCCGAGGCGCCTTGAATCAGCCTGGGCAGCAGTGACCCAGCTCTTCGGGAGCTCACACGGGCGCAAACCGCTCAGAACCGCTCGGTTCTCAAACACTCGGCGGAAAATAAACCCGGAGCCGGGGCAGGAACTGCCCCGCTCAGCTTCGAGCTGGTGCTTCCTCAGCAGCTCCAACACAGCCAAAAAACCCCAACAAAGAAAAGATTCCCACGTGATTATATATATAAAAAAGGGAGGTTTTGCGAAACTAATCCGAACTTCGCGGCTCTGTGAGCGTTCTGGGGGACAGGAGGGTTTGTCCTGCAGGTACCTGCGCGGGGGTGACACGGATTTATGGGGTGGGAACACGAAGAGAAGCGATGCGACACTTTACTGTCATTAAAGTGGCGGCTCCGGGGGCAGCCCCATCCCCAGGCCGGGACGGGGGTGGCGGTGCCGGTCCGGCCCCGGAGCCGGTCCGGCTCTTACCTCGCTCACCGCATGGCCTCGGCGCCGCACGCTCACGCGGTCCCGGCGATCAGGGCAAAAACTCTGCGCTGGCG
>WEIU01021181.1:382297-394690 GCA_013389925.1 Aegithalos caudatus
GCTCGCTCGCTGCACTCGGGGGTCGCTGTCCCCGCCGTGTCCCCGCCGTGTCCCCGCCCCGCTCCGGCCAGAAGAACAATCGGAGGAAGCGCGGCCCCGGCCCGGCCCACGCACCCCCGGCACCGGGGCTGAGCCGCAGGACGGGCACTCGGGGGCAACCCCCGGGCTCTCTCCCCCGAAAGGTTCCCGGCCGCTCCAGGGGGCTGGAACCAATCGTCCTTAAGGTCCCTAACATAGTGACAAGTGCCTTGCCTCGGGCACACCCTGAGCACCCGACACCGGCACTTCCATCACTGCTGAGCAGCCCACGTGGCGGGAATTAAATTTATCTCGATTTTATCCAGGTTTTTCTGATTCCCAAATGGAGTTGCTATCACAGGCTGTTATCTTCTTTCCAGCTTCTCTTGTCTCTGGGAGGAAGACCCCTTCTTTGCCGTGCTGGGAGAAGAGGCCAACACAGCCACAAACTCTTTTGGGTCTGACAGGTGCTTCAAATCACTCCTGGAAACCAGAAACACCTGGAGAAACGGCTTGTTCCCCACAGAACCATGGAACAGAAGGCTGGAAAAGCCCTGCAGACCACCCAGTGCCACCATTCCCCCACACTGAGCCGTGTCCCCAAGTGCCACATCCACACGTTTTGTGAACGCTGAAAAATGACAAGGCAGAGTTTTCCTACTCTGACCGTACACCCCCCTCTCCATAAATCCCTGCAAATCCAGGCACACTCTATCCTGCTCTCCATCCATGTCCCCACAACAGATCACACAAATAAAGAATTGCTTTGAAGAAACAGCCTTTATAACATTAAAAATATTACTGAGAAATTAAATAATTATTTGGACAAGGCTCAGTGGATTTAATTGCTGCTTTTCCTTCGCATGTAATTGGTGTTTTAAGTTATGTTAAAAGGGTTTCCCATGGAGAGGCAGGTGTGTGCCACAGAACGAGGCTGTTATTAATAGGATAACCACAATTAAATGTAATTGGGAGCATCATATCAATCACTCCTTTGGAGCAGCAGAGTTTTCCAGCTGCTTTTCCCATGGCTTCAGTGATGCACCAAAGCCAAAGAAAAGACTTGAAATTCACCAGGGGCAGCAAGAAACTCCTTAACTCTCTGTGTCAATGGCCATTGATGGGGAGTTCATCTGAGGGGCGAAATTCCATCCCAGTTCCTCCCGGGAACCAACAGCTGATGGAACAGGGCAGCGTTTGGGGCTGAGGCATCTCCCAAGGAAAGCTCAGCCTTGCTAGTGCCTCACAAGGGGTCACATCCAGCCCCCTCCCCATCCCATCAACACCCACAGAGCTGCCCTGGGGATCAGACACCCGGGACTGGGGGTCTTGGAACATGAAGCTGTGTCATCTCCCATTTTCCTCCTCAGGGGCAGCAGTTAGAGCTCCCTTTTCCAGGGGAGTGAGAGTCTGAGGGGGTCACACAGCTGTGTAAGCTGGGCTTGAAGAAAACCTTTGGATGCATTAAAAAAAAAAATAACACCACAGAAAAAGAAAAATCACAGTAAACACAAAATCCAGGGGCAGCAACACTGACATGCCCAAGGGGATGAGGGCAACACCTCACAACCTCCAGCCCTTTTTTCTCCCTAAACCCCAGCCTTGGTGAGGTAGCAACCTTGAAGTTTTAGACACAATCCAGCAGACAGGGCCACAGCCCCCGTGCCTTCCTCCCTCCTCACCTCTCCCCCAGCAAACACTTTGCTTCCAGTGCCATCCAAGGCCATATCCCGCCTCCCCACGCCCAAGGCCATCCAAACACGACTCCTGAAATATCTCTGAAGTGTAAAAAACACAAAACAAAAGTGATAAGGACTTAACAACCTATTGGAAACCCAAACAACGTTTCTGCAGTGATGGAGGAGCCAGAAAACATGATTAAATGTGATTAAACATCCCCACCACTGCCCGCTGGGGTGCCTGTGAGGAGCTCAGCCCCACAGAAGTGCAGCTGCGTGTCCAGGAGACCTGCAGGGCTCAGATTTACACCTGGGTCAGGTCAGGATTGGGTTGCAAAGTACCCAGGTTGATAAACAATGGGTCTTGATAAACTTCTCCTGGTAGGTGCCCAGGGGAGGGACCCACGGTGCCACCCCATCCCATAACCTGCAGTCCTTGTCGGTCTCACACCTCTCCAGACGTGATGTGTGCACTGAAATCCGTGGAAACACAAGGTCACGGACTCCTTGATCCTCATTTTCAACCCAGACCCTGTGACCAGGTGCTACAGGCTTCTTTCCCTGCCCAGCAGGGCTCAGCACTTCCATACTCCCAATTTATTCCTTAGATTTTATTAGGTCCCAGCAGTTTCTCGTCTCCTTTCATTTTCTATTCCATTTAGCTCAAGTAGTTTCAGCTGGGACAGGACACAGCACGCTCCCAGCACAGCTGGGCACCAAACCAGAGCTCCCAGGTGGGCACAGGCTGAGTTTTGCCTGGCCAGCAGCTGGGCAGGGAATCCCAGGAACTCCCTGGAGCTGCCTGGGGAGAGACACAGCCCCCATGCCAGCCTGGGAGTCAAACCCAGCCTGCTCAAACCAGGCCATTCCCAGCTGGCTGTGGTTGTGCTGCTCCCTCTGGCTCCCAGAGGACAAACGCCTCTGGCTGGGCAGGGAGGCAGGCACGGGGTGGCTTAGCCCAACACTCACTTTCAGAGCCTCCAATTAATTCATTAAGTGGTGACAGAGACTGGTTCTTCCTCCGTGTACGGTTTTAATGGCTGCAGGATGGGGCAGAGAAAAGCTCCGCTCACCACCAAACCTCGCTCATTATCACCTGATTAGCGCTAATGAGGGCTGGTGGTGCTCCTGCACCCAGCAGTGTTAACTCCGGGGTGAGCCCTGGCCTTGCCCTGGGCTTCGCTTATGCTTCTCTGCAAGGGTCATTTTTTAGGGAGGGGAAAGAGCCTGGAAATGCAATCCTGGACCAACAGGAGCTACCTCAGCATCACCCACACGGCCAGAACCCGGTGGGCAAACACAGCAGGAGGCAAATCCAGGGAGGGCACCTGGAGCAAAGGATGCACCCCCAAGGTGGGAGCTGAGCGTGGGGCACATCCCTGGAGCTGCTCTGCTTCCAGGAGATCCTTCCTGCCAAAATTCCGGGCTGCTCTTCCATAACTCAGCAGAGAGTTTGCAGGATGTGTTTCTTGGTGTCCTCATCTCTCTGGCCTGGCCTTGCAGGGCTGATGTGCTGCTCGGTCTGTGAACTTTTCTTCATGTGGTGCATCCACTGCAGGGATCTCCTTCCATCCCAGAGCGTGTCCTCGACTCCAGCTCCATCCTTTGGCTCTACTCCGCCCAGGAACGCGCTGAGGAGGATCTTGTCTTAACAAGAAACCAACTGGCAGAGGAGCAAACAACATCAAGAGTTAGCACATCCCCCAAATCCGCCCCACGGCGAGGAGAGGCAGAACCCGGGCTTTGGGATTTGCGGAGAAGCTGCTCCCGAGCCCCCGGGACAGGATCGAGCCGGAGAAGGTCAGGAATAGGGCCGAGAGGTGGGAAGGGGCTGAGGGGGGCGGGCAGAGCAGGGCCCAGCCCGTCCCGGGGCTGCAGGAGGGATTTGGTGAGTCCGGGAGCATCACCCGGCCCCGCTCAGCCCGGCCTCCCTCTGCAGGCTCCGCATCCCGCACGGGGCTGGCCCCAAACCCACAGGGAAAGGTGCCTTTTTCACCCCCAGGAATAGCCCCCTCCCTGTTCTAAGCAGCTCCAACACACCTCACCAGTCCTTTTCCCTCTCGTAGCCCCATCCTTCAGCACTTCTTCCCAAGCTGGGCTCTCTCAGAAGCAGCACCAGCCCCAGCCACAGCCCGGGCTGGATGGGAGTGACAGGGAGCAACAGGCCAGCCCCGGGCAGAAGTGGGAAAACAAGGAAACATTTCCATGTATTAACTTCATTTCCTCCGTTTCCTCCGGCCTGGCAGCCTCACAGGGGTTATTAATAGCACAGGGAGGATGAGAGCTGTGGCTGCAGGATCCCAGTGCTACCCTGACACCCCCCTGTACCAGGAGGGGATGATCCTGGTGGGATCCAGCACTGAACTCACAACAAATCGCTCCCCTGTGAGATCCACTCACTGAAACACATCTCCTGCAGCTGCCCTGCAAACACCTCTCCGGAAAACAGCACTTAGGGAAGATTAGGGAAACACCCAAATTCTCCCTGTTTCCCCGACCTGGGCTTCTGGGAATCGTGCTTTTGCCATCCAACCTCCTGCAATCTCATTAATTTCTCTGGGGAGGAGGAAGCTGCGCTCTGCTGTATTTGCAAAGCAAATGGTGCTGGGACCCAGGAGGAGCCCAAGTGACCCCTCAGTGACACGAGGGGACCCAAAGGCCCATTTTCCCACCTCGGTGTCCATCCTTGGCTGTCCTCCCTGTGAGGACCCATTTCTCCAGGGACACGCAGCTCATCCCGAAGCCTCCAGGCACGGGGCTGGCATTTTGGGACCACCCCGCTGAGCAGGGCTGGGGATGGGAGCCGGGAGCAGCGGGGAGAGCCCGAGCAGGAGCCCCCGGGGCTCTCCCCAGCCCCGCTCACCCCGTGCCGGGGGTGCCAAACCATTAACCCAGTTCAGCAGCTCTGCCCCAACCAGTCCCAGCTCGCTGGAGATGGGCACGGTCTCCAAAGGCAGGAGCCGGCAGCAGCCCCGGGCAGATTTCTGCAGCCTGACTCATTCTGTGCCTCTGGAGCAGCGCCGGGATCCGGGCAGAGCCACCGGGACAGCTCCTGCCCGGTCACGGGAACACCGGGGGACGGGACAAGGCACGGCCAGCTCCAGGGAGGCTGCAGAGAGGTGGGAAACACAATGGGATGCTGGCAAAGAGCCCTCAGAAATGTCCCCCAAGGATCCATCTCCTCCATGGGTCTGCAGTGGTGCAGCAGGGAAAAGAGGGGAGAATGGGGGGTCCCAGCACCCTGCAAATACTGCAGCTGGCTTTAAGCATGAAAGAAATAATTTTATTTATTTAGCCTGCTCTGAAAACATGGAGTTGTAGCTACTGCTGCCCTGAAGATGCTGCTGGAGGTAAAACCCACAATGCAGAAACCCCCTAATTTCAAATAGAAGCCTTCAGAGCAATGGGGAGTCTCCCACCCACCTTGGAAAGCGCCCTCAGCTGCCAAAACCCTCTGCAAATCCTGCACCTCGTGTTTGGGGAGGTTCCTGCCCCCAGCTTCCAGCCCTGGCTCCCCCCTGAGCAAACTTTCAAACACCACAGCAGCAGCAGCACCACTCCCAGGCAAAGCTTGGAAGGGTTTCCTGGAGTCCTGGCAGCTCCTCCTGGAAGGGGGAGAGGGAGCCACAATCCCCAGGGAAGCCTTGTGGAGGGAGGGAATGCTGAGCTGCTCCAGGAGCATCTGGGGTGGCTGCAGGTGATGGAGGGAGCTCCCTCATCCAGCAGGATGGTTCTGGCATCCCAGGGGAGATCCAGCCCCCCCAGTGTGGAGCTGTGGTGACTGACACACCCTGAGGCACAAATAACACCCTTGGGAACAATTCCCCACTGTGGTGTCACATCTGTAAATCAGCCAGGTCCCAAAGTTCCTGGTCACAGCCTCTGTTCTGGGGCCACTGCAGCTCTCCTGCTCCACAGAGCTGTGTCCCCCTAGACCCAGATGCCAGACAATTTTAGGGCAGTTTTTGTTTAATGGGAAATCAGAGGTGAACCTCCCCCTGGATGAACCCACAGATCCTCCTGATCTTCTCCCTCCATGTCTCATTGCATCCCCTTCCCCAGGGCACTGATCTCTTATGAGCCTCAAAATTCCCAAAACAAGGAGCTGAGGATGCTGTGTGAAAGCAAAAAATACTCCCAGGGTAACCAGGGCTATAAGAGGAGGAGAGGCTGAGGTGAGGTGTGCCAGTAAAACACCCAGGGCACAGTGCCCTGATCCCAAACCCATCCTTGCTGCAGCCAGGGAGAGCTGCAGTTTGCTCCAGCCTTCAGAAACACCTGAGCTGCTGCTTTGGCTCAAAATTGGGGGATTTTCTCCAACTGAGCTCAGCAAAATGCAAGAACCCATCCCCAGGGGGGCCTCAGGGGCCAGAGAAGCTGAGCTGTGCCATCCTCCCCACCTGAGCAGGGAACCACCCAGCAAAACCAACACCCCACAAGGCAGGAGACACATTTGGGATGTGGAATAGGAGCAGCCAGACCCAGCTTTGCTCCAGGCACTCAAACATTGGCACTTCCCAGCTCCAAGTGTCACCTTGATGAAAATCTACAGGCACAGGCCAGGGAGTTTTGTGTTTTAGGCTGGCTCTTGGGGGTGTTTTGGAAGAAGCAACAACAGAGAGCAGCACTCCTCCTTCCCTGGACCTGGCTCACTTCCAGATTTTACTTTTTCCCCCTGGTTTCACACCAAGAGGCACATTATTATCATAAACAAATAGTTTATCCAAAGAGGAGATGGGAGATAGCAGCACATCCTTGGCTGTTAATGTGCACACGGAATAACTTCCCTGGGTTGCACAAAAGCACAGGGAAAGCTGCAGCAGAGTGTGGGGGGAGGAATCAGATCAAACAGCTCAGATCAAACAGAACAAACCTCAAATCAAAGCTAGAACAGCCTCACACGTCACTGTCCCACGGCATTGGCTGGGAGCAGCAGGAGGAGGAGGAGGAGGAAGGTCCTCAGACATGCTGGAAACACGTGTGGGAACTGCCACGGGAGTTCTGCCCAATCTCACCTGATTCTGTGGGAGGAAACATCAGTTCTTCCCAGCATTTTATCATGGACACACGGGTGGGATTGGTCCCAGCAGGAGGCAGGCACAGCTCCCAGCACAGCTCCACAAGGAGCACGTTCCAAAGCCCCTCTGTGCTGGGTGGGGTATTCCCAAGGAAAAAAAACAAAAAACAAAATCAGAGCAGAGCCAAACTTATGAAAAGTGACTGAAGGAGAAATGCCACAGAGAGCAGAGGGATGCAGGGAAAGGTGGTGGAAATTTGCTGCCCACCTCTGGGAGATGCCAGGGAATGCTTCCTGTGCTTTCCTACAGCGTGGGGAGAAGGAGGGATACTTTCTCAGCCATTCCTGGCACAGGGACAGAGCCAGGCTCAGGGGTCTGGGAAGGGTTGAGTTATCCCTGGCACCCTGCCCTTGTGACATCCCAGCTCCTGCCTGGGCTGGCCCCAGGACACCCCTCAGGGGCTTTTGGGGACATCTGAGGGCAGCGGGGGTGGCACCCAGGACAAGGAGGGTGGCCCAGGCCAGGCAGGGCACATCAGGGATGATGAGGCAGGGAATCCCCTCATCCATGGGGGCTGGAGCCCGGGGAGGGTCCCAGGTGTGCTCCCAGGTGTGCCCAGGGCTGTCCCTGCCCTCAGGACTGCTGGCTCCAAAGGCATCCTGTGGGCAAGGAGGGAGGGAGATGCCATGACCAAAAAAAGGGATGAATTGATGGGAGCTGGGGCTCAGGGAGAGCCTGGCCACTGCTGGGACCATTGTGGCTCTCAGCAGCCCTTGCAGGGCTCAAGCCCTTTCCACAGGCTGAGCCTGCAGGGAAGTCCTTTGCTAATTCCTTCCTCTGGTCCTTTTTTTCAGACTCAGCCTTAATCACTTTTCAATCAGATTTGAGTGTCCTTTGCCTTTGGCATTCCTTAATCTCGGAGATGCTTCCTATAAAACACTCCCAGGGCTCCCACGTGGAGGCTCCAGGTCTCATCCAGACAACCCTGACCTTCACTCCAGTGACTCTTCCAGCCCTGGAAAACCCAAGATTTCCATCACTGCTTCCTGCTCTTGGACCAGTGTTGAAAACCCAAAATCCCTCTCCAGCTCTCCTGGAGCCCCTTTAGGCCCTGGCAGGGGCTCTGAGCTCTCCCTGGAGCCTTCTCCTCTCCAGGTGAACATTCCCAGCCTGGCTCCAGAGGGGCTCCATGGCCTCCTCCAGCAGTTTCTTGAGGAACTCAGCCCCTCATTTATTGAGGGTTTTTTTTTAATGGCAAATTTCTGCTGAAAACCATCTCTCATTGAGCACGGGCAGCGCTCGGACACCAAATTCCCGCTCTGATTTCCCAGCCCTGGGTGTCCCCTCCCATCCGTGCCGAGCCCGCCCTGCCCCGGGCACTCCGTGTCCCAGCCTGCCCCCCTTTGGAAAACAGGATTTTCTCTTTTCCCGGCAGTACGGAAAGGGAGGGAAGCCAGGAGGAGCCGGTGCCTGGCAGGCGGCAGCTGCGGCTCCGGGACATTCCCGGCGGGCAGGGAGCGCAGGGATGCCCGGTGGGCGCTGGGGCACTGCACCCCTGCCATGGCAGGGACTTGCCGGGACTGCAGGAGGTGACTGGGGCTCGGTGGTGCCCACGATGAGGATTTGGGGTGGGATGACATTCCCTGTGCTCTGCCATCTCAGCGGGAGGTGCCACCGGCTCGGCATCGGAACCCGCCCTCCACCAGATTCCAGAGGAGATAAAAACATCCTGACCGTAAAACCATCCCAAAGAGATCCCAAACTGTTCTGTGGGACGGGCTGAACACACACAGTGTGTGCATGTGCAGGGGGCTTTGACACAGCTCAGGTTTGCAGCTCTCCCCACAAAGGGAGTGACCCAAAGCCCTGGGGCAGAGCTCACTGGTGCCACTGGTGCCACTGGTGCCACTGGTGCCACTGGTGCCCGGGCACTCTGCAGTGGTGGCTTTGCCTTTTCCAGACCCTGGGAAGTCACAAAGATTTGGCACCCAGGGTCCCCTCACGGTGTGAGACCCCACAAACCCCCACAGCCAGGTGCCATTCAGGTGGCACCAAAGCCACCAAACCCCTCCAAGGTCACAGGGTGACTCATTTGGATTGGGAGGACTTTAAAGCCCACCCAGTGCCACCCCTGCCATGGCAGGGACACCTCCCACTGTCCCCAATGTCCAGCCTGGCCTTGGGCACTGCCAGGGATACAGGGGCAGCCACAGCTGCTCTGGGCACCCTGTGCCAGGGCCTGCCCACCCTGCCAGGGAACAATTCCTGCCCAATCTCCCATCCAGCCCTGCCCTCTGGCAGCTCCTGTCCTCCCAGTCTGTCCCCAGGTGTCACAGCCCCTCACACCTCACCCTGGGTTGTGACTCAGAGCTGTTGATGCTGAAGGCTCCGGGCACTGAGGGAATGTGAAGTTCTGGCTCATCTCCGTGTTTTCCCCTCTCATGTCCCCAAAAAGTGCTCCAGGCCCCCAGGCTGCCTCAGAGGAATTTTGGGGAGACCCAGCTCAGCATTGGACATAATAATAGAACAAAGGGGAACAGTTTTAAATTAAAAGAGGAGAGATTTAGATGGGAGATTGGGCAGGCACAGGGTGCCCAGAGCAGCTGTGGCTGCCCCTGGATCCCTGGCAGTGCCCAAGGCCAGGTTGGACATTGGGGACACCCTGGGACAGTGGGAGGTGTCCCTGCCATGGATGGGAATTCCAGCCTTCCTAATCCGAGGCTTTCCGACATTCCGGGATTCCATGAGCTGCAATAACGGAGCTCTCCCTTAGAGGTCAGCCCAGCACCAAAACTGGCCCAATTCCCCGCTGCTGGATGCGATCCCTGCGAGCAGCCGGGATTTGGTTACCAAAGCCCGTCAGGGTGGGCAGGGATGGTCCCCGGTGCCTGCAGCCCCTCCCCTCGGGCTTCCCAAAGGATATTCCCAAAAACTGCGCTCTCCCGGGTGCTCTCCTGCTCCTTTCCATGCTCTGAGCTGTGTGGCTGCCCCGACCCGGGGATTCTCCTGTCTGGGGAAAGCCTGGCCAGCTCCAGATTTTGGGGAGCAGGATGACCTGGTCCTGCTGCTGTTGTGAAATTTTCCATGCCCAGAACAGCCAGGACAAACCCTCGGAGCTTTTCCTTATGGCTCAATTCCTCCTTCCCTCCTCCCTTCTCACAGACAAATACGACTCAACAAAGAGACACCCTCCCAAAAAAACAAAATAAAAACCCAAAACACCCCTCCACTGACAGCTCCTGCATCAGAAAAAAACCCAGCTCTTTCTTTGTTGTCTTTTTCTTCCCCAAATCCCTCCAGCATTAAACAGATTTCAGCATTGTTCTAAAAATAGAGGGATTAGAAATAATCCTCCAGCATGGAGCAACTGTTGGGATGTGGAACCCGGGGCTGCTGCCTGCCCTGGGGGCTTGGACCTTGGGGCTGAGCTGGGGGGAGCCCAGGGACCCCCAAAAACGGTGACTGTGGTGAGGAGGGGGCACTGCTGTGTCCCCAGGAGGGGGATCCCAGACAGAGATCCCAGACAGAGATCCCAGACAGAGATCCCAGAGATCCCAGGGCTGTCCCTGGCTGTGCTGACCCAGTGGGAGCCACCAGCTGGGAACTGACCCCATAAAATCAGGTGGGGATGGGATGGGATGGGATGGGATGGGATGGGATGGGATGGGATGGGATGGGATGGGATGGGATGGGATGGGATGAACAAGCTCCACTTGATCCACAGAGACAGGGAAGGAGGAAGCTGAGCTGCCCAGGGGTGACACAGAGGTCACCAGGCCATGCCAGAGCCCTTTCCCTGCATCTCTGGGCACAGGAGGAACCTGGCAGTGCCACAAACCCCTGGTGTTCCCTCACAGGAGCAAAGTTGTTGTGTCGGTGCTTTTCAAATCAATTTGGAGAAAAAAAAAGAAACACTTCAAAGAGTGAGATACATTCCTGTGATGACAACCGACTTGCAGCCAGGTTTTGTCGGCTGGAATTTGTTTGCAGCAAACGAGTCAATTTGTGTTTACAAGGAGGCAATTAGAGCTGAGGGATTGAAGCTTTCCCGGTGGGATGGGCCATCCCAAGAGCTGATCCCGCTGTCCTCATCATCGTCAACGCTCCACTGCCACCTGGAGCAGCGGGAAGGTGGTGGGAGAAGGAGAAATCAACCCAGGGACGAGGTGAAATCCATCTCCTGCATGCCCTGCTCACCTGCATCCATCCCTGCCAGAGCTGGGGGTGCAGCCAAGGGGGATATTCCTCACGGAAAACCGGGCACTAAACACCCCCAGGCATGAGCCAGGAATGCCCTGGATCACCCCAGTCCCTGCCAGGGAATCCCAGCTTTGCCATCACCTCGGGAGAAAATGCCCTTGCAGCTTTTGCAGGCTCAAACCTCAGAGTGGGATCTGCAAAGGCCACCCCGGGGCTTTGGGGGATGTTCTTTAAGCCAGGAAGCATTTGGGATGCAGGGAGGGTGCTTGGAATAACAGCTCAGCAGGCTGCAGGGAGGTTGGATGGGATCACAGCTCCAGGGGGGGAATCTGAAGCCTGAATTTTGGCCCAGGACCCCCCAGGCACACAACGCTCACCCCTGCCCAGCCTCTCCACCGGTTTTTGGCTCCTCTGGCTGAGTTTTCCAGCCTTGGCAGTGCTGACCCAGCCCCACGTGTCATTTTTCCCAGCTGATTGCCTTCCAGACTCTTCCCACGTTTGAAAGGAAGGAAAATCACCAGAGCTCATCCATCAGCAGCTGCCAGCTCAGCCCCTCTGCCCTTGCCGTGCCTGGGCATTTTTCCCTAAATCCCTAAATTCACTCAGGGATTCTGGGGAGCCCCATCCCACAGGAGCCCTGCCTGGTGGCCTCTGCCCGTGCTGCTCCCTCTGCCCGCAGCCAGAGCTGTCCCCTGCTGCTGCCTTTGTCCCCTGCTGTCCCCACGGGGAGGTCACAGCAGGGGCTGTGTCACAGAGCAGGGCTGGAGCTGCCCCCGCCCCTGTTTGGGGTAAAAGCCACCAGGGCTGTGACAAACACGAGTGTCCCAGGCACAGGAGTGTCACAGGAGTGTCACTGTCACAGAAGTGTCCCAGGCACAGGAGTGTCACTGTCACAGGAATGTCCCAGCCCCACGAGTGTCACAGGCACAGGAGTGTCACAGGAATGTCCCAGTCCCACGAGTGTCACAGCCCCACAAGTGTCACAGGAGTGTCCCAGCCCCACGAGTGGCACAGGCACAGCAGTGTCACAGGAGTGTCCCAGCCCCACGAGTGGCACAGCCCCATGAGTGTCACAGGAGTGTCCCATCCCCACGAGTGTCCCAGCCCCACGAGTGTCACAGGAGTGTCCCAGCCCCACGAGTGTCCCAGCCCCACGAGTGTCCCAGCCCCACGAGTGTCCCTGTCACAGCTGCTCCTGGGGCACACCAACCTTGCTCAACCCCACAGAAGCCACAGCCCCTGTGCAGCAGAGCTTTGGGAGCTGCTGGAGGCTTCTCCAGGGGGATGAGGGGGTTATTCCCAGCTGAAATATTGAATATTTCAATATGATGACATAAACATTTTAAAATATTTAAAGCATATATATTTAAATATGCAAAAGTGTATGTATATAAAAATAAAAATATGTAGTTATATATTCTATATATTTTATAGAAATATAAATTTATTATATATTAAATAGATAAAAAATGTAGTTA
>WEIU01021181.1:410787-437045 GCA_013389925.1 Aegithalos caudatus
CAGGGACACCTCCCACTGTCCCAGGCTGTCCCCAATGTCCAACCGGGCCTTGGGCACTGCCAGGGATCCAGGGGCAGCCACAGCTGCTCTGGGCACCCTGTGCCAGGGCCTGCCCACCCTCAGGGTGTCTTGTCACCCCCTGAGCTGCCAGAAGCTTTCCAAGCACCTGCAGACCCCCAAGGAGGCCGTGACAGAGCACACGGAGCACACACAGCACACACAGCACATGCAGCACACAGAGCACACAGAGCACACACAGCACACACAGCACACGCAGCACACACGGAGCACACGGAGCACACACAGCACACACAGCACACGGAGCACACGGAGCACACACAGAGCACACACGGAGCACACGGAGCACACCTTTGGCCCCTGGCTCCCAGTCCCCTCCCTCGCCCGCCCAGCTCCAGGTGCTGCCGCCTTACCTGGGCGTGGGGGATGCTCAGAGCATCTCAGGCCGGGGGGTTCCCATGGAGAATCCTCCCGGGGTTTAACCCCAAAATGAGCAGAGCAGGAGGGGATGTGGCAGAGCTGGGGCGGCCGGGGCTGTGCGGGGCCGGGGCTGTGCAGCTGAAATGCCACGGCGGGACCGGCCCGGGGCTCCGGGGCTAATTTTAGCCCCTCTGGGGTTTTATCTTACCACTTCCATTCTTGGAAAGCTCCCCCTGGGTAAATATAGAGAGGGCAGCGGGGTGGGGGGAGGCTGGGACAGGTGCTGGAGGCTGCTCGACCCCGCTGAGCACACACACAAAGCTTTTTCTCCGCTGTTTCCTCACAGAAATCGCAGGGAACGGGGAGGTTTGGGGTCCCTGCCAGGGCAGCACCGGCCTCTGCCTCACCTTGGCTGCTGCCAGGCACTCAAATTCCCTCTTAACCCCCCTCCTGTCCTCCGTGCCCCTTTTGAGAGTGATACAAATGGCCATTTGCAACCTCCAAAATGATTTATTAGACACCAGGACAAAAATTCTGAGGATGGTCTGGATTTCCCACCTGAGCCACTCTGGGCTGCACCTGCCAGAAGCAAACACAGTCAGGGCTTCCCAAAGCTGAACAGGACCCAGGAAGGCAGGAAACCTCCCAGGGCAAACAAAAGGAGTGGGAAGCAGCAGTGGGGCTCTTATCAAAAGCTGTCAGCTGGGAAGTGCAATCCTATTTTATCCAGCTCCCTTCAAACCCTCTCCAAACTCCTCGGCACTGGAGCAGAATGGGCTGGCAGTTTGGGGCAGCCTTATCATGGTATGAGATAATGAGAGACCCAAATTATCCAGCAGGAAAATCCCCACTGCTGCAAGAAGTGAAATCAGGGCGCTCTGTGAAATGTGTGATGTGTGCCACCACCACATCCCTGCTTTGGAGCCTCCCCGTGGAAAGCCTGGAATGCAGGAAATGGTCAATATTGATTTGGTTTGGACTTTTGGTTTTCCTCTCCAAACTCACTTCAAAAATAGATCATTGCTTCACAAAGGTCAATTGCCCCAAGCCAGTGGCAGGAATGGAGTTATGGAGTGTGATGTGGGTGAACCCTGGAGCAGGAGAGGGGAGTTTGGGCTTATTTTCCCTGACTGTCAGGAAGATGCAACCACAACAGGGATGCTGCAGCCACAAAAGCCAAGCCTGGCTGGAAGCCCCTTCCACAAACCACAGAAATCAAAGCAGCCATTAAAAAGACAGTGATATAAAGGGAAAAAAAGGGAATGCAGACAACAGAAGTGCTAGAAAATGTGAAATGTAGGAAACTTAGAGATGAAAGGAAAATCCTTGAATGGCAAATTAATGATAAACTGCTTGTTCTTTTGTTGTTGCTGCTGCTGTTTGGTTGTTAACCAGGAAAGATCTTAGGAACAGGGAGCAGATTAAACCCAGTTCTACCAAGGCAAACCCGAGAACCACCCCCAGCCTGGCTGGAATCCTGCATGGACTCAGGAGCAGGAACCTTTCCTTCCATCCCAGGGGGATTTCCAGCAGCAGAGCCAGGCCCCAGAAGGAGCCCAGGCAGAGGGGACAGAGCAGCCTGACCCATTTGGGATAAGCTTCCCAGTGCTTCAAACTCCAGGGAAGGATGAGGAGATGGGAAAAGCTTCCACCTTCTGCCTGAGCCAGGGCTGACCCGGCCTCTGCTCCAGGCAAAGCAGCTCCTGATCAGCTCCCTGTTAATTGGGGAAGAATTAGAGGGCAGAAGGGTATTTACTGACAGTCAATGAGTTTTTTGGGAAGGTAAATCCTGTCCAGAGTTGCTTCCATTAAAGAGATTATCGTTATTAACACAGCTGAAGAGAGCTAATGAGCTTGTGGATTTAGGAGAGCTAAGCAGTTAAAAGTTTAGAGCTAAACAGTCCCAAATAAATGATTTTGCAGGGATTAGGGATTTACTAACAGTGCTCAAGGTCGGGAAAGCAGAGTTGGGGAGTGGGGCTGCTGTGTCTCCTGCCTTTGGGCTGGGAGTCACTGCCACAGCACAGCTCTGGGCTCTGGAATGTCCCTCTGTGCCCTCACATGTGCTCCCAGCATTCCAAAACTCATCCCTGGGGTCCCCACCAGCGTGGGAGTGGCTCCAGCAGCGCTGTGAGCCAGGTGTTACCCAGGTGTTACCCAGGTGTTGTTATCCAGGTGTTATCCAGGTGTTACCCAGGAGAGGGCATGGACAGCAGCTCAGCATGCCTTGGCTGCACTCACCTCCCTGACACGGCCCTGCTGAGGGAAATTCCAGATTTGTTTGGTGCATCAACACACAAAATACAAAGTTAGGAAGGAAGGAGGAACCCAGCAATGTTTCTTCTCCTCCATGAGTCCTTCCTTGAGGAATTTTGGCAGCATTGGAGCACCAGGAGTTCATCTATGCTTTCACTGCCTTCAGGGAGCCCCTTCCCATTTGGAAAACAGGATAAAAGGGTGGTTTGGGTTGGGAGGAACCTTAAAATCCATCCCATCCCACCCCTGCCATGGCAGGGACACCTCCCACTGTCCCAGGCTGCTCCAAGCCCTGTCCAGCCTGGCCTTGGGCACTGCCAGGGATCCAGGGGCAGGCACAGAGCCCAGAGCCCCCTGCTCCATCCATGGTGGGGTTTGGTTATTTACAGATTTTTATTGATTCCCTTCCCTCTCTCCCACAGATCCCAGACCTGTTGTTGAGAGAAGGGCTTTGTATCCTCCTCCCTTTGTATCCTCCACTCCTCCAAAGAGAGGGAAAATAAAATTCCAGGAGAACACTGGAATCCATGAGCTGTTTGCAGACAAGACACTCCAATTAATACACCTTTTGTCCAAATTTCTCCCAAATTAAATTGCAGCTTTATCAATTCTAGCCGGTGTTAATGCTAATAATCCAATTAAAATGCAAAGCAAGTCTAATTAAGGTAAATGAAGGATTTCACTGGCAGCATGAAGAACATTTAAAATTAGCAAGAAGGGAAAAAGCCTGAGAAATACCCAGGGACTGAGTGTACTGCAGTGCCAGGCCCATTTCATTGCCTTAAAACATAGAAAATACCCATTTTAAGGTGGAAAAATATTCATATGGGGCTGGCTAATGGGTTTGGAGTCTGTTCCCAGGGTTCAGAGAGAAGTTTTGTTCCTGGAATCTCCCTCTTGAGCATCTTCCCATCTCAGCTGAGTTTGTCTGCACTCAAATCTTTAACACTTCACCATCCATGACTAAAAAGAATGGGATAAAAGAGGATTTTTCCAGGCTATCACCAGCAGCTGCACTGTGGGGTCCTCACTCTGAAGCCATCAGAAAACAAATCTCTTCACTGGACCCCTGCAGCTGGGACTCAGCTCCCTCCAGAAGCTCTGGCTGCTCCTCAGCTGTGGAAGCCAGCCTGGACACACCTGTGGCCAGGTGAGAGGGACAGACAGCTCTCCAGGAGCAAGGGTTTAATACAGAAAGAAAAATTTAAATTAAAAACTAATAATAATAATAAATTAAAATACCCAGAATAGCACAGTTTGCAGAAGACACCAAGATTTGATACAGTTCCATTGGTTATATTCCCTTTTTTTCCCATTAGTTTTATTCCTTTTTGGGTTGTTTTTAATATGCTGCACTCCCCATTCCCCCCAAACCTGGGATCACCCCATTTCTGTTCTGTAGAGGGGAAGTGGCTCCACACTCACTTCATTAATTAAGATCCTTTAACTGACTTCACCTTTCCAAGTGTGGAGTTCTGAGTTATCACCCAAAAAACAGAGCAGCCACTTCCTTTAAAAAGGCAAAGTGTTTATTTTTGTAGGGAATAAAAAGACCTGCAATCCAAGAGAGACTCCATGGGACACAGAGAGAGAAAAGACACAATTCTCCTCTAGACAAGATCAGCTTCAAGCAGTGCAGGGACTCAAGTGCCCCACAGAGCCCTGGGGCACAACAGGGGCTCATCCCCCACAAATGTCCCCCACCAGTGACACAGACACAAACAGCAGCAGGGACATTCCCATGCCAGCACCACACACAATTTTAGGGACAATTCCTACAAGGATCAGGTTGGGGATGCCAAGGAAAATCCAGCTGGAGGATGGGAGCCAGTGCTGAGTTACTCCAGTAGTTTCTGCTACATTAAATAGATGGAAATATAGGAATGATATAAAAACAACCCCTTGGTCCTGCCTCTGCTCCTGCAGCTCCCAGGGGGACACATTAATTAATGTCATTAACAAATCTGCCCTAACGAATGGCCCACCTGGCTGCCTGGTCCCAGGCAAAGGTTTTACCTTTCCCTGCTTCCTCAGCTAATTAATCAAGTGCTGGGTGATAATTAAAATATAAATAGGACATTCAGAGCTGGTCCTGTCCCCAGGGAATGCCTGGATGTGCACGAGGGAGGGATGGAAACCAGGAATAGCTGGGAGAGGTCCCTATAAAAACAACCCCAGCCCTCAGCACAGAGCAGAGGGGTGGGGAGGAGAGGAAAACACATTTGGAATTCTCCTGGGCACTCCTGGATATCCAGCACTGCCTCGTGCCAGGAAATTCCTCTGGGCTCTGAGGCTGCCCAAGGCCAGGCCTGCCAGGAGTGAAAGAGCCTGGAGCAGGAGCTCTTCCCTGTCCAAGGCTTTTCCTGGGTGTGCCTCAGCTTTGGGAGCAGCTCTGAGGGTTCTCTGCTTCCAACAACAGCCACAGGGCTGCTCCACACCAACATTCCCACCTGGAGATCCTCAGGAGCTCTGGGCACCTCCAGCTCCTGACAAATCCCACTCTGCAGGACTGGGGAAGCTTCCCAGCACCCTCCAAGCCCATCTCCTCCTCCATCCCACTCAGGATGGCTCTGCATCAAAGCAGGTGGATTTTTATTCCAAGGAATGAGCTTGGAAAGGCAATCACAAAGCACAGGAACAGACCAAGAGTAAATCAGATCTAAAAGCTTTCACAAACTGCTTTTCCTCACCCCTGAAGAGGCCATGGAGAACTAAAACCATGGACAACCCAATTATTCCCACTTTTTCCCTGCAGAGCAAAGAGCACCAACTGGATTTTCTCTCCCACAGGTGACAACTGCAAAAGAAAACCCCAGCTGCAAACCCCTCAGAACAAAGTTCACATTAAAGACATTTCAGATGAAGCTCCACGAGTCCCTCTTGTGCTTCAGAGTAGGACAGGCAGGGGCCAATACAAGGTTACACCTGGTTGTAGCACAGGAGATGCTGGGAACAGGCAGGAAGCCATGGAATGTCCTGGAGAAGCCATGGAATGTCCTGGAGAAGCAGGAGCTCCAGAAAAGGGAGAGTTTTACACAAGCAGAGATCATCAACATCAAATCAGACCTTCTTCTCTCCCAGTCACAGGAGTCCAAATGGAAAGAAGTGCACAGCTCCAAATAAAAGCAGGATTTCTGACCTCACAAAGCAGGGCTGCTCCCTTAGGAATGAATCAGTTGCAGAAACCTTTCCCAGCAGCAGCAGATTCCCAATAGAGGAACAGCTTCTCCATTCCTTCCACACTTCCAGGGAGCAGAGAACAGGGCAGGGCACTCCAGGAGCAGGAGCAGCTTTCCTGGGCAGCAGATCCCACCTGAGCTCAGGACCTTGCAGGGCTCTGAACAGCTCCTCATTTCTGCTCTTCCAACAGCCCAGAGTCACCACCAAAACAAAAAAACTTCTCCTGCACTGGTTATCAAACCATGAACTTGTGGAAAGAGAGGAAACCCTGGAATCTTTTCCAGCCCCTAAATTCCAGCACCAGCATAAAAGGCTTTTAATACACTGCAGCCTTGGCCTGAGCCTGTACATTCAAATTTGAGACTTAATTTTGGGGTTTGGCTCTGTTTTGCCACTGGAGTTAAAAGCAGCAATATTACCCCAAATACAACACTGAGTAACCTGGTGGTGGTTGTACACACTTGTGGTAACACTGGAGTTTTGTGGAGACATTTTTAGGAACAAGTAAAGATTATTAAACTCCTCCAATGGCAATTCCAAAGGCAAAGCAACATACAAATATTTCCAGTAGCCTTCTGCAAGCTGGATTTGTACAATAATTTACCAATGGCATCTTTAAATCCTTCAGTAGTCAATCAAAATCCTCCCCAGTTCTGGATCTCTAATAAAAATTAGATGATTTATTACAGATATTCAAAGAACTGATGATCCATAGAATCCTAAAAAGTGGCTTCATGTCCCATTTTCTCCCAGATTTGGGGATGGATGTTGCCCATTAACCCTGGGAAGAAAAGACAGGCCTGATCCATCAGTCACACCTGGGTCAGGATTTCCAGTGTCTCATTTTGAATCAATCACTCTTGGAGCTCCCACTCCTTCCTTGACAATAACTTTATTTATTTCTGACAAATCCTCAATTTTAAAAAACTTCCTCTCTGCTATTCCAGGCAGTGGAGAAACTCTGTGCTCTATTTTTCCTTGGGTCTTCCATGTGCTTTATAAAATAGGTATTTTCTTACCCAAAATGAGCCTCTCAGGGAGGTTTTGGTTGGTTTTTGGACACTGGATTTGCCCAGTGATTTTACCATGGGTTAAAAGCACATGAGCACAGTTATTCCACTTTCTGGTGTTGCAATGCAACATTTCTACTTTCACTGGAGATTGGGAAGGCTCAAATATTTCCAGTTGGCTTCCAGACTTTTTATAAAAGACAAAAAGTGATTTGAGAACTTAATGGGAGCAGCTAATTGAAACAACAGCTTGAAGAGAGAGCAGAGCACTTCCTGAATAAAGCTGCAGAGGGGATTCTGTGCAGTTCAGCACAGAACAAGGACAGTGGCACAGCTTTCCTGGGGGGAGGTGAATCCTGCAAGCCCCCAAGGCCACACCACAACCTCAGAAATGTCCTCAGGCCTTGGCCTTGATAAGCAGCACCCTGAGCTTATCAGGAACACTGGCTGCTCCCAGGGATGGAGTTTAGCCAGCAGCCCTGGAATCTGATTTTTCTTGCCTGGATAACAACTCAAGTGGAACATTTTTGTTGTTGACCTTTCAAAGGAAGATGTTGACCCAAATTGCAGCCAGGCTGGAAAGTGACTCTGATAAAATCATTCTCTATAAACAGGGAACTCGAGGGGAATTTTTCCCAGGGATACACCTGGACCTGCTCCTTGGGGCTGTGCCAGAGCCAAAGCACAGGGAATGCTGCCCTCCTGGATTATGGAGTACTTTGGATTTGTGAGTTCAGCCTCTAAGGGAGCTCCTGTTGTGCTTATAGGAAATTCTACATAAAGCCCTTGTTCAATTCCTCACCTGCTGTTGAATTCAAGTGCTGCTACTGATTCTCAGATTCCAGGAAACCTTTAGGCCTGAACTGTTGCTAATTCCAGGGCTCAGTCTGGCAGGATGCCCCACTCTGAACCTTGTGACTCAACAGGAGAACCTCCCTCATTCCCTTTCATCCTTTTTCCATCCCCAGCCTCCACACTGGTTGATTTTAGTTTTAGATTGCCTGATTTTCTATTTTAGTTTTCCTGTGTGCTTTAACCATTTAACAAGTAACAGAGTGAACCCTGCCAATGAATTTGGTCACACTTTTTATATCAAACCTGCCTCTCCCAAGGATTCTTTGGGTGACCTTCAAACACTGATTTGTGACACCCAATCCCTAGGGAGAGAAATCCTTGTTTCTTCTGTTTCTTCCTAAGTTCACTGCCATGTGAGATACTGTTCATGAGACAGACAAAACATCCCTAAAGTTCCCTGAATTTGAACACTCCCTAGAATCAGCCAGTGATTTCATCATTTTAGGCCCCATTTCAATATCAGAACACAGCCCATCTCTAATTGCTGTCTCATCAATAATTACAGCTTGGAACTGAGTTAGTCTCTTGCTTCAGTTTAACCAAAACCACAAAATAAGAGAGAAAAATTCCACATAAATGTTCTCCTGTCTTTCCTCATTTCCAATCCTCCCTCTTATCACAAATCCACGTGTTCCAGGCTGGCTCTGGGGATTGCTGCACTCCCATCAAATAAAGGAGGTCCATAAAAGTTGATTCTTCAAGAGCTCAGCTTGGAAAGAAGCTGCTCAACTGAGGGGGTCAGCAAAAACCCTGGAGAAGCTGCAGCAGAAGAAAACCTCCTCACAAACACTGACTACAGACAGGACCCAACAAAGAGCACACTGCAAACTCCAACACAAACCCAGCCACGGCCTGGCTGGGCACGGACACGGTCTGAGAAGGCACAGGGGGTTTGGTTTTGTGTAACAAATATGCATAGGAAACAAAACATGAATCAGTTCTGCTACAAGGCAAGGGTCCATGCAGAGATTCATCCACAGCTAAGAAAGGTTGGGGGTTTTTTATCATTTGAAGACAGACTGATTTTTTTTCTCTTTTTAAGGTGACCTTGGACCACCACTGAGAACATCCTTCCTCCTGCAGTTACTGCTCAGCTCCTCATGGAATTGGCAAGATTTCTTCCAGCCTCAAAGAGCAGTGCTGGCAGGCAGCCCTAACCCTCAGAAATGCACGTGTTCCCACTGAAAGCCAAGTTCCCAGGAATGGCAGGCAGGCTCCTGGAGCTCTGCACCACCTGAGCTGCAGGAGGTGTCCCCCAGCAGCTGCTCCCCAGCCCTGCACACCCCTACTCACACTCAGCTGCAAATGGGGGCTGCACCAGCTCCCCTGAGCTTCTCCCAGCAGCTCCCACAGCTCAGCCCTGGTGCTGCACATCCTCCCTGGAGGCTCCAAGATCCTGGGGCTGGGCTGGGCTCTCCTTGTGCTTCTGGTGCCCCAGGGAGGGGCCATTGCTCAGCACAGGGGCTGCTCCCTCTGCACAGTCCTGGGGAGGAGCTGGGGCTTTGGCAGCAGCAGCTCCTGCCTTGGGTGAGGTGCAGCCTTTGCTGGGCACGGGGCCGTCGAGGATAGGGAGTTTCTGCAGAAAGAAAAAGGCATAAAATCAAATTGATAATACCTAGATGTCAGAGAGGGACAAAAACCAGGTGTCAACACAACAACCCTGTGGCAGTTGTGTTTTCCAGCTCTGAAATCTAGCACTGAAGTAGCTGGACACAGATCCTCAAATGTCTGACACTAAAATCAGAAATACTGAAAACAGATCCTCAAATGTCTGACACAAATATCAGAAATACTGAAAACAGATCCTGAAATCTCTGACACCAAAATCAGAAATACTGAAAACAGATCCTCAAATGTCTGACACTAAAATCAGTGTTTCATTAGTAAAGCTGAAGTTTTCAGCATTAACATTACCCCAGCAAAGGACACTGATACCCTTCTCACTGGTGTATTTTAAAGAGTGCATTTTAATTCCTTTGGGGACATTTTGAGCTTTCTGACACACAGAACTGCCACTGAACCCCTCATTTTTGACCCTTCAATGCCAACATTTCATCTCAGTTAACTTCCAAGCCCCCAGGGGAGGGGAAGCCCCTGTGCCTCACGTTTTCCAGGTGGGATGCATTGTCCTCCAGTGTCACCTTCTGGCTGAGGCAGCTCAGCAGCTGATCCAGCACACACTGCTTGGGGTGCATGCCCTTGTCAAAGCGGTTGTACATCCCACACCAGAACCTCAACAACAGCAAAAAACCAGCAATTAGGGCCTCAGCTGGACATTACTGCCAAAAAATGCATGTTGGTGAATGTTTTTAATCAATTGAGATTAGGAATTCATTTTAAAACCTGTCACGGCCTTGGATTATTAAATTCAGTAGCATTAGGAAACTTTTCTTCAAGTTAAAAAAAAACCTGGCAGCAAATATAATAGGATGAAAATACTTTTTTTTTTTTAATAGCAGATTTATTGGAAGCTTGGGCAGCTTATCTTCCACTCCTTGGTTTGCCCAACCTCCCAACTTTCATTTGCATACACAGCAGTTAAAATCCCATTTTCATCCCCCCCCTCTCTCAGCAGGGCCCAGGAGTGAGGCAGAAACAAAGCCTGGGAAAAACCCTGAACTGGGCACCAAAATTCCTGCTTGAAAAACCTCCTTAATATACACTGAAAAGGAGGAAAAGAGGAACTTTTTCAAACACTTCAATGTGACAGAGCAAGCAGTCAGGGGGTTCTGTCTGAAGTTCTGCTTTTCCTTGCCTTTCCCCACCCTCTTGTCTCAACACCAAATTAAAAAATATTATTTTAAATTACAAAAAATATTACAAATAAATAATCTGAATATTTACAAATAAATCATCTGAATTTATTTCACCTTTGCACTGCTCATCTTAGTTTATGCCTGAGGAATGGAGGGGAAAGGTAAAATAAACCAAGCTAATCAGCACAAATCTATCTGATTTAACCTGAGTTATCAAGGAAAGAAATGCTTCTCTCCTTCCCCTTCTTAACTGAGCCACTTACTGGAAACTGAAAGGCAGAGTGTTTGGTTGAAGCTCTTTGTAAGCTGTAAACCCTCTGTACAAAGGATTTCTCAACTCCTGCTTCCTCTGCAAGAGGAAAGGCCACAGGGAATGGGTCTTCTCAAATATTCTGGCAAGTACAAAGAACATCTGATCACTAAAAAAAGGCAGCAAGTAGATTAACAACTGCAGCTGTTGGGAGCAGAATTAGATTAAGGGAGCTAAGAACTGTTTTTATGCTGGATCTGATTGATTTCATAAGCACAGGATATTAAAATGGAGATTCTCTTGTCCAGAAGGGATATCTTCAAGTTATTATTGTGCTCCAAACTAAAACATCTCTTTTTGGGGATTTAATTCTATTTCTTTTCTCCCATTGTCTTGATAACTGGTTATGTTCTACCGTCTCAATTCTATCCAGCACACCCACCCTGCCCCTTTTTCCAGACATTCCAGGGGATGTGTGGCCTGCTGGCTCCAGGAAGTTCAAGTTATTATTGTGCTCCAAACTAAAACATCTTTTTTTGGGGGGGGATTTACCTATTTCTCTTCTCCCATTGTCTTGATAACTGGTTTTGTTCTACCATGTGTGGCCTGCTAGCTCCAGGAAGTTCAAGTTATTGTGCTCCAAACTAAAACATCTTTTTTTGGGGGGGGATTTACCTATTTCTCTTCTCCCATTGTCTTGATAACTGGTTTTGTTCTACCATGTGTGGCCTGCTAGCTCCAGGAAGTTCAAGTTATTGTGCTCCAAACTAAAACATCTTTTTTTTGGGGATTTACCTATTTCTCTTCTCCCATTGTCTTGATAACTGGTTATGTTCTACCGTCTCAATTCTATCCAGCACACCCACCCTGCCCCTTTTTCCAGCCATTCCAAGGGTTGTGTTGCCTGCTGGCTGCAGGAGGGCCCAGCTCACCTGAGCTCCTCCCTGTCCTTGTGGCAGGTGCCCAGGAAGTTGCCAAACTGGCAGGAATAAACGTGGTCGTGGATTTCCAGCAGGAAGCGCTCGCTGAACTCGAAGGAGCAGGGGAACTGCTGCATCAGCTGCCACACACACTCCACAAACTGTGTGAACACAGGGGACACCTCCTTGGGGTCCCCATCCAGGTGGCCACACCTGGGGAGGTGCAAAAAGCAAAATAAATCCTCTGTCAGCCATCACAAAATGTGCCTTTGCCATCAGTTTTCTTCCAGATGGAGTTAATGCTTTGAACTTGGGCAAGTCCTGAGAAAGTGCAGGAGATCCTGCAGGAGAATCTCCAGGCCTGGCTGGAGCCCTGGGGGTGGGACAGGCTGCCCACAGTGGGCTCACCACCCCTGGGAGTGTTTAGAGAGGTGTGGAGGTGGCACCTGGGGACATGGGTTAGTGCTGGGTGAACTTCATGATCTTGGAAGTCTTTTCCAACCTTCATGGTTCTGTGATTCCATGATTAGCACTCCTCAAATAATAGGATTTTGCAGGTAGGAAAACACCCAGAATTCAAACCATGATTTTGTAAAGCAATAAGAACACAGTGAGCCTGTGCCCTCAGCAGACCCTGGCTCTGTGTCACCAATGCCAGTATTTCCCCAAGGTTTTCTCCTTTTCATTTCAATTTTTCATGGGATCCCCTAAACCTGCAGAGAGTTTTGGTTCCACTCCCCACAGGGGAACGTGCCCCTCTCACCTGTGTGAGAACTTGTGGCCCATTGCAATCCACTCCTTTTCTATCAGGACCTGCAGGTTCAAAACAGATTAAGAAAAGAGCAGTAATTTGGTTAAAAAGGCAAAATGAAGCCTTTGGAGTTAAAGCCTAAAAAGCTGACAACCTGCTGACCCTTTTGCTATAAATATATGCCCAGAAGTCTATGGGAACAGGAATTGTGATTTACAGATTATCCAGTTACCAAGGCAATGGCCCTGCTGGAATCAGAACTCATTTCAAAACTATCATTTTGAGGGAGTTTCTAAGTTGTTAAAATCATAATATATAAATATATTGAGCTCAAAGAATTAACAGCTTAATATTACACTGTGCTACTTAATTTGGAAAAGAGTGTTGTGATATCCAGCAAAATAAATCAGTAACTGGAGTTCAACAAATGTTTAACAGACAAAAAGATATGTAAAGTACAGCTGTGTAATGAGGAGTTCAGGATGAAATCAGAACAACTATGTGGCATTTTTTAAATAGATGCCTGTAGTTAAAGAAAATCATAACTCTTATAATCTGTTTTCCTTACAGATAAATAAAATAATCTCTTTTCCTTACAGATGTCTCACAAGGAACCACATGAGTGAAGCTGTATCCATCATTTCTTTGCTGGATCATATATAAAGATAATCCCTGCTATCCAGATTAAGAGGAGAAAGGTGGAAACTTTTTGAATTGCTTTTTGAATTTTTCCATTCCTTGCACTGGTGATGAATTCCTTTAGGAATAAGCCCTTGTCAGGGGGCTTGTGCCTACAAACCATGAGGACAGGCAGGGATGTGTCTGTGTCACTGCTCCTAAGATAAATCCTCATTCTCAGTTCAGAGACAAAGCCCAGGCAGATGTTTCTGATGTGCTGATGGAATTTTAACTGTTAAAAGACTGCAGTATAATCCAGAAACAAAAACAGTAACAATAAAACCAGCATGGAATACAAAGAAACAGTCCTGGCACTGGAAAAGGCCAAATCTGCATTGTTCTGATTTCAGGGATTCCTTCAAGGAGCTCTCCTGAGACAGAGCAGCTCTTCAGGTATTTAACAAGAGATGAATGGAAAGAAACATCACAGACTGCCCTGAATTCATGCAGGGATGGCTGCAAATTAAGAAGAAGTCTGCACTAGAAGCAAACAGCCAAATTAAAATGAAATGGCTTTTACAAAGGCGTGTAATGATACAGATTTGACTGATGGACAGGGGACAGGACTGAGTTCACCCAATTTGAAATCCCAGCAGGTAAGAGACCTGCAGGAGAAACTCCTCCAGCACTTTTGGGTGGATTGCTGCCAGAGCTGCATCCTCTGCTGAGATCTCTCATTAGTGGCTCCCACGTAGACATTGCAGGAAACAAGGATTTGGGAATTGTCAATCAGCTGCTGCCGTGCTGCTCACAGCAGCTCCAGCTCACCACAGAACCAAAGCTGCTCTATGCAGGTCACCTCTACTTGTCCAGGAAATGTCCTGAGCCCTTCCCCAGGGCCTGCAGGCACTGGAATTGCAGCGTGTCCTTACCATGAAGCCTTTGAAGGTCCTGTAGAAGGGGTCCAGGAGGAGGCTGGCCAGGGAGCAGACCTGAGCCGTGCGGTCCCAGCCGTCGGAGCAGTGCACCAGCACGCTGGCCCTCTCCTCCCTCACAGCCTGCAGGGACACAGCACAGGCCTCAGGGACATGCTGGCCCTCACCTGCACCACCCCAGATCCCAGGGAATGGTGCTCATCTCTCCCCTGGCCTGTGGAAATGCACCAGTCCACCAAGAGAAGCCCCAGCTAGAGCAAAGTGCTGCGGCAGGGTGGTAAAAAAACAGCCCCTGTGGTTTCTGGAAGGCCAAGGATTCCCAGGCTCTTCCTCTGAGGAAGGAATTTGGTGCATGAGTAAAAAAATAGTTGGACAGCTAGGGATTAGAACTTCAAGAAAAATTAGAAGCGTTTCTTGCTTGTGATGTGGGCAAATTGTGAGAGACAACCAAGGTTTAGTACTCACTCCTCTCACCACACACTTCCTGCACACCCCTTACTGCTCCTGAGTGACTTCCTTCCTTCTGCCCGACCTGCAAAGCCAGCAGCTCTGCAGACATCAGGACTGTGCTGAATAATCGCAGTCAGTGTCCACATCACATCAAATCAGGAGAAAATAAATGGGTCAAAACAATCCCTCAATTAAAGCAGAGCAGTGGGTGAATAATGAGCACAGGGCTAGGAGTTGGAAAGAACTATAGAAAGAAGTATAGAAAGGTTTATAAAGGTCATTTATTCACATTTTGTGATCTTATGTTTCAAATGAGCCCTAATAAAGCCCTGGTACAACACAGGACACAGGACCTGTATTTGCCCAGCACGACCCAGCTTTTTTGGAGAGATTAAACCAACCTGCACACCACCTTCTCCCCATGACCACCTTCCCAACCTTGCAGCAACACAGCAGGAGGCATTTAGGAATGCATCTGCAGCAGGAGAGCAGCTTTACCTTGGCCAGGAAGACCCCTGCATCCATCACAGCCTTGATGTGCCGCAGCCAGCCCGAGTTCTCCAGCCCCGTCAGGAAATCGCTCATGGAGGGGGATTTCATCTCACACACTGGGGGCACACAGAGAGTCAGAACAGCAGCCCCTGCACCTCCTCATTATCCCTCTGAAAATTCTAAGTGCTTGCAGCAATATCCTGTCTAAAGGACACACTAATGGTTGTGTATTTTAAAATTCATAGCTAAAAAATCGCTGGTTTTGAGAGAATTTGAGGCTCTGGAAATCTCCTCCTGTTCTTTGTTTAAAGGGTAGCTCATTATTTATTCAGCTGTGGGTTTTTTCCAGCAGTGAGCTGTTACTTCACTCTAAATCACCATCACATCTATAACCACTCACTCACTTCCCAAAGATTTGAAGTTATTTCTCTCTAATTTAGAGACAGAAATAAGTCTAACCTTGAAGGCAACTCAGCTGCTCTAATGAAACTCAGCACAAAAAATACTTAGAGTAATAAAGTTCAGAACAGTCCATAAGCCCCAGTGAATGAGATTTTATCACTGTTGGAGAAGTATATGGCAGCAAACAAGTTTTTATTCTGCCACTTCTCCCAGCAAAAAATAACTGTGCCAGGAAGAGGCAACTGAGGACTCAGAGTTGTGATCAGGCCCCTCTTTTGGGTGGGAACAGCCCCATTTTTGTCCAAGGTCACTATGGATCCTGCAGGGCCACCTGGGAGCATCAGTTACCCACCTATTTTGAAAAAAGATGAGCATTATGGTGGTTATTAAAATATTAAACTCCTATTTTGGATGACAGCACTTGAATTGCAAAATTCTCCAAAGTTCTTTTGGTGAAACTTTGGGCCTCATTGACCTCTTGATCCCCAATTTTTAGGTGATTCTTCTGCCCTGCTTTGCATTCTTCCCTATGATCACAATCAGCTTAATTACTCTGCATTTTCATAAATTTATGTATTAAAACATTAATTTAATATGTTTTAAAGAAGTTTGGTTAAAAGGAATCAGAAATAAATGAAAGTTAGAACAAAGTATGTATGAGACTCAAGTCTTTGGAAGATCATGCCAAAACTGTATTTCAACACAGAAATATTGTTAATACTCCAAATATAGCAAACCCCAAAAGGCATCTCTGAACAACCTCTGTTGGTTTTCTTTCAATAACTCATGAGGTAACCATAAGACTGTCTTAGCTGTAAAATTAACATTTCTCTAACCTTTTTCTATTCATTTGGCACATTCATCAAGGAATGTTTTTAGTATTAGTTGCTATTTCTGAACCACTATAAAACTATGCACAAGAACAAAGAAAATGTCAAGCAGGAAAGTAATTTAACAGCATTAATACTTTCAGCCACTTGAATGCAGCAAACAAAACAAGATGCTGGCTTTGCTTCCATCAGAACATGTTTGTACATGGAATATTTGGATATAGAGCAGGAAGTTCTGTCCAGAGGGGTAAGAAAAACCCTTCCCAGGGCTGCACCCACCTTCCAGCAGTTTCTGCAGGCTGCTTCTCATCACATGGATGTTCTCTATGCCAATGAATTTAAAACGAATGTTTTCATAATTATCTTCATTCTCATAGCCCTTCCCAGCAGCTCTGTTGGCCATGGCATTCAACTGGCAAATTCAAGGAGCAGAAAATTTAAAAGAGAAAATGACAACAAAATTCAGAGAGGCTCTTTTGCAAGTTCATTTTTTTTTTTTTTTTAATCTCCCAGAAAATGTACTGGGCAAAGCTGTTACTCAGCTGTAGTTCCCCACCTCCCAGATAGTTCTTTCAGCTGTTTCAATAAAATTACTGCAGTTCATTAGTCACAGGCTCATTAAAACCCTGCTTAGGGTAGTATAAAGCCCCAGTGTCTGCTTTCAGGGACACAAAACCTGCCCTAACTGTGAGTTTACCTAGGGAAATTCAGAGACAGGTACAGGAAAGTAGAACTAGGAAAGCCATTTTTAACAGGGCCATACTTCCATGGTGGTACAAAAATAGTAAAGGAATTCCCAACTTTCACAAACACACATGCACAGAGGAAACAAAGCCACCTGAGGAAATACAGAAACATTCAAACTGAGCAGAGAGAACAGAGAACTGCAGGAGAAGGAGAAGAGAAGCCAGGTGCTCTAACAATCCCCCAAAGCAGTTCAAGAGCTACCAGGACAGCTTTGGTAGGGACAGAAAACAGAGCAGCTCAACACCCTCTTATCAATTTGGGCAGCTTTTGGGAGAGAAGGGTCAGATAGGGTGCAGATACCTCTAGAACTGTGAAATAACCCCAGTGCTTCAGTTCTGCCACAGTGGGACAGTGGCCTTAGAAGGAGAAGTGTCAGCAATTACAAATTCTCCCCTTATCACCAAATGCTTTAGCACAAACTGCCACCAGAGATGGATTTCAGTGGCACATCTCTGCTGTACCAAAAGAAATGCACATACCATTGCAGAACAGGGGATCTCTAGGAAATGTCTAAACACACACTGGAGCAAGGTGTGAAACACTCCATATTTTCCACAAAAAGACTTTTTCTTTCTTGCCCTTGCCATTGTTTAACTAAACTTGTAGTTTATATAAAATAACTGCAAGATCTGAACAGTGAAGCTGGTTTTCAGAAAGCTCCATTTCCAAAAAATCAGAGCAATTTAAGTACTTGCAGTTAAATAATTGTGTGCTATGAAAACCCTTGTGTTCTGACTGGCTTCTACCAACACTCCTAATCCATATGTTTTCAAGAGAATCATTGGAATTGGTTTCTAAATTCAGTTCCTCAAGAAGACAGTCATTAAAATTTTCATTTTGCAAATATTTCCTCTCAAATAAACCCTCTCAAGTTCTAGCCCCAAATAGCGGGGCTGAGTTGTATTAAGCTCCATCATGAGTGTTATATTTAAAAGGAAAAAAAAAAAGGGAGGGATTGCTTTTCATAGCTTCTCTTCCTCCAGCTCTACCAGTAAAAGCCCTTCAGCCTCATAGAGCTGAGCCCTGAGGCTTCTCTCCAACCCCACTTCCAGTTCTCTCCTTTATCCTTTAGGACTGTGCAGGAAAATGCTTCATGTTCACAAGTGCCAGTTCCATCAGGTCATCCTGAACACAAACCTCAAACCCAGGACTCTCCAGGAGGGCAAATCCTCAGGAAGAGTTCACATCCCACTTGCATGGCCTGAACCGGGAGCCCAACCCCACATTCCTGCTGCAGCAGCGACCCAGAAGTGTGACAGAAGGAAGTGCAAACAGCACTGCTCACTGACACAAGAGATTAGAAAGCAGCCCCGAGCCCATGGAGGTACCTTTGGCCTCGTGTCTACAACATACATGAAGGGGCAGCCGGGGTTGGCCTCTCGGATGGCCTGGAGCATCTGCTCGTCCTCCAGGCAGCGCGCGCTGAACCCGGCCAGGGGCTGGCTGCAGCGGCACAGGGCGGCCTGAGGGAGGGGGACAGAGTGAGGGAGTGACAGGGACAGCCTGGGCTGCCCCAAACACACCAGCAGTGCCCAAACACACCAACACTGCCACAAACACACCAGCAGTGCCCAAACACACCAACACTGCCACAAACACACCAACACTGCCCCAAACTGCTGCCACAAACACACCAACACAGCCCCAAACACACCAACACTGCCCCAGCCTCTCCTCCTGCCCCAAACACAGCTCCAGCCTGCAGCTCCTGCCCCAAACACCGCTCCAGCCTGCAGCTCCTGCTGCCCCAAACCCCTCAGAGTCACAGCTGAACTGTCCTCTGTGCACCTTCTGAAGAGCTGCTGCTATGCTGGACACACACTGGGACATTTCACAAAGTAAAAACTTTGGGAAAATTGGAGTAGTGAAGGTGAGGAGGTTCAACCTGCTCTGCCTGATGGACAGCACCCCAAATGTCAGCAGTTCATGGAAGCCCAGAATGGCTGGCTGGAAAGGAGTTTAAAAACATCTCATTCCATCCCCTGCAATGGGTAGGGATGCATTCCACTATCCCTGGGTGCTCCAGCCTGGCTTTGGACACTCCCAAGGATCCAGAGGCAGCCACAGCTTCTCTGCCAGGGGCCCCCACCCTCCCAGGAAACAATTCCTTGCAATATCCCATCTGACCCTGCCCTCTGGTAGTTTAAAACCATTCTCACTTGCCCTGTCACTATATTCCCATAGAAGTCCCTCTCCCTCCTTTCCATGAGCTTCCTGAAGGTGCTGGGAGACAGCAATTTCTCATGTTTTCCATTTGGTTTCTATTTCCAAACTATTCTTTTGAGTTTTCCTTATTAGTTGCTGCTGTTGCACATTCAGAGCAGCACTGGGTGTATTTTAAGGAAATTTCATTAGTTTCCAGCACAACTCCAGGCAGTGCCCAGGTCAAGGCACGCTTCCTCAGGAAAACAACAATTTGGCTGTGACTAAATTTTCCTCACATCAGCATCTAAAACACTGCTGAGGCAGCAAAGTTACAAATTTACATTCTGGTCTTCAGTGGAAAAAAAAAAATGAAACCTTCACTTATTCTGAACTAGTGGGGATTTATTTCAGGGTGGTTCCTCCTCTTCAATACTAAGAAAATCCAGCCAAGTCAACATAAAACTTGGTAAAACATTATTCAGTATAGCTAAAGAGATTAAAAAACCTCACATCAGAAGGAATTGCTGAAAGCTGATTAAGAAAAAATTCCCAACAGGAAGCTTGGAAAGTCTGTGCTTTTGGCAGAGCTCTGGATGCATTCCAGGCATTTGCCTTTAGTGCATTCTGTGACTCAGAACGAAAGCCATTAAGAGAAGCATAGTTCTCAAAGGCCTCAAATCTAATAATTATCTTATTCTTTCCTTTCATTAGAAGGGAACTGGACAAAAAGGAGAACCCCCCCAAGGCAGCAGGCAGTGAAGCACTAACATTGTTTTCCTTGTATAAGTAAGAAAGCACCGGAATCCGCCCTCGGCTCCTGAACCTTGAACTTCCCATCACCACGGCCTTGGTGGCAGCTCGAGGCACCACGATCTCAGGAGGGTATGTGCTGCAAACCTGAGGGGGAACAGAGAAAAAAACCACACATATTGCTCCTGAGCATGTAAAAAATCATAAAAAATTAATCTTTAGCTTATTAGGTTATGAGGTATTCAGGAAAACAGTGCAGGAAACAATCAACTCTGCAGCTGGACCTAAAATTGGACAGCAGAATGCAGATTCAAAGGAAGTTCTTTAAATCCAGAAATTTGATGGAAGTTCCTAATTTAGATTCACAGAATGGTTTGGGTTGGAAGGGACATAAAAGCAATCCCACCCCTGCCATGGCAGGGACACCTCCCACTGTCCCAGGCTGCTCCAAGCCCCAATGTCCAACCTGGCCTTGGGCACTGCCAGGGATCCAGGGGCAGCCACAGCTGCTCTGGGCACCTGTGCCAGGGCCTGCCCACCCTCCCAGGGGAGAATTCCTTCTCACAAAAGGAGAAATTAAGAACAACTGTATTTAAAAAGTTCTCTCTAAATCTTACATAACTCAAAAGTCACTTCCAGCACTCAGCTGGACTCCTCAGAGAGCAGCTTCATCCTTTCTCCTCAAACAAGCACAATCTTTGCAGCACAGACCTCACAGATAAGCTGCTCTCCAAGCCTGGCTTTACATCAGGCTTGACAATTCTAAAACACAGGCTGGAAACAGTGAGGAAACTCTAAAGCACCTGAGAGCTCCACTGCAGCAAGCAAAGCCTCAGAGTGATTCAGGATTTGGGATGACCACGTGCAGGTGCCCTCAGCAGCGACTGCAAACAGCACCTCTGACACCAGAGCTCGAGTCAGGCCTCCACAGGCACAGGCAGAAAAACTGGCAGTCACCTCTGAAAGCACAGCCTTGGATTTCTTCAACCCAGAGCTTAAAGTAAAGAAAGTTACCACAGAAAGAGATTCAGGGTTATGAATGTGTTGGTGTCTTCCTTGGAGTTGCTTGCAAACATTTTCAACAACCAGGTCTGACTGCACACAGCCCCAGAGGAAATAAAAAGGGAAATAATGTGGAGCAGGATTCTGAACAAGCTTGCTGACAAATGCTTTTGTTTCATGTTGTTTAGATCCAAGTCGGCCTTTCAGAGAAAATAACAGCAGCAGGCAGTTCAGACTGGAATGACAGAGGGCCCTTAGGTAGCAGAAGATCTAACTGAGAAAGCAAAAAAAGGTCTGTTTCCCACTGCTGTTTTTCCCTCCCTCCCTTCCTTCCTTAGTCCCTTTCCACTCTGCCTCATTCCCCACCAATCCAAACTGCTGCCATTTCCTTCTCTCTTTCACATCTTTCACCAGCCAGGTGGGACAGGCTTTGGAAATACCAAAAGCAGCTCAGGGTACTTGAGGCTTTGCCTAACAGATGGGCTGACATTTCTGCAGCCACACAAGGCTTTGCTCCCTTGCCAGGGGGATCAAACACAGCCAGGTGACTCTGCAGCTCTCCTGGAGCATCATTATCTGCAATTCCCCACCAAGATGATGTGCTTTGACTCACACCAAGTGAGCTCCTTCCTCCCCAGAGGCAGCAGCAGGGCTGTCATTAATAACAACAAGGAGATAGTGCATGGAATGGCTCCTTTGGGCAGGAATTACCTCATAGTCCTTATTAAGATCTGTTATTTCCCAGGAGTCGTTGGGAATTCCCATGCGCTGGTAATCCAGTCTCAAATCAATCAATTTCCATCCCATCTCCCGGTTCTCTTTGGACATTTTAGGATTGTAAGAGAAAGCATAAAGTTCTTCAGGTTTCACTGGGAAGCAGAAAGAAAAAAAATTAATGAGTTAGAGAAGCAAAGACATCCAGGGAGGCCAAGACTTCTGGAAATCAATGACTGAGTGCTACAGAGGAGTATTCAAAGTATGTAAGACTTCTCAACCTTTTATAGATTTTTAGTTGGGATAGTACCAATTGCTGAAATTCATCCTGAAATCCTCAAGAATTTCCAATATTCAGTTACCAAATGCAGGAAGATACATTAATTCTCACCAAGTGTTTTAGCCCAAATTGGAAGAAGTAATATCTAAACAAATTATTTCCTCCTGAATTCATCATAGTAAGCATGTTAGATGGGATTTATTTCATAACCATTAACCCACACATGAAAACATGGATTAAAAGATCTGTTTTCTGTAGAGAGTTCAAACAGCAGCTCCTGCAGTCCTGTAAGGTCCTTGCTCAACAACAAATTCTGAGACTGGAAAACTTGAGGGACATCTGGAATTGCTGTCAGCCCAACAGAGGCTTCAGGCTGGCTCTGACAAGCGCCCATTTACATCCCAACCTCCTTCCCTCTCTTCACAAAATGCAAATCCAACCAATAACTCATCCAGCTGACTCCCAAGGCAGCTCCAGAGACAGAGGGAAACCTGTCAGAGGCTGATAAAGCAGCAGGGTACTGAGCAGGTAACCCAGAGTGTCCATCACACGTGTGCAAATCATCAGGAATGATGTGCTCTGCCAAAAATCCATGAAGGGAGCACACTGAGACATCTTAGAACAACAGAAATGTGCTGTTACAATCCAGAAGCAGAAGAAAAGAAAGAGCTACAGCATTTACACAGTTGACACCAAAGGAAACTGGTGTGAGCCCCTGCAGTGACACCTCCCACGCTTCAGGCACTACCCAAACCACTAATTTTGAAACCTCAAAGAGCAGTGACAGCTTTTAAATGTAACACCACAAAACTGCCAGCTACAGCATCAGAGGCAAAACTTTAGAACTAAGAAAACTCCAGAGACCACAGGGAGGGTGCTGGGAATACACACAGGCCTTAATATCAAATTTTTAAAAATCTGAACTCAGCAAAGCCCATTTCTCCTGCAGGATTTCCAGCCCTGTGTGAAGGGCAGCAAGAGCTGCCTGCTGCCATTGATTCCCCTCCCTCAGCCTGGTGACACCATCACAAATTGTAACTACAAATGACATCCCTGTAATAACACAACTCCAAACACTGGTTCCAGCACCCCAAAAGCAGAGGCTGCCAGAGGCAGGAGCCAGGCAGGAGCTCAGTGGAATGCTGTCCTGCAAGAAAAGCCTGAAGATTCATCCCTGCTGGAATAAAAAGCTGGAGCTAGAAGAGAGCCCTGGCTTTTGAGGGTGTTTGGCTCACACTCTAAGAGTGACTCCAAGTCAGGGCAGGGTGAAGCACAGGATTTCCAAAGTGAGCAAACACTGCAGAGCAGCCTAAACACGCTGCTGGAGACACAGCAAAGGTGCCCATTTGTGGGATTGGGGAATTCTGTGAATGCCTGGATCAGCTGGAAAGGGCAGGACTGCACACAGCCAACAGCTGGGTGACACAAGGGACTGACAGTGGCCAGCTTTGGGATATGAACTTTGCACAGCTCTCCAGAAATTCTTCATGGGAGACCACATCCCTCCCACTGCCAGAGAGTCACAGAATCACAGAGGGGTTTGGGTTGCAACAGCTCATCCAGTGCCACCCCTGGGACCCCTCCCACTGTCCCAGCCTGCTCCAAGCCCAGTGTCCAGCCTGGCCTTGGAACTTCCAGGGATCCAGGGCAGCCACAGCTGCTCTGGGCACCCTGTGCGGGGGCCTGCCCACCCCCACAGGGAAGGATTCCTGCCCAATGTCCCATCTGACCCTGCTCTCTCTCAGTGTGAATCCATCCCCCTTGTCCTGTCACTCCTGTAAATAACCTCTCTCCACCTTTCTTGTTGGCTCCCAAGACTGTTTAGTTTGGAAGCAAATGTCCTGCTCCACAGAGCTCAGCTCCCTGAGCCATTGTCCTGGTGCTGGAAGCTGATTCTGCTCCCTCTTCCCTCCCTCCCAAACCCAACTGTGGGGCAGCAGAGCTTTCCCAGGGCTCAGCCTGGAGCCCTGCAGAGATTCCCAAGGCCAGTCTATCGCTGGGAGAGCTTGAGCAGGGAGGTGAACACGTCGTGGCAGTCCCTCTCCTGCCCAATGACAAAGTGAGCCACGTGGAAGTTCTTGCAGTGGATGAGCAGGGGGTACCCAGCCGTGGTCAGGGGCAGCTTCTCCACACTGGAGATGTGGTGGTGCAGGATCTGGAGAAAAAGGAATAAACATCTTTTGGTACTGATAAACCTGTGAGCAGTGCAAGCAGATAGGAAACCTTTGTAATACAATTAGCTGTTTATGCTTCCTGCAGTTAAGGAGCAGCAGAAAATGAGTTGATTTGTGACATCTATCAAATATAAACTGCACCCAAAACCCAGGGAACTAAAGCAGGACTGAAAAAACACAGATGTACATAAATTACTTTCAGAGGCAGATGTGCAGCTCAGTTTACCTGGTGCACTTTGCTTTCCTTTCACCTTCAGAAATACATTGTCATTCCCATTTCACCTTAGAGTTAATAAAATAGGCCCATTTCAGTGCTAATTCTGCACTTCTAAAAGCTTCAAACTTACATTTAATGGTCCTGTATATTGAGTTTGAGATAGGAAATTACACAAGTTTTTTACATCCCTTGAACTGACACTAATTCCATGAGTGAACTCTATCAAGTCACGAAACCATTGTGCTCATTTCCTTCCAAACCAGCTGCTTCTGGAAAGCATTTAATATAAAACGCTCTAAACCACTACAGTGCCAGAATTCCCAAACCTGTTCATTCTGGAAACGAGAGCAGTAAGTTCCAGGACAAGGGGGAATGGCTTCTCACTGCCAGAGGGCAGGGTTAGATGAGATATTGGGAAGGAATTCCTGGCTGTGAGGGTGGGCAGGCCCTGGCACAGGGTGCCCAGAACAGCTGTGGTAGCCCCTGGATCCCTGGAAGTGCCCAAGGCCAGGTTGGAGCAGCCTGGGACAGTGGCAGTGGTGGAACTGGGTGATCCTTCAAGCCTCTCCCCACCCATTCCATTCTGTGACCTGAGGCAGCTGCTCCAGGTGTGTTTCCAGCCCACCATACCCATGTCTCCTTCCTGACTTCAGCAGAGGCATCCACGTAGATCAGGTGTGTGGCTGTCAGGTACAGGGTCCCGCTTGCTGCCTTCCTCTGCGTGTAGCGATCCAGCAGCTTCACGTTCTCCACCTGCAGCAGGAACACAGCGTGGAACACCAGAATCCCAGCAGGGCTGAGCCTGGAAAAGCCCTCTGGGATCACTGAGTCCGGCCTCTGCCCAATTCCCACCTCCTCACCCAGCCCACGTCCAGTTATTCCTCAGACACCCCCAGGGATGGGGACTCCAAACCTCCCTGGCAGCCCCTTCCAAGGCCTGACCACCCTTTCCATGGAGAAAGTCCTCCAAGTCCAGCTTTGATGGAAGAACTACCTAAGCACCTGTTGAACTCCATTCTTTCAACTTCTTATACGCAGCTCATGAAGCAAGACAGAAAAACACAAGAATTTAAGTCGCCCCTGCAACACCAAGTCAGCCTTACACCATAAACTCCAATTATTTCTCCATGAATTAAAGCCATAAAGGTTAAGCAAACAGCCGTGGTTCAGAATCAGCAAATCCTAACAGGATTACTGGATTTGTAGCCAAGATGATCCCAGTTCATTACTGTGTGAGGCTGCAGAAAAATAACAAGACAAAGACCTGCAAAGGAAAGCCTTGTCTGTGCTCAGGGTCACTAACATGTTGCTCTAAAGGAACAGCCCTCTCCAGTCTGACTTCCCACTGCCCATTCCCTGCTAGTAGCTGCTTCTTGTAACTCACTTCCTGGCCTCCAAGTGTATTTCATAAACCACACCAAGCTAATTAATAAAAAACAGCTTTAAAGAACATCAGCGCAGAAATAATAAAATATGTTACAGCGCTGGATCGATTTTCTCCCGGCCTATTTGCTGCCTAATGAAAGCAGATGGGATTTTTCTTTCACCATTAAGCAAAAATAATAGGAAAAATAATTAGATGGGCAATGAAAACAAATGCTTTAGCCCTAAATGATAGATTAGTTCTGGGTATTGGATGTGTGAGCTTCCTTATGTCTCAAGTACATAATGGAAAATCTCTGCAAGTAAACTGGAGAGCTAAGGCCTGGTCTCAGTGTCCCCTTAACAGGTCATGTTTTTCAGCAGATATAGCTATTAAATATAATATTGCCCTTTTCAGGGCACTACAGACATACAGAATCAGCAGAGCAACTCGGAGCAGGGGGAAAGGAGCATCCCCAAACTAACGTCCTACAGAATAAAACGAGTAACAATAACCTTCACTGCAGCGAAGGATATAATTAAATTATCAACTGCAACCTGAACAAATGCAATTCCTTTTAGTACAGCATTCCTGCTTTACTTAATTCAACGGGGGGGAAAAAAAAGAGCATCCTTTGGTTCACTCACTGGAACTGAGAGGAATCTCCGCGCTTTGACAGAAACACCCCGGAATCCCCGCACACCACCCCGGGATCTGCCCGCC
>WEIU01021181.1:437051-460015 GCA_013389925.1 Aegithalos caudatus
GAGAGCCGCGCGCCCGCGCCGCCATCTCGGCTGAGGGCAGCGCTGAGGGCAGCGCCCGCCCGGGGAGCACGGGATGTGCCCGGACAGCACGGGATGGGCTCCGAGCCTTCGGGATGTGCCCGGAACCCACCGGGATGTGCCCGGAGAACACGGGATGTGCTCCGAGCCTTCGGAGTGTGCCCGGTGTCCCCGCGATGCGCCCGGAGAGCACGGGATGTGCACGGAGCCTTCGGGATGCGCCCGTAGCCCCTTCACGGAGGCCCCGAGATATGCGCCCGGACCCCCCGGGATTGCCCAGGCCTCCTGCCCAGAGCCCTCGGTATGTGTCCAGACCGTCTCCATGGAGCCCCCGGGGTGTGCCCGGAGCCCCGGGATACGCCCGGAGCCGCTGCCCGGAGCCCCCGAGGTGTGCCCGGGGTCCCCGGGATACGCCCGGAGCCCCGGGCGCCCCTCATGCTCCTCTCCATCCTGCTGCAGTCCCACTGTCTCCCCGTGTCTTTTCCCCTCCCAGCACCGGCGTTTGCTGGTGAAGCTTTCAGGGAATATATCAGGAAAAAACACTTTATTTTTCCTCTCAAGGCGTGCGGCCATCACCCGTGCCGTGTGGACGGGCAGCAGGCTGACAGCATCCTCTCCCCGAGAAACAGGTTGGAGACACATACATCACTTTAACACTTGTCACACTTCCCACAGCCAGTAACACCTGCTCGACCTGTTTGCCGTGTATTTTAAATTCCAGGCACGATGCTGTGTCTCGTGGGTGCCCAGCCCGGATCCCGGGAACTGCTGGAATTGCTGTTCACTCCTGCAAGGAGTGTTGGTGTCTCACAACCCCAAGGACAGCAGCTTCCCAGGGGTTTATTCCAGCCCAAACCTTGAATTGCCGAAAAATTCCATTCAGGAGCCTCAGAATGTGCAGGATTTAACTATTGGTGCTCTTGTATCGAGCCTGAGAATTGACAGCTTTTAATTATACCATAATGAGAATCCCAGACTGGTTTGGGTTGGAAGGGACATTAAAGCTCATCCAGTTCCAATCCCTGCCATGGGCTGGGACACCTTCCATGGGTGTTATTCCATATTCTATAATTTCCTCCGCTCGTACAAACCCACACAGCCTCAGATCAAGGAAAGAAGAGACACACGGGCTGTAATTCCCGGTGCGGAGCAGCACTGGCTCCTCCTCTGCAATTAGTGGGGGCAGCGCTCGTTAATTAAGGCTTTGTGTTTGTGCTCCACGTGATCCAAAGTCTTTTTTTCCCCCCCGTAGCTTCTCCTGAGGTTTGCAGAAAGATGTGGATGGTTTATAAAGTTAATAATAAACGGGGTGGGCATCACTTTGCAGCACCGCACAAGATGTACCTGTGGAATAGCAATGCTGCTTCCTCCTCTTCCCAAAGGAAAGTGCAAAAAACACAAGGCAAAAATAAAAAATGAGGGAAGAAATGAGGATGTGGAGATGAGAAGAGCTGGAGGAACAGCTGCATTGCTCAGCCAGGCACTGCCACCCTCACAGCTTCTCCCCAGACTTGTACCACGGGATCAGTTTGAGCAGGAATCTCAGGGAATAAAGAGCTGACATCTTCCAGGGAGCTTTTCCCAAGTCATAGATGGGTTGTGCCCATCTTCTGTCTGAAATCATTGAGCCTGAGGAGATGAGATAAAAGGAGGTGTCAGAAGAAAATAAACAGAGAATGAGGCCACAGTGTGAAGCTTAGAAAATACACTTTGAGTACATCTAAGAAGCTGAATGCATAAAAACCCACCCAAATCACAGATGAATTGCACTTAAAAAGGGCTGTTCCAGCTCTGTGGAAGGAAAGGAAGGAAAGGAAGGAAGGAAGGAAGGAAGGGAAGGAAGGGAAGGAAGGGAAGGAAGGGAAGGAAGGGAAGGAAGGGAAGGAAGGGAAGGAAGGGAAGGAAGGGAAGGAAGGGAAGGAAGACAGAACTGACACAGTGCAGGGAGTGTCCTGTACAAGGCCACCAAGGCAATGTCCCATCCTGGACTGGACTGGACTGCTGAGTAGGGCCCACAGCATCTTCAGAATACCCATTTTTGCTGTCATTTGAAAGCATATTTATTCCAGAATTCCCCCTGTACTACAGGAATCTGTAACTCTTTTGATCTTGCTCCGAGTTCCTTACATTGACATTGATTCTGCCATTCATGCTCATGCTGGACAGGCTTTGTACTGAGAGAAAAGTGATTTTCTAAATTTATTTTGCAATTTGCAGATCAGTTTGAAGTTCCTCAGCTTGCAGGAACAGGCAGGCTAAATTGTAGGTCTGGTCTGTTCCCCACCAAGCAATTGCTGTAATCTCATTTTTATTACTCACTCCCCACTTAGGAAGTGTTTAACAGGCAGATAAAATCTAACACAATAAATCCCTACCAACAAACCAGTGAAATCTTGTGTGAAGCGGACAAAAATGACATTTTGGGGGGAGATGTTTGAGAAAAGAACAATTTCTTGTGCTATTTTTACTGTGAGAAGGGTGGGAGGGGGCATTACCAGACACCCACACTGAGTGCCAGAGGGGCTGTTGCTGAGCTTTGTCTACAAGTGTCATCAAGAGAATGCTGCCAAAAATACCCTGAGATGATGAGTTTAGATACAATTCCACCCCCAGCACCTGCCCAAACACTGGCTCCTATCATTTGGGAAAGCAGAGAGCCCAAGGAATGCGCAGGGAGTGCCAAGGCCAGCTGAAACACCAGCAGGAATTTGGCCTTTGGAGTTTGTTTTCCTCTCTTGAGTGATAGTCAAGAAAGAGCTGTCTCAAAAAGAGCCTCAGGGAGAACAGATCCTGCCTATATTTTAGCATTTTGACTGTCACAAATAGATAGTGAAGTATCTTCCCAGGGAAGAGAAATACACAAGGAGCTTAATCCAGGGAATGTGAGGCTGCTGAGAGGAATGAAAGCAGAGATGAGCAGGGGCTCCTGCAGACTTTAACTCTTGGCATTGCCCTTATCCCCAGGGGATTTTTAGGTGAGTTTTGCTCTCCTGAGGTGTCAGTGTCCCTGTGTGAGGAGTTGCACATCCCTGTGTGAGCTGGGCTAGGGAAGGTGTCCCTGCCACAGGGGCTGGATGAGCTTTAAGGTCCCTCCCAACCCCAACCACTCTGGGATTCTGGGCTTGTAATTACAGCCTGTGCTGACAGACCTGGAATTATGCAACTGGAGGTTTTGAAAGTAGCTCCTGGAAAACAATCTGTGCTGTTTCTTCCACCTTTTCCTGCTGCCATCCCTGGACAGTGACGATGTTAGTGCCATGGCTCTGGGGCAGTGCTGTGGTTGCTGGTGTTGTACTTCCATGCCATGGGATATCCAGGGATCTGCTGGACCAAACACAATCAGCTCATCCCTTGTGTTGCTGAAGGAGTCCAACAGGTGCTGCCTCTGAGCTGGTCCTGCTGCAGTAACACAACATTCCAGCCCCTGCTCTCCCTTCCAAAGGTTTTACACCAGGCAGGGGCTGTGACTGCAGCAGCCCCGAGCACTCAGCATGCAGGGCCTGTCCCTCTCCTCCTCTCAATCCCCTACAATCAGGTGGAGCAATCAGGTGTCCTGGGTATTTTTAGCCTCCCTGGTTGTGCTGCTTTGCCTTGGATTAATGACCTGCTCCCCACACTGTGCTGGAGCTGTGGGACAGGCCCCCACCCTGCTCCCAGGCAGGAGATGGCATTAATTAAAGCATCACTTGCAGAGCTGGAAAATCACTGAGGGGCTGTGAGGGAAGCAAAGGTTTGGTAGAGTTGGTTTTTTTTTCCCCTTCACAGTTGCTGTGGCTGGATGGCTTTAATGGAAAGAGGATAAAATGTCATCTTAGTGGGTGTGATGGAATCACCTGATACTTGTGTCCCTTTCCAGCAGAGTCCAGGAAGGGAAGTGAAGAACAGAGTTTCACTGTCACTCTTGGGGCTGGACTGGATGTGTGAACAAACAGCTCACACAAAGAACTTCCTTCTCTGTTCCAGTGAACAGCCAGGAGCAGGTTGTGATGATCCTCAGTTTCAAAATTATTCCACGAGATCCTTCTTGTTTATTGCCTTGCAGTTTGAGCTGCACTTTTTGTTTTTAACAGTCTAATAATTCAAGGGCATGGTTTGTATCCCTGAATAGGAACAGCCTCCTGAGCATCCCAAGGCACACTCACAGAAATTCTCCTTGCTGTCTAAACCTGAGCAAACAGATGTCAATCTGCCTTTCCCAACGAGACAGCTTCCTGAGAACTCCCTGGCTTGGGCATCCATGGATGGGGAGCGGCAGGGAGGGCTGAGCAAGGCCAGAGCAGATGTGTTTACAGCTCCAGACAAATCTCTGCAGCTCAGGCAGTGCAGTGTGTCTGTCAGTGCTGCAGAGCACAGCCCATCAGCCTCCAGCCCTCCCAGATCCCCCAGGACACGGAGCTGCTCTCCTCACCCCCTGCCAAGTGCCAAAGTTGTCTCCTGGAACTCTGCCTTAGCAGCTCCCATTGCACACTGGGCTCCCAGTTAGATTTAAGCCCTGCATGGATGAATGAGCCAATGACAGAGCTGGGAATTATTGTCTTCCCCTTGGCACTGTGCTAAATTTGGTGTCTTCTGTCTCAGAAAAACCCCAGATCTTGTTGAAGCAGCTATAGAGCAGAGCAGGTGCCCTGTAAGGCTCTGATCTTCCTCCAGTGCAAGACCTGATCTACAAACTCAAGTGATCAGTGCATTCCTGAGACTGAATGGAATTTCCTCTGCAATCCAAACATGTTCCAGGGTCTTAAACTCTTTGTTCCAGCACACAAAGCTCTGACCCAGTCAAGCTTGTTAGCAGTGGCAAATTCATTCCTAACTGCTTTTCTTTGATTCAATGTAGTTGTTCCTTTTTTTCGAGACAGGCATCAATCCCTAGTGACAAAGGGTGGATTATCTGCCTCTCAGCAAGATACCGAAACCTATCCCAGGGAATTCGGATGTGGGCCTGGGAGAGCTGTGGAAAACACGCCAAGAACTGCATCATCCAGGAAGGAGAGCAGTGATGGGACTGAAATACAACATGGTTTGAGGATGTTCATGGCATCTGCAGAGCTGAGCTGGAGTTTGGCGAGTGCCAGGGAGGGATGGAATTCAGGATTGGAGCCAGACTCCAGCTTTACTTGGCCGCAGACAGAATCTCCTCCAGGCTTTTCCCCTGTCATCCTTAGGAAATTGTTTTTTCCCCTTTGTAATGAAGCTCAGATTTCAGGATCTCTGCATGTCTCTGTGTGCAGGATATTTCAGTGAGAAAATTGGCTCGACCTTTTCCTCAGGCCCAGCTTTCATTCCTAGGTAAACAGAGGGGCTTTTGGGCAGAGCTTCTCGTTAGACAGCAAATTAAGGAGAGGTGTCCCTGGGGTTTGCAGTGGGAAAAATACTTCAGGATTCAGGATGCTGTCTCTCCAAGAGCCTCCTTCTGCATGTTGTGCCAATCTGTGGGTTTGACTCTCTTGTTTAATTACAGTTCTAATCATCTTACTCATGCTTCATTTCCCACTGTAAATAAAAGGAATTTTAGGCTGCATTTCCCCTTTTTCTTCCAAGCGGTTGAGTAAATTTGCCCCTTTTTGAGAAGTGCCCGATTATTTTATTGTGAAATTGTGCTCACCCGGTGCACATGGCTGGGCTGAGTCAGCCTGGGGTCAGGGGGACACCCGAGGGACAGAGGGACAAGTGCAGGGTGTTTGTCACCAGCAGCGTGTGGAGGGCTCAGGCTCCGAGAGAAAAGGGACAGCGAGGGACTCTGTCCTTAGCCAGTGAAATCAAACACACACTTTCCTGGATTTATCCACAGGGACAATGGCAGCTTCAAGGGAAGGCAAACTGAATGTGGGTGTTTTTCCTGCTGTTTCCAAGATCAGCCCACTCGTCCCTGATCCCAAGGGTTTCCCTGATCTTTCCAGAGTCAGCTGCCCTGAGCCATGCTGCCTGTTCCAGAGGGGCAGAGTGCTTTGTTAGGTTCCATTTCCCAGGAATACCATCCCACAACTTCCATGCTACCTTTGCTCACTGCTGACAGGGTCAATTAATGGAAGTATAATAATTACCTACATTAAAGTCTGGGAAATGCACGAGGAAGGAAAGTTGCCACAAGATGAGCTGTGCAGTTGGGCCTCACAGCCCTAAAGCTGACATCTCCCTCAGAAAATCCATTATTGCCTTGAGTGTGAACAATTCCTGACCCTCCTTGTGCTCTCCTATTACACCTTTATTTTCTAACATGCACATTTGTGGGTTGTATTGATTGTTTTTGGCTGTGACACTCAAACCAAAGCAATTTAAAGACAGAGAGGAAGAACATCAAGCCTTAAACAGCCAGCCCAGCCATCCATCAGTGTGTCCCAGGGCCAGTTTAATGTGCCCCAGTGAGAGGCTGAGCTGCCTCCCCTCTCCAAGGCCATCAGCAGTGGCTTCACCAAGAACCAGGACTTGATTGCAGTTTGGGAGTCAAACAGAAAAAAGCTTGGCTGGGGAGCTCGTGACAAGCGGTGATTTCTCTCAGTCCCTGTGTGACTCAAACCCCATCCATCACCACCAGAGCAGGAGCAAAGTGCCCTGGGGAACAGGGAGGATGTTCTGCCATGTCCCCCTGGTTTGAAGGGGTTTTTTGGGGGTTATGAGGATTTTATGAGGAGTTTCCTTTCTGGAATCACCTCTCCTGTGCCATGGCCAAGGAGAGATGTGCACAGAGCATCAGCTCCCTGATCCTGGGGCAGCCACATCTCCAGAGGCTGCTGGAGCTGTTTCGGGAGGTCTCGAGGTGGGGTCAGTCCTTTGTCCCTGTAACAGCACAAGGGGAAACACCCTCAGATTGCACCAGGGGAGGTTTAGATGGGGTATTGGGGAAATTCCTTCCTGGAAAAGGCTGTCCAGCCCTGGAACAGCTGCCCAGGGCAGTGGGGGAGTGCCCGTCCCTGGAGGATTTAAAGATTTGTGGATGTGGCACTTGGAGACCTGGCAGTGCTGGGGGATGTTGGACTCGATGTTCTCAGAGAGCTTTTCCAACCTGAATAATTCTGTGACACTCCAAGCTCAGTTTCAGCTCCTGAGCTAAGGAGCAGCAGGCAGAGCCCAGGTTTGCCACAGCTGCTGGTGGTGCCAGCAATGCCACCAGTGCTCCCAGAACGTGCTCAGAGCTCTCTGCCAGGGCAGGAACTGCCCACACAGCTCTGCAGACTCACCCCTGCCCTGAAGGGCCAGGGCTCCACAGTGCCTGACCCAGCATCATCAACCCTTCCTGGCAACATCCTCCTATGGGGACAGTGCCAATCACTCTGGTGACACTTCCACAGCTGGGAAATGTCAGCCTGCTGAGCTCAGGATAATTCCTGGATCACATCTGCCTCCCACAAGCACATGAAGGCTGCCTGGTTACTCCTGTCAGTCTCTGCTATGGCTCCCTGTCCCTGTCCCTGTCCCTGTCCCTGTCCCTGTCCCTGTCCCTGTCCCTGTCCCTGTCCCTGTCCCTGTCCCTGTCCCTGTCCTTGTCCCTGTCCCTGTCCCCTAACCTTTCACTGCTGCAGGTGATTTCTGCCTGACACTCCAGCAGAGCTCAGGGATTTGTTACAGCTCTGTAAAATAACCTGGGAAATAAATTCTCACCCCAGAGTTCCAGCTGCATTATGTGCCAGTAAATCCCCATCCCAGCACATATGGACTCACCCCATGGATATTTCTCCATTCTCAGCCCACACTTGGATAATTAAAGATTTGCAGACCAAACACTGCCTTTCATTTCAAATGTTCAACCTTGCCACTGTCAGGGGATGTTTCAGTGGGAACAGGATCTGAAAACGAGGGAATTTCACTTCTGGGTTTGCAGTTGAAGTTCCTGTCATCCACATGTTGATATCAGGCAAGGCAAAACCAGCTCCAGCATGGTGTTTCCTGGCCTTGGTCTTTCTAGAGGGCTGGTAGGAGAAAAAGGGGTAAATTTGCCATTGCTGGGACAGGTGAAAATACATGAGCAGAGAAGAATGAGTTATTTTTATCTTCTCTGTCAAAGAAATGAAAGATTTTAGGCCAAACCTTCAGCTGATGATTAATCAAGTTGAAAAGTTTTATTTCAGGTGAGGAACTGCCCTTCCAATTTTCCCTTTGCTTAGGATCAGGGGTTTGCTCTGGGCTTGGCAGTGCTGGGGGAACAGTCAGACTCCAAGGTCTGGGGGGGCTTTTCCAGCCTCAATAATTCCATGGTTCTGAGAAAGCCTTACAAGGCTCTTGGTGTTGGTTAAGAATACAGAAAGGCCCTTTACAGGCTGTGCACTCTGAGAATACCTGGGGGTGGATCACTTCCCAACACCTTGGAGCATGGATCCAGATGGAGAATGGGGCTGGACCTGGCTGTTCCCCTGGAAAACCTCTGTGCCAGTGCTGGGGCTTTGTGTCCAGCTCTGCTGAATCACATCTCCCCCTCCAAGGAGGAGGAAATAAAAGCTGATTTTCTCATCTCTGTGTATTCCCCTGTGCTCAGGAGCACTGGGATCTCTAAAATCTCTGTTTCCCAGTGCCTGGCACCCTCTGGTGTCAGAGGGCTCTCAGGGAGGGTTTTATTGCTTGGGCACAAGAGCTGGGTTCTTTGGATTTATTTTGGCTCTGAAGTCATTGCTTGAACCTGTCCTGGGGCCCTCGGGCTTGTGCTGGTTCTTGGCAAGATCCTGGAACCAAGCAAGATCTCAGAGATCTCTGCTCAGAGCATGGCAAAGCCTCCCTGGACAGGCTGAAATCAGAGACAAGTCGCAGTGAAAGTGCAGATTTCAATTCCTAGAGTGTTCCCTGATGGAATTCAGGGATCTGAGTTAACCCCTCAGGACAGGCACTCCTGACATGGCTGGAGAGGGAAGGGCCACAGCCCTGAAGGGGGGAGAGATTTCAAAGCCACAATTTAAACCCCCTTCTTTTCTGATTATTTTGCTTTATATCAGAGATCAGTGGGAAGAAGAGAAGGGCTTTGAGCAGAGAAATAAAGTAACACATGAGAACTGCTCAATGACTTAATCTGTGGGGATTCAGTCCCTTATCTCTGGGCCAGCTGGGGAGAATAAAACACTTTTCCTGGTTTTATTTTAAACATCATTTATAGTAATAATGGTCAAGCTGAAAGAGGCTCAGAGGTTGAGCTTTGGCTCTGATCAAGTGTCCTGAAATACCAATGCTCTGAATCTCTTGGTTGAACAGGACAGGAAGGACACTTTGGTTTTCCAACATTTTTTGTTGTTCCCTGGGCATAGGAATATAATGAAATGTGGCCATTTTGCTTCCTTTTCTACTCAATATCAACGAGATTTTATTTTAAGGGCCATGGAGGAAAAATTTAAATACAGTAAAAAAAAAAACAAAACAAAACAAAACAAGTGAACTGAACTTTTCTAAAGTGAACTAAAAATACAAAACAAAACAAAACCAAACACAGTAAATACACCAAGTGAACAAAACCTTTCTCTAAATATTTTTGGGCACAGTGTGGTGAACTGTTGGTCTTAAATATTTCCCTTTTCCTAAATTCCATGTGCTGAGTTTTACTGGACATGCCAGACCTTGTGGTTCAGTAACTTCCCAGCTGCTTTTCCTTCCTGAGCTCACTGTTTTGTGTTCATGTGGATCTTGTCAGGATATTTTAGATCACCAGATCCAAATTCATCCCTGGTGTAAGTTTGAGGGAAAAGGAGAGAGGGACATCAGGAAAAAGATTGATGTCTGTGGTACCCCAGGGTTTGTAACCTGTTGAGCCCTGCTTTTATTCCAGCCTGGATGGTGGGACTGGAATGTGAAACCACATCCACATTCCCAGGGTTTGCCCAGGCTTTGTTTTGGGAGAAATCAGGATAAACAGCCTGGAGGGAGGGGCCTGCAGCCTCCTCAAGCCCAGTTTCTTGGTTTCATCCCCACTGGTATTGCACACTGAGTGTTTTATTCAGAACTGCTCTTTGCTGCTTTGTGTATTCTCTGTGTCTCTCCTGCAGCTCTGGGGTCCCAAATCTCCATTCGTGGCACCACCTCATTCCTTGTTTAAAAGAAAAGCGATTTAGCAAAGCTTCTCCATTATCCCATCTTCTTTTCTTAACATAACCGTGGAGGATGTGTTCCTGCATGAAATTAGCTGGTAATTTTCTTGTCTTGATTTTCAATGTTTCGAGTGTTCTTAGGAGCAGCCCTGCCAGACTCCCAACATATTGTTATGGTTATCACCTTGATAAATATAACCCAGTTCTGTCAGTTCCCCCCTCTCTCTGAGTCTTCCCTGCTGACGTTTTCCTCTCAGAAAGCAGAAGTTTCTTTTATTTCCAGCATCTCCACAGCCTTTTCCTCAACCAGTTTCCAAAATCTTCATGATTGCTCTTCACCTTTTGCTCTGAGGATGCTCTTTGCAGTTCCCTGCCAGCCCAGAGAAAGCCTCCAGCTTGTTAAAGCTGCAGTGAAATTGGGTTTTTCTGCACTTTCCACTGCTCTGATTGAGAGAAGGTACCTGTAACTACTCCCAGCTCCTCCTCCAAGGCATCTCTGCTGTGCTGGCTGCTGCAGCTCACACTGAGCTCATCCACAGCCCCACTGTTCCATCAAACAGCTCCTCACAGGAAATCATTCCCGGGTTATTTTCCAGCACCTTGCCCAGCTCTCCTGTCTGACAGGGAAGGCACACACAGAAATACAAATTAATTTGCTCTTTCCCAGCCTAACAGCCCCAGCCACGCTCTGGAAAGTCCCAGGGCTGCAGAGAGCTGGAGTTCAGCCCAATTTGAGGTGTCAGGCATTGCTTCTTTCTGCTGGAGAGAACCAAACTGTTCCTGTGTGTGACACACAAATCCCGGGGTGACACCACCTCAGGGAAATGTATTCCCCATTTCTTGGGACAGGATCCCCATTTGGGGAAGAAGGAGCCTCTTTCTGCCTCAGGAGGATCTGCCTCACCTCAGTGGATGTGCAGCTGGCACTGGGAGCCACAGATGTGGTTCAAGGCTGTCACTGAGAGGGGAAAACAGACAGGTGTGTTTGGGAAACATCCCAAAAGATGCTGGGACACATCCCAGCTTGGTCCCAACAAGGAGCTGGGCTGGCACAGCCCAGAGGGGACAGAACTGGGGTAGGCATTTGGGCTGAGGGATGGGAACTGTGTAGGCAGGAGAGCCACAAAGCCTCCATGAACTGCACTGGGATAACCCAGCTCTGGTTCTCCTGGAGGCAGAATCTGGGCAGGGACACTCCAGGAGCTGAGCTCAGATACCAAGCCAAGCTTTTACCATCAGCAGCCCCCAGAGATCTGCACCCCTTTGCCCCCCTCAGAAGGGGATTTCACTGTCAGGCACTTGGGGGAAGATAAACCTAAAAATGAAACTCTTCCTCCAGATTTTGTAGCATTTGTACAGTGCCAAGGATGCTGGGGTCCTGCTCCCTTCCCCTCAGGCACTAGGGAATAATTGCTACATATATTAGGCAGAAATTTAAAAATATGAAAAGATCAACCTATTCTGAGCTCAGCTAAGCCCCAGGTGATTGACAACACCCTTCTGGTTCTACAGGGAACAGGCATTCCAAGGCTTTTAGTTATTTCAGGCATCATCTATTCCCACAACAAAGGAACCTGGGTGGCAGAAAGTGCAAAACCTGAAAAACCAGGGCTGTTTAAAACATCTCTTAGCAACCCAGAGATACCCCAAAGTCACTGCTACAGGAGAGCACTGGTGCCAGTGCTTCTGGGATTTCTGCTTTCCTTGGATCCTGGTGAGGAATTTATAAGCAGATGCAGGCAACTCGACAGCCCTTATCTTTTTACCTCGCCCATTCTTATTCAGATAATTGTCTAATCCTTATTTGAAATTCCCCAAGCTCTTTGCCTCAATAATTGAAGTTTTAGTCGTGCTCTGGGGTTTGAAGAGCACAGCATCTGCTGCAAGAAAAATCCAGAGGATGCTCCTTTGTGGCTGGAATTCAGTGTGCTCCAAGCAGAGCCTGTGTTCCCTGCTGCTCTGCTGCCTGTGGTCAGCTGAAAACAGGAGAGATTTCAGCATTCACAGGCAAGGAGAGCATGCAGGGGTGCAAATGTGTGCCAGAGCTCCAGAGGTCATCTAAAATGCTGATGGAATTGCAGAGCTGGAGCCTGAAGGACACACAGCCCTCACCACTCCTGTCCTCACATCAAGAATGTCTCATTTTCCACAGCAGGGAGTGTTCCTCACTTTTCACAGTTCCATGGAGAAAACGCCCTTGAGTTTCACTGAGGTGAGAGGGTTGTGCTCAGTCTTGTTCTCCAGAGGTTAATTCCAGACGTGGGGAGGTCACTGGGTGCTTTACAAACATTCCTCACTCTGCTCAGGTGGGATCTGAGCTTCCTTCAGGTCCCAAAAGGAAAAGGGAGAACACATTACAGAGAGCAGAGGGGAAAATGGGGGGAATCTGCCCCAGCTTCCATCAAAGAAGGTTTTTTTCTGAATCTCCTCCCCATTCAGGTGAACAGGGAAAACCACTTTTAAAAAAAGTTTAACCAACTCATATTTTAAAGTCAAATAATTTTAAATCCCTTACTAAGGGCTTCTGAAAGCGTTCCAGAGGGAAATACTCTGCATTTCCTGGCTGTCTCCACCACAAGGACACTTCCCACTCTCCCAGGTTGCTCCAAGCCCTGTCCAGCCTGGCCCATCACCTCTCTTGGACCAGAGAGAGTTCCTGGAGAGAAGGATCCTGGAAGGAAAGGGAAGGGCTGGAAATTTCTTCACTGAATCTCAGTCTGAGGTGAGTTTTAGCTCTCTCAAGAGCCTTCAGCCACATAATTGCAAATAGTTATTTTAGCTGAAATTCATAACTCTGAGTTGCAGTGATTAAATTGAAATTCCCATCCCAGACCTGCAGGAAGACAAGTCCTAGTAACAACTGTTAAATCTCAATATTGCATTCAGCCACCTCAGTAATCTGTTTAAAAAAGCAAACATCTGCTATCCCATTATCAAGCAGCCCAGGGGCTGAGACCTTCCCAGTGGATATGTTGGGAAAGAGAGAAATTTTCCTTAAAAATGAAGCTTATCTCATCAGGATGAAAAATCTCAACCAAGGAAAGCAAAATGTGCTGTGAAACATAACCACAACCTTTCTTTGTCTCTCGGTGTCTGAGCAATTAAAATTCTCCAGTGGATTCTCCCCCTCTGAAATGCAGGTCCAGCCCATCTTTTAAAACAATGGCTTCAGGTTTATCATAGTGAGTGTAGAATTGCTTCTTTGTGACAGGCACAGCTAATACAACAAATGGCCTCACATTCTTAGGGGGTGCTGGTAAATAAATAAAACTAATTCCTACCACCCACACAACTCCCAATATTTCACTGTGATAACAATGCTCTGGAGCATTTCATCCCTGCACAACCCTCATCCACCCGAGGGAGCCAGGGCAGGTTTTCTCCTCTCATGAATCAGGAGAGAGGAACTAAAGGTTGAGGCTGATCTTGCTGAACATTTTCAGGTGACTGAGCAGAACCCTGGCTGTTTTTTTATGACACATCCATAAAAGAATCCAGAAACTCGGTTTCACACAGCTCACAGCTCTCAGTTTCTCCTGGAAGACAAAGTTTCTTGGGAAGGATGACAGAAAATATCATTACATTCATTAACTCCACCATGTTTCTGTAAGTTTAAAGGATTGCAGAGATGTGGACAGAATTAACCAGCACTGCAAAGCACATTTTAAAGCACTCAATTTTGCATCCTCAGTTCTCCATTGTTTTTCTGTGAAATCCAGAATGAGGGGGTTCTACCTCAAGGAAGCAATTGAAGCCTTAACTGCACATTTGACTGAGTAAATTACCCAGCAACTCCTCTGAGCATCTGGAGACAGGCAGAGATGCAGCTCAGGGAGAAGCACAGCAATAGGTTATATGTAAGAGAATTTACCTCTCTTGGTGGGAAGCAGGATGCTGAAGGCTTTGGAAGCACTCTGATATCCTTGGTTTCCATCACATCAGAATTGCACTGGCTTTAGAAGGGGTGCTTCTAATTAAACTGTTGTTAATGTGTTGTAGTTAATAAATAAATGTGGATTCAAACATCAGCATTAAAAAAATGAATATGAGAGAATGTGGGTTTTTTAGATCTGGGGGTTAATTTTAGCAGGCTGTAAAAGACAGATCAGAACCCATTCTGCCTTTCAAACATGGAATTTCTACCCATAGAAAAATGATAAATGACAGAGAGCTGTCCTGTCAGCAGAGGACAGCGTGAGGAACAGTGTAAATAATATTTTGTTACTGACTTTCCTTGAAATGGGCAATTTCCCTTCATCTCCCCAGCCCAAGCCACAGCTCTGCAAAGCAGGGCTCTCTGGATGTGCTGCTATTCCAGACCTTGCACTGGACACTAATCTCCTTATGCTCCTCAGTCAGGTGCCTTTTTTAGCCCTGGGCTGGCCCAGGCAATCAGGACAGCCTGACCACATCTCTGCTCCTCTATCAATTATCTCAGTGTCCCAAGCACAGGCACCCCTCAGCCTCATTAAACCAGAATAATGAATATTTTACTGGCTCTGCACAGGGCTGGTGACCAATGTCCAGCCCAGGCCACCAGCTCTGTCCTTGGCTGGGGTCAGGGACTGCAAAGCAGATTTGAAATGGGAACACCTGAAGATTTCCCTCCCACACCAGGCCATGCCTGTTACACAAGACTTAGATTAAAAATCAGAAATCATTGCAAAAATGTTGGTAAAAGGGCTGGCCAGGGAGTGTTTCAATAACTTCTGTTACAAACATCACATGCTCCAACTCAGCTCCAGCTCTGCCAGAAGAACAGAAAAGCCAGGTAGGTAATTTTAAAATGACTTTGCTGCCATTAGGACAGTGTCTTTTACCCAGAAGATAAACACAGATGGCCCCCAAGACACCTGCAATTCTTTCTCTTCAGTAATAAACATACAAAGTGAATAATGGAGAGGCACCTGAAGCCACTGGAAGCCCTGTCCACAAGCAACCCTTGCTGCGACTCTATCATTTTATTTTCCTTTCTAATTAAAAGACACTAAAATGTGTTATTTTGTCCTAGTAACACTGGATATATCATTGCAACAAGAGGCCTGAGTGTGATAGCAGCACTGATAAAGTGACCTAAGCCAGGGAGGAATTAGGGGGAAAGTGTTTTAGATGTGGCTGATAAGATTCCAAAGGCCAGCACCAGCAGCTGTGCCTGTGGAAAACTCAACAAATCTGGGAATGCCAAGGGGAAACCAGGAAAACACAGCCAACCTCACATGGACATCATCTCCAGAGGAGTAGCTGGAATTGCAACAAGGAGAAAGCTTCCAGATCATTTTGGGAGAAGATCCCAGGACTCAAATAAATGAAGAATCTAAATTCATGAATTATTAATAGGAAGCATTCACAGGAACGTGGTGAAAATACCTGGTTTGGACCAAAAAGGGAAGGTGGAATTGGTGCTGGAAGTCTTTGCATCCCTGAAGAGAGCTGGGAAATTCTGCTTTTGTCCCCAAAGCAGCCCAGGGTGGGCAGCAGCTGTGCCAGCCCCACTGCCCCAGGGCTTTGGGAACAAGCCTTGGAGCAGAGTGGGAGAGGACTGGGATTTCACTGGATGAGATGAGCCTGGAGGGCTTTTCCAGCTGGGATGATTCTGTGGCTGGGACACACTGTGACCCCCACAAACAATCCTGGTGGGAAACAGCATCATCCAGAGCTTCCAGGGGCAGCACCCACGGCACTGGCACCTCAAACACACCCAGGAGGGCAGCACTCCACAGAGGTGCCTTTTGTCAATATTTCCTTTATTTGGGGAGGGAAGAGAATAAAGTTGAAACAACAGCCTCGCTTTTAAGTTTTAATAAAACTCCTGCAGGTGCTGGGACTCTCCCAGCTGAGCTCAAGGTTGCCTTATCTGGACTTCTGAGTTTTTAGACACCAGTCTGGAGTTTGATGCTCCCTGCTGCTGCCAAGGCCCACGGTGACAAGCTCTGCTGTAAGGACAAGCAATTTTATTGGGGTAGAATGCATTTATCCACCCAGAACTGCTCCTGTTCCATGCTAATGGTGCCACAGCTTCCCTGGCTCATCCTACTCTGTCAGCTTGGGGGCTGAATTATGGTTTTAATATCTCGCTCTCTGCTCTGACTGAGATTTGTTCTTGGTTGTGGTTCTGATCTGTACTTCAGGGTAATCTGTTGTTGGAGACACTCAGGCTGCTGGTCACAGAGCTCTGCAAACAGAAAAGCTCCTCACTCCAGGAATTCTGTGTGTCTGTGGCTGTACATGATGGGAACATGTTCAGGATCTGTGAAACTTCCAGCACATTTGAGCACAAATTCCTGACAGAACAGAAACACATCTTCACACTTCATGTTTTAATTAAAACAGTGTGTGTTTTCCCCATTTGCATATTTTCATTCAAAATGCATCTTCATACATTCTTTACAAGTATTTTACTTCAAACATTTAATGAACAACACAGAAAATGCAACATCAAATCAATTTGGATTTCTTTAATAAACTATTCCCACGGCACTGCACATATGGATATACCTTAACATACAAATAAGTGTGCAGTGGATCAGAGTCTGGATTATTATTATTCATAACTAAGAGAGGACTGTGAATGTATTTTGCTTTTCAAAATTCAGGAACAATCCAGCAGAGGTTTTTGAGTTGTCACAGGAGTCAGGAGGTGCTCTGTGAATGAGGAATTGAGAGCTCAAGGCCTCAGAGCTGTAATCATTCCTCGGTTTGAAGAATTTAGAAAGGTAAATAAGTGCAAGAAATAATAATGGGAAATTCCATTTAATGCAGGACAAAGGCAAGGGGATGTAGAATTACCCTTAATGAAGGGAATAAAGCTTGGCAAGGAGCTCAAACCAGGCAAAACCTTCAGACAACTTTCCCCAGCTAAATCCATCCATGGATAGTGCAAATCACAGAGGGAAAAGTGAAGATCCCTCATCCAAGTCTAATCCAGCTGTGGAGAGTGAAATTTTTACAAGTTAAAAAGGCAGATAAAATAATTAAAGCTACAAGTTTTGATACTTCTGCAGCCCAGGTGTAATTTTGGACAGCATTTTTGGTTCGGGTAACCAAAACTGAGTTGTACTTTAATGGCATTTCACCCATTAGGTCATTAAGATCAGTCCATTTGTTTCCCTTGTTTTTAATTATATTCTGTGGAGTCACTCTGGTTTTCTATTGGTGTAAACACATCCCATTCCATGTTATTTAATTTCCTTAAAAAATTTTAGTTGCCCATTTCTGGTTTCATGAGGACTTTAACTTGCAGGTGTTTAAATCAGCAAGGAAACAAAAAGATCATCTTAGAAGGAAATTGAGTCAACTCAAGCTATATTTTAATTTTATGACTGTTCATTTTCTTACACTGGCAATTCCCAATCAACAGCTCAGGTGAGAGAACATGACATTTTTAACCACTGAAATCCCATAATTTTGAAGTAACTATGGGTTTCTGCTTGTTATTGCTTAAGATTCAACAGAGGCTGCATCAGAAATGAGCCTTTGAGGAAACCAGGTCTATTATCCTTGCTAGCTGGGGCAATGGCAACCATCATGAAAGTACAATTACTGCCATTAAATCAAGAAACTAATTAGAATCAGATCATCAAGTTCCTTCTGTGCTGGAGCCTTGGTCTCGTGGCATGGGATAGGGTGATTTACTCCAGGGTACACACCAGGGCTGAGTTGAGTTTAGCTGTCGGTTTAGTGCTTTTCTGATACTTCCAGAAATTCAATAAACAGCTCCAGAAGGTGCAGTGGCACTTGTGGACATGGATGTGTGCTGGCAGCTCTCAGAGGGAAAGGAGAGCTCAGGAAATCTGGCTGATGCCTCTGGATGGAGTCAGAGGGAATCAGCCTCTGCTCTCCCTGCACGGCCCCGAGCAGAGCAGGAGCCTTCAGCTGAATGTCTGAAACACAAAAATCCTGGCCTTGATTTTCTCCCTTTTCCCTTCTGGAGAGCCCTCCCTGTCCCAGCCCTGCCAGCAGAGATCAATGTGATATCAGAGGAAGGAGCACGAGCAGGGCTGTGCTCAAGCATCTCAAACAGGGAGCAGGGATCTCTGTGGTTCCCACAAGGAGACCTTGGCTGGGTCTGACAGTGTTTGTGAGGCTCTGCACTCTGAAATCCCCCTCATCCCACATCTGGGAATCTCCTGGGCATGGCAGCGTTTCACCTGCCTGCCAAAATCACTGCCAGCTTCCTCCTGTCAATCTTCTGCCACTGTGGGTGGTTCAGCCACTCAAATGGAGCACAATTATTTCATAAAATCCACCACTGAGCTCAGGAAACTTGGGGGAAAAGCACAGGACTTGTGAAGTTCTCACACTGAAGGTGAGAAAGGTGATTCACTCCAAATGATACCACAAGCAATTAGACAATTTTACATTATCAAAGGTTAATAATGAACATCAAGATGCATCTGTCACAGCAAGGCTGTGTCACTCTGACCTCACAGGAGTCATTTACTCTTTATGCCTTTGATTTCCCAGCACTCATTCTTATCTTCCTTGTCTTTGGGGAGTAATCAGTGTTTTAAATGTTCTTCAAAATTATATGAGTCAGTACAAATTGTGTTCCCATTTGTACCCTTAACTGGGTTTTAAGGCCATTTTAGGCATCTGCATGCTCATAAGTCTAATAGGAACTCTTAAAAGCCTGAAATAATTTGGGACCAAATTGATACCTGAGGGCCATTCTATTAATGGGAGTTGAAAGTTAACTATTTTACAGTTGTTTTGTTTATAACCAGAGGGAAGGACAGGTTTACTCAGTAGCTGCAGCATTACTCAGCACAGAGACCTGAGGAATGTTCCAGAAAGCACCAAGGAATTTGGCTGGTCCACAAATAAAATCACTATTTTAGGTTATAGGGGCTGCATTTATTGAGAAGATCTGCCTCAGATTAGGACACTGAAGTCCTCAAGTATCTACACACAAAAGTGACACAAACTGGTTGCCAAACTTCAAATTAATGTTTATTTTCTGAGTTATCAAACAGTCTCAGAAAATGAAGGGAGAAGTTCTTTCCCAAAAAATAAAATCACTCAGAACAAGTCACCTCCTTCCCAGAATGGAAATGCTCAGAGTAACATTGATCTTCCTTCCTCCAGGACCATGAGATTCCTCTGAAATGAGCTTAAACTTGGAAGAGATTATTTCTCCAGTAGAAATAATATTCCCCCAGCAAAGGACTGGAAAGGAAAACAGAAAATCTCATGCTGATATGACCCACAGCATGTGTAGGGCACTTCAGTACTGCAACAAACTGGCTGAGGAACAAATAAATTCTGTGGGTTCAGGTTAAACACAGTATGAAAAGCTGCAATTTCTAAATTAAATCATTTGCTGAACTGGCAAAGTAACTCATCAGTTTGAAGCCAATCCTGAAAGATTCCCAGAAGAGTCAACCTATTAGCAAAGCAAATGGATTAATAAGTCCAGTATTGATCTGCCAAGGGCATGGGAAGCCTTTGCTGATCCCTTTGGAAGCTCTTCCCTCAGCAATGCACTGGGAACTCAGCAGGATGGGCCACAGGGAAATCATTAAGGGAAAATAATAAAAGGAGAGAAGAAAAAGAAGGAAATCTCAAGCCTTCACTAGATGGGATTCTGATTTTCCTCTTTCCCGTGAATTAATGTCATGTTCAGGCTGTAATATTCCTTGGAAAAACAAGGAGAAAACACTGCTCTCAAATACTCGGCTATTTAAAGCACCTACAATAACTCCCTACAATAATTCTGTAAAAAGAACTGATGCAAACCTGCAGACAAGAAACCAAACTGAGCTAGAACCCAAAACCCCTCTGGGTGTCCCTGGAAGCAGCAGCAGCTGGGGATTTTTCCAGGTTGCTGTTGTAAAGCAGCACTGATTTATTCAGACACGAAAGATTAAAACTCTTGGGGAAGATGTCATTTACAAATTCAGCGTCCAGTGAGGATCTGAATGTTTCCATACACATGGATATCCATCCCTGTGAAGGGAGATTTGATAATGCTGCCTAATGGAACTTTATTGCATTTTCAGATGTTTTCCCATCGGGTTATTGAAATTCTTGCTCCTGTAAGAAGAGAGGACTCACGAGGAAATCTGCTCTTTGCAGGCACCAAAGGAGAAAGATAAAAATTTGTTCTTTCCCACCTCCTTAGGAAGGAAGGATATTTATCCAGCTGAAGGCACAAGGAAAATCAGGAAGGCAGAGCATGGCCTTGCTGACTGCAATGTTTCCTACACCAATCCCAAAGCATAATTAACAACAGCTGCCTACAAATACGGGATTTTTTTCCCTGTCTGAAACTCAGTGGACAGGTTCACCTCTCATTTGTATGCAGAGCTCTGATCTGCCAGTCTCCAGCAACTTAAGGCAAAGACCAAACCATTTTGTAATTAGGCATGGGAGTTAATGGCAGCTGAAATGACCATTTTAAATACAGCAGGCCCTAAACAATGACTTCTCCTGCTGCCTGACCCAGAACATTTCCTTTGTAATCTTCTCAGCCTCTCCACTCTCCTGGATGATTTATGGTGTCTGGGGGCTCCTTGGCAGTACTTTCTGTGCTGATAAAGAGGAAAACCTTGACTGTATCTTAAATTGTCAACAAATGTTTCCAAATTTCCTAAGAGTTCTTGTGTTTGTCCTTCATATTTCCAGAGTTAAAAAAATGTTCTGGCCTGAATCTGCCCTTTCCTACAGAATAATGCCCATGAGCATCTCAATATTGAGCCCCATGAACTTTCCCCACAATCCAAACGTGATTAATTCCACTGGCCTCACCCCAAAATTCCCAACTGGATACCCAACCTCATGGTAACAGCCCAATTAATCCTGTGCCATCATTAATGAGAGGCTGATTATTTGAGAAACACACCTTGCATGAGTGACTTTCACGGGCTAAGAGGGATATTACAACTTTAATAGAAGGAGACATCAAAAAGCATTTGCCCACAGCAAGGAATTCAACAATTGTGTTTAAATTTAATATAACATGTGATAAAGAGTTGAGCTGGAGTCAGAGTCTGTCACTGGCTCTCACACAATATTATTTATGGCTCTATACAGGCCCAGCTCCATGACTTCAGCAGGCAGAAACCTTAATACCTTGTGACACAACTGGGCTGAGCCATCTAATATCACCCACAAATCCTTGAAAAACAAATACTCCTTCAAATAATTATGCTGTTCCAACATATTAACTTCCCAGGCAGTGATGAAATGTCCTGTTTTAGGGAAGACCACGGAAAAGCCTTGTCTGTATCCTGGGCTTCAAATCAAAAAAACCTTTAATATTAGGATCACACTCTGCGCTGAATAAATGTCAGAGAAATAAACTTGACGGAACAATATATTTTTCATGCTCTCAAATGCATTTTAAAAAGGACCTAGAACAGGAAACTACAAAGTCTTTAACCTCCAGGGGGAAAAAAAATCAAATACCACCAAGGTCACTAATAATCTAATGTCAACTGTTTCCATAAAAAATGGGCAATGATAAATAATCAGAGCATTTAGTGGGAGCTGTGGGGATTTGGGTTATTCTCAGTTATTCTGTGTTATTCTCTGTGCATGTTGATTAGAATTTTAAAGAAAAGGTAATGTTTCTCCCAGCCCTGTTTCCCCATGGAAATATATAACCCAGAGCATGAAATCTCTCACTTTATTTTCTAGATCCTTCCAGATCCTCAGCCTGGCTGCCACGTTATCTCCTTGAGAAGGAAAACACCTCAGAGCAAGGTAAGGCAAGGTAAACCTCTGGGCTGGAGAGCTTTAGGACACAAGGTGGTTGGGCTGATCTAAAATGTACAGAATTCCTTAATTCCATAATTCCAGATTCCTGCCTCCATGAGCTGCTGGCATTGAGCTGACTCCCACCTCCTGCACTGGGATAATTGCCCTTCCACTCACACAACCCTCTGATCACTGCTCTCGTTTGTATGGGCAGAAAAGGTAAAAGAAATGTTTATTCCACATAAAAATATTTTAATTTCTTGCAGCAAACTACAAGAAAAGGGCCAGGCCCGAGCAGCCCACTCATCAAACAACTGAATCTTAAAACTTGAACAATGTGTAGGCAGGGCTGTTTATTCCACTCTGCTTTACACTCCACTGCATCAATGCATTTATTACTCTCCTGCATCCATCTCATGCTGGCAAATCCTTCTTTATATTAGATGTACAGATCAGCACAGAGTTCTCTGTTCCAAGAGACACAAGATCACTTTTGCTGCACTTCATCAAATGTGAGAGAAGACAAAATCTCTGTTCTTTGGCCAGGCAGTCCAAACTCAGCATGAGGATAAAATCCCAGTGCAGACAACACACTCTGCATCCCAGGAATGAAGAATCAGCTCTTCTTGCCAAAAAAAGATTTCACTGAAACAAAGAATAAAAGTAGAATTAGCTAACCTCAAATAGCAATTTTAAAGCAAGATCCCAGGATACAGAAGAGTTGCTTTTATCATGACGTAGCCTATGGAAATTGTACCTGAAAATATGGGAAGATTTCATGCCCTGGAATACTTTTTGCACCTTATTTCCACGAACTGTCACATCCAAGGCCATCTGCATTCATCTTCTTGGATGTAATACACTGTCCTAAAGGTTTAAAAAAGTAATTTAAAACTCCCCTGGTGTTTCTCCTGGCTTTTCTGTCCTTATGCCAAAGCAGAGCTGCAGCTGACCCGCAGCATGCGCTGTTTTTAACAGGAGCCGGTGTCGCAGCTCGGGCCAGCCCTTGAGCAGTGTTTTTGCACTGTATTGCCCTGACCCTCGCCGGGATTAAACAAAGGTTTAAACAAAGATTTAAACAAAGGTTTAAACAAAAGCAGCTCCCTCAGCCCTTCCCACACACCCTGCCCAGCGCTCCAGCTCCTCGGTGTCCTCTTCTAAGGGAGGGGGCATGACTGGGTCTCGATCTCCACACAGCACGGATCCTACAAATCCTATTTCGGATGATTTAGGGCCGGATTTTCCGCCCCG
>WEIU01021186.1:0-49032 GCA_013389925.1 Aegithalos caudatus
GATGTAATCTTGTTTCTTAAGAATATGAAACAATCATCTGAAATCCTGCATTCTTCGCTGCAGGAGAAATTCAACATTAGGTTTTCTTTGCCTAGAACCTTGATCATTTACCAAAAGCCATTTCTGGATTTCGTCCCTTGCATGGTGCTTGTTCCTTGTGGGCAGTTGTCTGTGTATTTTTGTTTTAATTCTTCCATGTTATTCTTAATTTGTTTTCCTACCTCTTGTTGGTCAATGCAGTGCTGTTGGCCATCCAGATCCTCTCCCTGAGTTTGTCTGCTTGCTTGGTAATCAATCATCTGTAGACTACAGGTGCCCCAGGCTAGAGTAATGAGGGCAATAGCTACAAATGGAGAGAAGATAAGCTGAATTATAAGAAACATGGAATGTTTTCCAGATGCTGGGAATCTATGCTCGTAGCCTTGGTGGAAAACTTCCTGCTGATCACCCTTCTAATCTGATCCTGATAAAGCCAAGAACTCTGACCTGAAGCAGGCATTTTTGGAAGTTAGCCAATTTTATGGAAATATTTCAGTGGCAGAAAACTTTCTCCATCCTTACAGCAGTTCCTGTAATGGTGAAATAGCCTTTTAAAAGTGCATTTTACCATTAGCTCTAATTCGTCTTACCTTCAATTTCCACCACTGGGTTTTAAAGCAAATGAAGGGCCTTCTGCCCCAGGTGTCTTTTTTCTCTACTTACTGTAAATGAGATAATGTGGGACCAATTATTTTTAGAATTTTATTCAGAACTTTTGTGTATGACAGAAATGTCAAATTCTGAAGGAAGGAGGACATTGCTTTTCCTTCACTATTATACAGCTCAGTGATGATTGCCCCCAAAGTGCTGCTTTTGCTCTTGAAGCTGTATTTCTGTAAAATTTTAAAGTTTTATGAATTATAATGAACATTTCTTTTAATGTTTCAGTTTTGAAACTGACCTTTTGGGTTCCCTTTGTGGTGGTACTGTCATGCAACTATAATGCATAACTTCATCATGACAAATTTTCTAACACAAAAGAAGTAAAATAGTTTGAATTGTAACTGTTCTTTGTACTTGGTATCCAAGTGTGGGTTATGATCTCCAAGTCTGGATGGAATGGAGTTGAAATTGTGGGTGATCGTTAGATTTTTAACTGAAAAATTAATAAAAGTAGAAATAATTTTATTATCATGTTCTATACCACCCACTTGAGCGAATATTCCTGAGAGTGATTGTTGTTCAAATTAAGAGAGGTGAGTTGAGGAAAAGCAAAAGCTCTCGCCAGATCTGAGCAGTTACAACCCTGTATTTTACTAATAACCTGAATAATAACTTTACCTATGATTTCTGTGGAGTAAAAATCCTCAACCCCCCACAAACCCCAAATAATCTAATCCTCAGGTGTTTGTGTAGTGACAGCTCTGCTCACCTCACCTCCTTTGTGGAAGCCACTTAATTGAAAAGTCCCTCATGGAAAAGGTAACACAATGAACCTCTGGACATTCTCTCTGTGTTTACTGTATACAGTATATATATTAAAAATACAAAATACTGTATATGTCAGGAGCCTTGTTTCCCCCTGAAAATCAGAGGTTGTGACACAGCTTTCTGCACTGGGCAATGCAAGGCTAAGTCCTGCTGAGCTGTGTATTGTCACCCCAGGCTCTCCTAGATGTGTGTGTTGAATCTCCCAGGGAACAAGAAGGCATAAATAGGGATCTTTACATTTCAGGAACAAACATTTAGGGAATACTGGCTGAAAGAGGAAAGGAGGAGAAATTCAGGTCACCTTAATTTAATAATTTTGCTTTGAGGAAAAAAAATGCATTCTGGACACAATTCATAGATGTTTCTCTCATGTCCATTATCATAATATCAATCTCACTCCAGTGAGGAATGTATGGAAAATAATTCCAGAAACAGAACCCAACAGCAGGAATCTCAAATAGCTCTGCCTGCCCTTAACTTCTGATTGCTGCTATCCCATGGCAGGAGAAATAGCCCAGACCACTTCTGATTCCTGCAGAGTGTCTCCCATGCACAAAGAACATCAGGAACAGCAAAGTCTGTGTGATTGATTTTCCTCCTGTGGAACACTGACATGTTTCTGCCTTTGTCTAGAAATGTATTTTGTTAATATGATACAGTAAGCTCTTTGAAGCCTTTCTGCTTTGTTTTGTTTTGTTTTGTTTGTTTTTTGTTTTTTTGGTTTTGTCTCTTCTCATCTCTCATAGTATTTTTTACTCACTGTTGCTTTGCCATGTACAAAATCCTGGCTGGCTTTTTCAGGAATCTTGCCATCTGTTGAGTACCTTGTACCAGCCTAACGTGTGAAAGTCTGTAAGGCTCAGCTCATGCTCTCTTTTCCTCATTTGTTCAGCTCACAGGCTTGCATCTTACTCAGAAAGAAAATCAAACTATGACCATCAGGCTTTTAAGGATATGTAGAACATTAAATGGGGATAGAAGTCCATCTGTGATTCTGACTGTGGTACATTTTCATTTTGCATCTTAATTTTTACCTTCCTTCCTCAGAGCAACAAAATTTCCCTATTTCAAAACACAGTGTGTATTAGGAAAAATATCTTTGCTGAAAGAGTTGTTAGGCACTGTAGGGGGCTGCCCAGGGAGTTTGGGGAGCCACCATCCCTGGAAATGTTCAAAAGACTACTGGATGTGGTATTTTGTGGTCCTGTTTAGTGGACATGGTGATATTTGGTCAAAGGTTGGATTTGATGATCTTGGATTGATAATTCTATTATCCTTATCTGGCTCATGTCCCTGGTAAAAAGAACTAAAATGTAAAAACTTTGTGCAGTTGTCTCAGTGACTGAAGATTTAATTGCCTTCAGAAGATCTCCGGAAAGAGAGGAAAAGTCTTGGCCATTGCTCCGTGTGCTTTCCCAGCAGAGTCTGAATTTTATAGAAGTGGAACTTGTTTTTGTACACCAAAACCTGCAGGTTACAGCATTAGGAAAACAATGGAAAATGTCCTTTGTAAACTTGGTCTCTAAGAAAAGGTTTTTCTTTTGAAGGAGTTGAAAAATTCAGAATGCAGCAAGCAAAGTGAGGAGCTGTTCATCCTTTGTGCTCAAGTGGTTAAAATCTCCAGAAAAGTGAAACAGTTCATTAAAATTTTGTCAGCTAAGCTGAAGGGTTGGCCTTGGACTAACCTAAAGAAATATGCTGGACTGGCTCTGGAGCAGCGTGGAATGCTGCATCACATCACAGTTTCTCAGCTTCTCTAGCATCTTTTCTTTCCCCCTTCTTTTTCCCCCCTTGCTGATCTTCTTTAAAGGAATGTACAGATTATTTTGATAATTTAGTTCCTGTGTTTTGAAAATGTATTCCTTTACATTTGCATGCTTACCTGCTTGGAGCTGTGGTGGGCGTTTTATTTTTCTGACCCTTAAAAATAAGTTTTGAATTTTAGCTCATCACCCAGGATAAACTGAAATTTTCCATACTCCTCTCTGCATGACCAGCTCGCATTTTCCTGCTGTTTTATGAATTGGGAAAATCTTAAAGAATAGCAGCAGGTTTGAAACAGTGTTTTCCACGTTGTGCTCTGTGTAGTGCAAATGCATTTCCTTGCAGGTTTGTCTGTGGGTTTTATTCAGGCTCTGCTTGATTTGAAAGCAATTAAATGAAAAACAGACACTACAGGTTTAGAGTTTCGCTGCAGCGTTTAATACTCGGGGAGTAGGTTGGGATCTGGAGTGGCTGCTCTGAAGTGATGGAGAAGATCAAATGTGGAGTTTCAGTATTTCAATTTTTAACCTAAACACCAGGTTCTGAGCTTTTTCTAGGGAATTCTAAATTGAAAGGAATATGGATTGAGTCAAGCCTACTGTTAAATGAATTTTAAGGTGAAGAGATTATGAATATCTATAGATCTGTTTTTCTGCAATACATTGTTTATATCTAAATACTTTTTTTTATTAAGAGATGGAGTTACCAAAATTGCCAAGACAGGAAGAGTAAGAAAGGCTTTTTTGGTTATTATCACACAAATTTGGTGATAGCTGAGGTTTTTCTCTGTATTTGACTGCAGAGCATATACAGTTCCTAACTGGAGTAATGCTTTATCTGTGAGGAGGCAAAGATACACTTTTATTTGTGAAATAAAGGTATCAGGATGGTGCTTTTCACCTCCTCTTTGTATTCAGTTCAGGTCCAGTTTTCCTGTGTGCCTATCCTTGCTTTAGCTCGGTAGCAATCAGTGGGAATAACTGAGGCTGCAAACAAAATAAAGAAGAAAAACTCTGAAATCTGAATATTACTTGCCTTTTCCTTTATATCCTGTGGTAATGTACAAGTTCTTTAAAATAGTTGTGATTGCTGCTGGTGGTTTGTTTTTTTTTGGTTTTTTTTTTGTTTTTTTTCCTTTCTTGAATTTCCCTAATTGCCTGCCAGTGCCACTTCTTCAGGTCTTTCTATCAGCTTATGATCATATAATTTATTACAAATTGCTACCCTGCATCTTTAATGAATATTCAGAGAGCAGAGTGAAAACAAATCTATGACGTCCTAGAAGGAATTAAGGGTTTTTTTTTTTCTGCAACTAAAGGTTTTAAGCAGTAATATAAACAAAAATATTTACCTGCAAATAAACAGAAGGTAATTGCCAACATTCCCCCTTTAGATTGCATCGCTTCCCTTGCCTCCTTCTTGAGAAGATTTTCACTTTTCCTTTACTTTTTCACTTGAGAACTTAGCAGAAGGAGTTAATGCTCTGAAACTTCTGTGGTTCTGTCTGGCTGCTGTGATTACAGAGTGCTGTTAAATTTGTCAGCAGTGTCCCCATCCCTGTGGGTGACTCTGCCCATCCGTGTCACGGGACCTCTCCGAGCTGGATCTTCCTGGAATCGTTCTTGGAAATGCAGGGATGCACCTGTTCTGAAATTAATTCAAGAGGACATTTCAGTGTTGTGGCAGTCTTGGCAAGTGTTAAGTGTGTTAATCCTTATGTCCTACTGAAACTTGTGTGCTATTTGGATAAAATTCAGCTTAAATTATCACAGCATCCCAGCAACTTCTGGTGGTTTCTTTTTCTCCTTTTCCTTCTTTTTTTTCTTCATACTGAAATCTGAACCTTCTTTTAAAGAAATCTGATTGAAAGTTAAGCCTTTTATTTAATATGCCACCAAAATGAAATTTCTCCACATTTCCTCAAGGAGAATTTAATTTAAAATAGATTTATATTTTCCATTAATATATGGTTTAAGATAAAGCTGAGTTAAATAATTAGTGATTGCTAGAGAATGCATGTGCAAACTAACTCATATTTTTGCTTGCAAGTTATTCATGACTGAGAGTTTCTGATATTTACAAAAATAAAATCTTACAGGTACTTTGATTTAATTTATAACCTGGAGTTTGCATGTCCTATTACCAACTTGTGATAGATTTTGAAGCGAGACTAGAAAAATGGCTGTTGGAAATTGAGAAGATTCGTTGCCTACATAGAACTGGACATTATTTAAATTAAGAAATTGAAGCAATAATCTAAACAGGAATTAATAATAGAAATTTAATATTTCAAGAATGGAATTTAGACACGGTGTAAATATGATTCCCTCCTATTAATTAAATTCCACAAAGTGGATTGTACTGTGAATGGTAAACCTATGTCATAAATACATGCATTAGTTTCATCGGGATGATTTGTTCATATTCTGTGGAAAGTAGTTTATTTTCATATCCCACATACTGGAGTATGTATTTTAAATAAAATGGCTTTTGTGTGTGTGTGTTGGAGGTTTGTACCACAAAATGATGGGGAAAACTCCAGAAATAACAGTGAAGAGAGATCTTCTTCAGCAGACACATTTGTATTTCTATTGAAAATACTCGATCTGGTGGGTCCTGAATACTGTTAATACAAAAGACTGAATTTATTGGTTTTAAGGCCTTTAAGAGTTTCTACATTTCTAAGATTTCAAAAAACCTGAAGAATATAATGCACTAAACCAAATTGGGAATATTCAGACTGCATAATATGGAAAAGTGTTCAGAAAGATAATTTTTCTTAGATTCCATTACCTAAAAGAATTGAAATATCCCCATTTATTTAGTACCCAGGCTAAGCCTGTAAGCCCGAGTTGTCTATGCTTAGTGATAGTTACTCAAATCTTTGAAGATCAGTAATATAAAAATGCAACAATGGAATTTGCAGAAGGAAAACCCCAAAGCAAACAAGGCTTTGTGAGCACACAGGAAATAGATTTGAGTGAGTACAAATATTTAGGTGTGGAGCAGGGAGATATGGAACTGCTCATTTTTGAGGAATATTACTGAAGGCTACCTGGTTACTAAGCTGAGATAGGTGCTTGACGTAGCCTTCATGTTCTCCTGTTGTGCCCCTTCTTTTTGTTCTATATAATTCCATGCTGTATTCCCTGGAAATTGTATATGTTCATTAAATATATGTATCAGTGCTTTTAGTATTCTTAATCTGTGGCTCAGGGTTTGAGCTGCATAAGCGACAAGTAGCTTGGAAACTGCAAGATAAAATTAATTCATTCAGCATTATGAAACACAATTTAAACTGATTAATGCCAGTTAAGATACTATATAAACATGGAGATTAAAAACAGAGAACTGTAATTTCAACAGTATGGAAAACAATTTTAAACTGAATAATGCCAGTTAAAATTGTATACAAGTAGGTAGATTTAAAAAAGGAAAAATAGAACATGCTTTTATAAATGAAACTGAAGATATTTCAGTCTTACTTGATTTATATTTAGAAAAAAAATACCATGACTGTTCTACTGCTTTCAGCTGTCATTTTTGTCAGTTCTTAATTTACTTCTTTCCAAACAAGTTTACAAATTTGTTCATTTAAAATGGAAAGTTGGCTGCTGCTGTTTCTGTTTAACACATGCTTGAAAATGTGCTACTTTTGAAGATGCTTCTTTAGGTGAAAGCTAAAGTCAAGCTTTTGAGCCTGTTTACTTTCAGAAATCTGTTTCAATTGCTACGGCATCTTCCAGTGTTTCTGTTTGATTTTAACTGAATAATGGAATTAAAACCAGCCACCATTATTTGTATAATACAAATGTGGGGGTGTTTAATTTCCAGTGAGTAAGAGATTGCATGGACATCTATACATGTAGTTGTAGAAAGATTCTTCTCACTTTCTCCTGGGAAGTTCTGAAAACCTCAATGAAACCTCAGCCTGCTGGAGTTCTGTGAACGGAATTTTTACCCCGAGGTTCTGTGCTGAAGGTTTAAATTTGAAAGGGGACAGAAGAGGTGGTGGTTGGGATGTCATAGTTTGAATGAAATTTTGTAACTTCCTCTTGTCAAGAGGAGATTTCTTGTTACAGCAGGCTGTAATGCCAGGCATGAATAGGCTGGTAATAGGGCACTTGGAGTGGTTCAGCTTGAATAGGGCAGGAAAGGCATTTTGAATAGATTTTTCACTTATTATAAAAGTGCACTTTAAGTGTTGACTTTTGTTAACTGTTCTTTCTTGACATAAATATTTCTGAGAACTGCAGAAGACCCAGAATCTTAGCACAGTAATTTTGGATCAAAAGTCTCCTTTTCAAGACCTTAGTCCAATTCAGGGCAGGGCAGTCTCTTTGGAGACTACTTTTCCATTTTATTGTGGATTGCTCCATGCCATTTTTCATCTAAGAACTTCAGGGTTAAAGTTCTGTGTAAGAAAAAATGAAAAGACATTTTTCAGCATCAAACTGTGTTCTTGTAGCTGTGTTATCATCTTTCTGTTTTTCTTGAGTGAACTGCAGCATTCCTGTGGCATTTTTTATCAGTACACAAAAAAGTCTCGAGATGTGCAAGGTATATTGAACATCAGTCACCACTATTAGGGTGAAAAACATAAGTAAGAGGACAAAATTATTTGAACCTTCAGCTTCTAATTCATTAAGGAAAATTAATAGTTGCATTACAGAGCTGTCTTCACTGGCCAGGAGCTGTACAGCAAAAATGAGATCAGTATCTGTCCCAGAGATAGCAGAACTGTAGGTCTAAGGTAAGATAGAAGAACACAGCACAGAGTTCAAGGAAAAAAAATCCAATCTTACCTGCTTATTTATCCAGCTATTTATTGATAAGGCATCATTCACAGAATCAGAATGGTTGAGGTTGGGAGGCACTTCTGGAAGTCACCCACTGCCACCATTTATTGTTTTACAGCCAACATGAAAGTAACACCTTCTATGGCTAAGCCAGTCCTTTAGTATTAATACAGTATTTAGTACTGAAATTATCTTTTAGCCTTTAGCCTTAATTAGCCTTTTAGTCATTATTAGTCCAGATTTAATCACTACAGGAGCAACAATAATACAGTTGGAATTATTACAGACTGAATTCTTAGCATAGGAAAAGGGGCAGGAACTATGGTCACCCTCCAGTGCTGTAAGGTTGGTCTCTCCCTAGTGCTGCTGAAGTGTCCTTCACTGGGTGGAACATGCCACAGGTGATTTCTTTTCTAGGATGCACTTTCTAATGTGGTTTTACACCTTGCTTTTTCTTCATTGGTTTGTGCTTCTTTGTTACATCCCAAATCAGCATATGTTAGATGTTATTTGTTCTTCTTGTTAGCCCTGAGCAGGGTTTTGTCCAGCTGTGTACCTGCATTTCTTTATCTGATTATTGGTGAGTGATTTACAGCCTTTGGGGTTTTGCTTGTACAGCTGTGCTGTAACCACCTCTCAAAGTGTCCGTCATCAGACAGGGCCTTTATTTATTTACCACATCATTATCTTATTTATTCCTAAATATCTCATTCTCCAGGGAGTAACTGCCTATAGCAACTCTGTGTGTAAAGCTGTGGTTCTCCCACACAACTAAAACAAATTAGACACAGTATCCTGGTCAGTTGGACAAATTGTTGTGGCAGCTAAAGCTCATAAAATAAAGTTGTAGCCAGGTCCATCAGAGCAAACTGAGCAAACCTCAATCCTGAGGTCTTGTTAGCTCAATACAATGCACCAGAAATACAAATTCAGACCTTTTCCTAGCTAGGACACTGCAGGGTTTCGAGACTGCCCAGCCTGGATGAGAGTTTGTTTGAAATGATGAGCACATGAGGGAAGTGGATGCAAGTTCCAGTCAGTTCTCTAATGAATATTCATTCAAATAAATAGAAAATGATTCTGTGGCACTCTGGAATATTAATGAAAGAGAATAGATGAGTTTAATTACAATTACTTGGGAAAGATTTGGTCTTTTTTCCCCCTCCAATTTATCAAATAGTTGAGTATGCTCATTGCTGTCAGGAATAGGTTGTATTACCCTTGAAAACCGAAACTCTTACCTTTTAGGGGATGAAGTGTTTTTTAGAAAACAATGAATAATGGCAAAATTATTAATAGCATGGTTTATGGAAAGAAAACTTAATTAGAAATTGTTGACCTGCATAATATGTTGAGAACAGTTCTGCTTTACTGAGTGTGGAATCAGAGCAGTTTCTTCCAGTGAAACTATTAGAAGCAGCAGATTTGGGATTTTGAACAACAATCTTTCCTATTTTATGCAGTGAATAGCAGTCCTGCTGAAAATTCTTCCCTAGATGGAAAGTGACATTGTCTTCCACAAAAAAAATAGGAAATCATTATTCTCTCTGAGCATCTCAACTGTTTTACTTATGGGTAGTTGAAGCATTTTGTTACTACTGGTACTAGTAGCAGCTGAAGTAATATTTAATGTTTTATACACTTGATTCCATGTGAATATATTTAATAACAAAAAAGAGATTGGACTGGAAATCGAGGTAGTATCAGTGAGTGTAAGAAACAACAATATGAATTAATTTTCTGACTCATCAGGTATGCACATTTATTTTATATGAAGTTGCTTATGTCTGTTGAGAGCCTGAAATAAGTGTAATAGTGCATAGAATCCTTTTATTCCAGAAAGAAGGAGAGACAGCCATCTATTTAAAATTTATGTCCAATAGCTGCCTCTTTCTTACTGTAACAGTTTCTGTCTGTGTAGAATCATAGACTGGTTTGGGTTGGAAAGGACCTTAAAGATTCTCTAGTTTCAGTCTCCCTGCCATGGAGAGTTTGGGTAATTGTCTATACTGCCTTAACTTCTAATCAGGTATTTTTCTTGCAGAATTATTTTATTAAGGAAAAACAGTGCCAGGTAAAATATGTATTCCTCTTTCATAGCTACGCAAAGTATTATAGTCTTGCCACTTAGTTTGTTATGGGAAGGGGTGAAGAGTGACTAATGATGGGAATATTTGTTGTGAGTTTGGGGAAGGGGTAAAAAAAAAAAGGTTAACATCAACATAAATCTTTCTCCCATGTTACTGCTTTCATCAAAGTGTCAGAACTGGCTCATAACTGCTATAAATTGTTAAAAGAGATAAAATATGTAACAAGCCTGGGAAGTCTATTTGAATTTTTCATATGTGGACACAGTAAGCTGATCAATAAATTTAATACTTGATGCTCTGATTTATTTTTACTAAATTTGTGTATCTGCCACCACTTTTTCACAGTGAAAGCTGTGGTAACTTTAGCAGTGAGACTTGAAAGGCAGTTTTGCTGTTTGTCCTCACACAGCTGGCTTTTAGAGGCCATTTCCAGGGAAAAGCAAACAAAAAGTAAACCCTTCCATTTATCGCTTTCTTGAGATCATGCTCTTCTTTTCCAGCAACAGAAATTTTATTTTTTTATACAATAAAAGAAATATTATATTATATTATACCTTATATTTATATAAGGTTATTAGTGGTTAATGCCCACTCTGTTCCTAATGAGCTTCTAAGTTCACAAGAAGAACATGCAAAATGGAAATCTGGAATCATTCCATTTCCTAGAGAACTGTTCCTGTCCTCACTTTCAGATCAGACTTAGGAGGAGGTTAATGGATGACATGAGGTGGTTGGATGAGCCTAAAAGATACCATCTATTTAAAATGTATAAGGGTATAAATAGTCACCAGATGGCACTGTGACTGAGATAAAACACAGCACCCATAAATATAGTCAGCTACAGCTCGGAATAAATGTTAGTTTGCTCTGAAGTTGTTATATCAAACACTGGTGGATTTTTTTAAAATGACTTTATTTTTATTTTTTCTGTCTGGGTTGAACTTCAGTAGCTCGCTTGGCTTCAGTAGCTTGTGCTTTATCCAATCAAGACCATTTGTGTCAATGGAACCAGCCAATTGATATTTGCTAATGATTAATTTTAGACTAGGTGATAAAATTACAATAAATTCAGGCAACTTTTGGTATTCTTCTTTTACTTCTATGCAACAAATTTCTTGAGGAGAAAAAGTCACTTTGATCAGAGTCTCACCTCAGTGCCTGGTAAAGTTATGGAGAAGATTATTTTGGGAGGTGCTGAAAACTGCCTGGAAGACAACAGTCACTGGTCACAGGCAGCTTGGCTTCAGGAGATCAAAGTCCTGCTTATCAAACCTGATTGCCTGTCATGAGCAGGTCACCCACCCAGCTGGGCAGGGGAAGCCAGTTGATGTCATTTTGTTAGATTTCAGTAAAGCTTTCAATACTGCCTCTCAAAGTGTCCATCTAGACAAAATGTTCAGCCCCCAGCTGGCTAAACACATCATGGGATGGGTGAGCAACTGGCTCAGGGGTGGGGCACAAAGGGTGACAGTGGTGACATCAGACTGGTGACCTCTCACTAGTGGGGTTCTGCGGGGCCCCATCCTCAGCCCTGTGCTCTTCAGCATCTTCAGAAATTACCTGGACACACAACTGGAAGAGACATAGAGCAAGTTCACAGGTGATACAAAACTGAGAGGGGCTGCTGATGCCCTTGAAGGCAGGGAGGCCTCACAGAGAGACCTGAACAAATGGACTGGGCAATCAGCAGCCATATGAAACTCAACAAGAGCAAGTGCCAGATTCTGCAGCTGGGATGGGTAGCCCTGGATGTACAGACAGACTGGGGAATGAGAGGCTGGAAAGCAGCTGTGGGATGGGACCTGGGGATCCTGGTCAGTGGAAAATGGAATGCAAGTCAGCAGTGCCCTGGCAGCCAGAAGGGCCAACCCTGTTCTGGGGGCATCAGGGGCAGCATCACCAGCCAGGAAAGGGAGGGGATTGTTCTCCTCTGCTCTGCACTAGGGCAGCCTCACCTTGAATATCATGTGAGTTTTTGGATGCCTCAATATAACAAAGATACTAAGCTGTTAGAGAGCATCTAAAGGAGGGTGATGAAGATGGTGAAGGGTCTGGAGGTGAAGATGCATGAGGAGTGACTGAGGACACTCGGTCTGTTCTGCCTGGAGGGGGCTGAGGGGAAGCCTCACTGCAGTTACAACTTCCTTGTGAGGGGAAGAGGAGGGGCAGGCACTGATCTCTGCTCTGTGACAGGACCCATGGGAATGGCCTCAAGTTGAGTTGAGGAAGGTTTAGGTTGGATATTACAAAAAGGTTCTTCCCCCAGAGGGTGGTTGGACACTGGAACAGGCTTCCCAGGGCGGTGATCACAACCTGCCAGAGCTCAAGAAGTGTTTGGACAGCACTCTCAGGCACATGATGGGATTGTTGGGAATGGTGCTGTGCAGGGTCAGGAGTTGGACTCTAATTCTTGTGCGTCTCCCACTCATTCTCTGATCTTGTGAAATGTTACTTCACCAAAGACTTATACCAGGACACAGTTATAAAGGAAGAGTCAGATGTTTCTCTGTTTAAATTTGTTGTATAGGTTTAACTGGAGGTCTTAGCGAAGCTTTTAGATCCTTGGAATAGCAGGACTTTTGTAGCTGACATTGAAGTTAAGTGGAACAAAAATCAGTTTCCTTTGCACAGAGGTTTCACCTAATTTTTGTTTTATTTGTAAAATCAGTTACCTAAATGATGTTTTCAAGGAACGGAATCAATCAAGCTGTTGCTTCTTCTAGAGGCTTGTTCACTCATTAATTTTTCTGTTTGATGAAGTATCTTACCAGACCTGACATGATTTTTCTTTAGTCCTCAGCATTACACTTTGACTGGTTGAATAAAGTCTTCGTGGTGGTAATATCACTTGGCAGATATGCAGAAATCCTAGAGAGATGTGGAGTAGTACTGTCAGTGTTTACACAAATTTTCAGAAATTCAGACTTGTAATGTGTGCTCTATGTTCTAATTACCCTGTGATAAATCTAGAAAAAAGATTGGAAATGTTTAAACTTTAAAGAAAGTGTAGTTGATAATAGGCAAATTTGAGTCAAAGTGTTAATTCTTTTTGCCTTGCAGCCTGAGTTCACTGCCATGGTCAAGTTGATCCATATGCCTTATGAAAACAGCAATTCTAATTATCCTAAGAGCTTAATTTTCTTGCCTGAATATTCAAGTCTCATACTACGATGGAGTTGACTTTCATTATCTAAGTTTTAAATGTCAGATTACATTCCCTTACCAAAACCAAGCTTTAAGAAAGACAACGTATGGAACTTGTTCTATTTAAATTGTAGCTCATCCTTAAAAAATCATCAAGAAAAATGGAAGGTGTAATACAAACCTGTTTTAGAAGCTGTGTTTAGTTTTGGCTGGGAGATAATTTTTCCCTGAGTCTTGTTTTCACTTGCATTTGGAAGTATATATCAAAGGTCTTACCTTTACTGCTGAAGAACACAAGTTCAGTGCATTTTAAGCTGTGTTTAATTTCTTACTTTTCATGTAGATAATACCCCTTAAAACCACTGTTAATGAAACTTTATACACATAAAATATATGCTTATAAAATAAAATTGAATACTTGTACTAGGCAATGGCATAGGCTGGATAATGACTGGATAGAAAGTTGTGGCAGACAAAACTAGGATGGACGTTGATGGAGGAATAGTCAGCAGTGTCTGTGTGCCTTTTCAGGGAAGGCCAGCTCCAGCTGGGATGTACCAGGAAATGTGTGCTCAGCAGGCTCAGGGATTCTTCCCTTCTGGTCAGCACTGGGAAGTGCTGTGCTCAATTTTGGGTTCTCCAGGTAAGATGGACAAGGAGGTGCTGGAGTGAGTCCATTGGAGGGCTGTGGGATGCATGATGGATGTGGTGGGATCTGAGGTTTCTGCAACCCCAGGTGGAGGAGGCTGAGGGTGTTAGCTGGTAGCAGAGTGTAGAGTGAAGGGAGCTGGGCTCACTAGGGAAACACACAGTGAAAAAATAATAACAGAATCACAGAATAATAATAAAAAATAATAACAGAATGGCTGAGACTGGAAGGCACATCTGGACAGCGTCTTTGTTCCACCCTGCTCAAGCAGGCGTCCAGGATTGTGTCCAGTTGACTTTTGAGTATATTTAAGGTGAAAGATTCTACAGCCTCCTGGGAAACCTGTTCCAGTGCTCTCACTCTGTGCTGGTTTTGGCTGCAGTAAACTTTGTTCATGTTGGCTGGTGTGGGGCTGTGGTTTGGGTTTGTGCTGGAAACAGGTTGATGATTGAGGGATGTTTCCTGATGTTCAGAGGGAACCTCCTGTGTTTCAGTCTGTGCCCACTGTCTGTCACTGGGCACCACCCAAATTACAAGCAGTAGGAACAAGCTGGAACATGAGAAACTGCAGTCACATATTAGGGAGTTTCTTCCAAGGGAGGGCACTCAGACACAAAATGGCTGCTCAGATATGTTGCAGAATCTCCATTTTCAGAATTTATCTCAATGAAACCCTGCTGTAATTCAGCTGTGCATTGAGCAGGGCTGATCAGAGATCCTCCAGAGATTTCTTCTCAGTTAAAGTATTTTATGCTGTATGACATGATGTACTCTGCGAGCACATCTTTTTCTTTTTAGAGTCCTTCATCATTCATTCCTTTTTTTTTTTTTTTTGTGATGAGTCACATTTTCCAGTATACAGGTGATTATTAGGCAATTAGCAGTCTGCATTTGTATATGATAATTTAAAGAAATGAAAACATTTCCCTGAGTAAAAAAGGACACTTGTGTGTTTTTCATCAGCTGGCTGAACTGGTCACAGTGGTATTACTGCACCGGTATCAACTGGGATTAAAAAGATAAATAGGAAAATATTAAAAGTGACAAGCAGAAGGTATTTATTGAGAATGTATGTCTGAATTCATGAAATCTTCTGTATTTAGAAACATGTTTTGATACAATTTTCTTCATATTGAGTGATGGCTCATACAGTTGTTAGTAACAACAGTGTCTCCATCATTTCCCTGTTCCAGTTCTATGGAGGTGTATTAGAATGAAGCCGAACTCCAGCAGCTCACACAGATTATTTGTGTGCTCTTGATTGCCATGTGTTTTTTTTTCCCTCCTTGAAAAATGAGTTTTGATTCTGCTCTTGCTTCATATACTTGGAATTCTAGGCATCACTTCATGTTTTATAGCAGCCTTTTCAAGATTGTTGCTGTTGTGCTTTTATTTGTAGTGTTGTAGGGGGGAGGGAGGTCAAAAAATGTCACACCGTCTGTCTCCTGTGTGCCACAGAAGTTCATTTTCAGCTTCATGCAGGAAAAAAAGAAATATTGAAATTCGCTCTGTGGATGTGACAAAGTGTTTCTGAGGACAAGTGTTCAAATGCAATATTGTCAAGCTATTTTTAGCCCACTGCTGTCCCTATAGTGCTGTTTAAAGATTCAGCTCAGGCTGCTAATAGATATATTTATAACCATTCTGTCAACTGCCACAGCATGAGTGCTGTTACAGATGATAATTCTATTCTTGGAAGCAGTGCCATGGTTACCAGTCCCCGAGCTGCTCAAATAGAAGCTATACATCTGTACACACTTAGTAACATTTTAATATCCCAACACGTTTTTACACTGCAAGAAAGAACAAAGCTAGACATGATAATCAAAGAAATGATACATGCAGAAAAGCACATGAAAATTAAAATAAGAAAAAAAAATACAATAACTTCTTGAGTATTACATATTCTGAAGTCTGGGTGTGAAACAAACTGTAAGAGGGTTTCTTACTGCATTTTATTGGTGTTTCTTGTTAAGCAGTTTGATTTCAGTTGGGTTTATTTCATGTTGGATTGGTAATGGATTGACACCAAGTACAGCATGAGTGTGTGTGGGCATGCACTCGGTACTGTAGAAAGTCATTATGCTGATGAGTTTAGTTTTGGGCCTTTGGAGAAATAACAAATTTGTACTAAATCAGTGATTCATCTGCGTTATGGTGAAGTTTGATGTGAAAGGTTTCCCGTGGCTGGACATTTGTGTGTTGTGCTCCAAGCGTGGGTTTGTGAGATGCTCTTTGCTGTGGAGCCTCGTGGGTGGCAGTGGCTGCTTGGCACCACAGCTTGTCTGAGGCTGGGTGTCCTGTAGAAGCCTTGGATATGCCTTCATTTGAGCCTAAACTCCCCATGATCCAAGGTCCTCTGAGTTTTCTTAGTCTGAGTCCTCACCCCTGGGAGTGCTCCATGATCTGTGACTCTTTGGGGTAGATATTTGCTAAGTGTTTATACAGAGCCCATGACTTGGCTGCTTTGTTTGCTTTGTCTGAGCACACAGGAGGCTGAAAGTGTGACTTGGAGTGAGGACATCAGGTCCCACATTTACTCTGGTTTAAGTGTCTGCCCTGTAAGGAACCTGCAGCACTGTGGAATGACTGGAAAAGACGCCACAGAAGAGGGCATACCTGTGTGGTAGCAGAGTTTTCAGGGCTTTGGAGGTCTTTGGTTTATTTTTGTTCTGCTTGTGCTGTCAGGTTTGCAGGGAATTCCACTGTGGGGCCATGAGTAGCAGTATCAGGCTCTGAGCAATGGTGGTACAGGGCTTGGAATGATTGGTTATCATCCACCACGCTGGAAAGAGAGGACCCAGTCTGGTCTTATCACTGTGGAGTTGGGGAAGGGGCTTCTGTGATTCATGGAGAGCAGTGGTAGATTTTAATTTGCCATTATTTTTTTTTGTTTGCTTGACCACAGATTTTTAAAAAAAGCTATATTGATTTTTATACAGTGATAGTAATCATAAAAACATCAGTGCGTTTTTTTAGTGCATCATCATTGTCATTGAATGTATCAATTTTCTGCTAGATGCTGGACATGGAATATGTATCACCTGCCTGAAAAAGGGAAACTAAAACTAACTTTGTTTTTGTAGGAAGGTTTGTGGTAAGATTATTATTTAGAAGAAGACAGCACCAGTATTAATAGATTTCTTCAGCTCTGGTGAAATTTTAATATAATCCAAAGGAAGTTTGTTTTCACAATGTGTATAATGCAAATTGTAGAATTCATTGTTGCTAAATGTTAGGAAGGCCATGACAAAAGACACATTTTACATGGAACAAGCGAAATGGACAACTAGTATGCTAGATAGCCTGCTGTCCAGATGATCCAAAGGCAGTGTCTGTGCTAAAAACTTGTTTGATACTGAGCATAGGTGAGAGTGATGATTGTTTCATGCCTTACCTGTTGTATTTCTCCTCAGACAGGCACTGCTGTCCAGTGTAGGATGCAGAGCTGTGGGAATGCCTGGTTTGTTCTAGTAACAAAAGCTCTGTATTAAGACCCAGATCTACAAGGCTTCATGTGACCAAAGGATTTAGTTAAAAAAACACTTAAGAAATGGTCACAAGTCATCCAGTATATCAGGAAGCATCTTGCTGATGTATGTATAATACAAAACCCAAGTTTGTTTGGTTTCACTACTCAGAAGAATTATTTTTTTAGCATTTTTCATGCTTCTTGCTGTTCTATTAAGCATGTTTTCCAAATCTCATGAATTTGCTGAGCACTTTATTTTTTTAAAAAAAGATAATGCAATGTCTTGTTCCTTAATAATTTTGCTTTATGCACAGTTTTCAACAAAACCTTCAAAAATATTGAAGTAATGCAGGTGTTTCCATGTAGCTTATAGCAATTACGGGTTTAACTGGTGTTCTTAGCAGTAAATTTTATTGTAATAAGTGAAGGCAAGTGGTCTGTATTTTATAATGGTGAAGATGGTGAGGAATATATGTACACACTTCAGATTCTTCTCATGGATTTGCTTAAATTTTACACCAGAAATGTGAATCATGCTGCAGTTTATCTTTCTCGTTCAGTACTAGAATTGTGATGTGCTTGATTGTGTCTAGAAGTGAGGCAGATACCCAGTTTGTTGTGGGAGAACTTGGTGTTTACTCCTGAGAATGTACAGAAAGAGAAAGAAAACAATATCTGAAGATCAAGTTATAGTAAAACCTGAAAAATTTGTAAAGATGATACTGGAGGGCATGAAAAAGTGTCTTGGTAGAGAGAGTAATTCTGAAGGTAAGTGTTAGTTTATTGTTGATTAGAATTCCATTGATGGCATCCAGGTGTGATTTTTGAAGTGATGCAATCAATTTTATCTTGAAGTCTAGTGAAGGGCAGGGTTTTTTCACATTGAAGGGACAAAAGATTTGAGAATGGTGACTCAGGAAAGCTTCTGATGACTAAAAAAAAGTATTTTATCTAAAGGAAAGATAAGGATGCAGATTTTGGGTTGTATAGGTTGCTCAGCCTAGTTGAGTTTCTGATAAGCTGATGAAGCTTTTCCAAACATATGAAAGACAAGAACATGGTTGAGCATAATCAATGTGGGGTTACCAACCTCAGCTCAATCTTGACTGACCTGTTTGTCTTCTTGGCAAAAATGGCTGATTCTTTGATGATGCTGAAGCTGATACCATCCAATATATGAAAAATCCAGATGGCGAAACAGAATGTGTCCTCAGCAAATTCCTGGATGAGACTTGAGTGTTGAGTAAACATTGTAAGTGGTGGAGATTGAGTGCAAAAGTATCTTGGGAAATTTGAGGCTGGCACCAATAGGAATTTCAGAACTTCCACGAGGAGAAGTGCAAAGTTCTGATGAAATGGTCTTTGTAGCCACAGTGGATGCCAAGTTTAATATGAGCCAGAAGAGCATTCTCACTGGGAATAAAGGACAGCTGTTCCTGCTTCTTTGTATTATGGACTGTTATGGAGTCCTTTGTGAAGGTAAAAATATTTGATCATTGTCAAATTCTCAAACACATTTCATCTACTTCCTCTAAACAGGCAGAAATCACACTGGGTTTATTGCTTAATAGTATTATATTGCCAACGGGGGATGTGAAGCACCAGTGCTGTGTTTGGTTTCACTGGCCATGAGAGATGGTTGCCAGGTCTCCATGTTATCTTAGTGTTTGGCAGTTCCACACTTTAATTACTCCCTTTTTTATTCTCTTCCAGACAACTGAGTTATTTGAAGCAGTTGTTTCTTCTCTTCCAGAAGCTTTCTCATGGAATTTTTTAGATTCCTGCCAACTGTGCCTTTTATGTGAGACTGCAAAGGAGGTTGTGACAGATTGGTTTGCAGTTTCATCAATATGCTGCTAATACTCATTTTTACGTCTCTCTTTCATGAAACACAGATGGTCAGGTTTTTTAGATGATTAGTGTGTCACTGAAATTGGGTTTTGGCTAAGAGTGTTGGCTGAAACTCATCCTAACTGAAGCAGATGACACTGGTTGACTGAGGGGAAAAGATGAAAAGGTATGAACTTGTTTCTTCAGAAAGGTGTGTAACTGTACAGTTGTTAAGACATAGAGTGCTTGGCTTAGGTCACATCACTTTTGCTTTTCAAATATGAAGAAGATGAGGCATCCAGTCATGTTCCCTAATGTTAATTTTAAATGCAACTTTCTCCTTTTATTTTACTGGTGAGATGTTGGCTTTAGGTGGTGGCATCAAATATCATTTTTGTGTCTTTGGGTGTATTGAATTCCAGTTACAGATAGTATCTGTGATACAGCATGTACCTTCCTCTATTTGGTGTTATGCAAAAACCACATAATATACAGCCTTTTGCAAAGAGCTTCACCTCTCAGAATGGGTTTTATTTATGCTCGGAGTCCTAAAACAAACTTTGTTTGCATTTGTGTATCTCAGTTTCCTGTTCTCTTGACTGAGAACAGATAGAATTCTGAAGATACAGTTTGTAGATTGAGTTGCTGTCATTCATCTTCTGCTTGACATATTAGTTGCTTTTCATTTAAGAAATAATAATTGCCATCACTCACTTATTGACAAGTGTACATGGCCAACAACAGTTCACATCCACTTGTACTGAGACATTCTGCATGACATTGTTTTTGGTAGCATGTAAATGCCTAAAAGTTTCAAGCAAATACCCTGTATTTGAACTGAGATTTAAAAGAGATACATAAAGTTATATAAAAGTTATATAAAAACCTCAATAAGCCTAAAATAATACTTAATCTTTGAAAACGTTACTGACTTTATAAAGGGAATATCCAATTTCGTATATTGGAGCCCTGTACCAAGAGTTCCACCCATGTGTGCATAGAAATCATCAAGTTTTAGGCAACTATGGCTGAAATTTTTAATGTACTTAGACAAAATGAAAATTTATTCTGCAAAACATTGCTTGAGAGGCCATGTCTGCTTTCTGTGATGATTTGTTTTGGGTTTTTTTGTGGGTTTTTTTGGTCATCTCTTTAAAAACTGGTGTAGAACATTAACAATTATGAAGGGATCCAAGGAATCAAGTCCTGTAATTCCTGAATGCTGTGGGACAAGTTAAAACCTCTGAAACCCAGTCTTTGGAAAAGAGAAAGAATGTTATTCTCACCATGCAGATGTGGGCAATGTTTTTGGATGTTCTGCCTAACATCATAAAGACCTTTCCCCTCATCCTGGTCTTCTAAAGACAACTGATGGACTACTTGGTCAGATTTCTTTGAGGTCATGAGTTTACTGAATGGGGCTCTCCAAACTTTTTTTCTGAATGTTCTCTGATAGTGACAGATAAATTTTGGCATTCACATCCACACTTCAAGGAACCTTGAGTTCCCTGCTACATTTTTTTCTAGTAGAGCTTAGCACTGTTACATTGCAAGATAAATCCTGCAAATGATTGGTTTTCCCACTACCCTAGTCCTCTTAGTTTCAAAAATCCATCATTAGCAACTTCTTGTTTGAAAATTTGTGGCCAGCTCAGCATTTATCTGTTCTATCTATATTTAAGAGATTATTGCTGCCAGACTCCTTGTAAGGACTCATCATGGGTTTTTTAGGCTGTTGCTTTTAGGATTGTTAGTGGAAGCACTGCTGATGAAAGCTGAATGTTCCATTATGAGAAAAAGGAGTAAGCTGCTTCAGAAAGCTCTGACTCATAAGTACAAGGAACTAATTTTTATAGCTTTAACAAAAGGACATCCATCTTTCTTCTTAATAAAAGAGTAGCCAAGAATACTCTGGTTACTTTAAAGTGCTGGGTAAGCAGATCAGTGCAAAAAGTATGTGTTTTACCAAGAGAAAAGTAATTTGACATAAAGCAACAGTGCTTCTTAAGGCAGATAGAAGTTTCCAAAAGATTAGAGAAAGCAGGCCTGTCCATGATCTGTGACAAAAAATTACCCTTTGTGCAATCCAGAAATGTCATCGATTTCTTGTGTCCTGCAATGTTACCTTCCTAGTGGATGCTGAAAGTTTTTCGTTTTCCATTAGGAGGGGGGAGGTGACTTTGATTTATTTAAATAAAACTTTTTCCACTTCAGGGTGAGCAAGTCTGTGTTAGAACATCACCAAATCACTGAATGCGTCAAGTTGGAAGGGACCACTAGTGGTTGTTAGGAAGGAGGTTAGTGGGTTGTCTGCTCCAACTCCCTGCTCAAGCAGGGTTATCATGGAGCATATGGCACAGAATTCTTTCCAGACAGTCCTGCAATATCTCCAGTAAGGGAGACTCCACACCCTTTCTGGACAAACTGTTCAGTGCTCGGTCACTGCACAATAAAGAAATTATTGCTCATATTCATGTGGAACTTTTGTGCATGGTTTCTTCCAGTTGCCTCTTGTCCTATTGCTGGGCACCACTGAGAAGATCCATCCCCTGACACCCTCCTGAGAGACAGTGATAAAATGACTTTCTCAGATGTTTGTCCTTGAGGCTGAACAGGCACAGGTCTCAGTTTATTTTTGCAAGAGAGATGCTCCAATCTCTTAGTCATATTTTGTTGTTCTCCAGTGGGCATACTTCAGGAGCTCCATGTCTCTCTTGTTCTGAGAAGCCCAGAATTGGACACAGCACTCCAGATGCCTTTCTCTAGGGCTGAGTAAAGAGACAGTATGACAGCCCTTGATCTGCTGACAATCAATGACCCTCCTAAAGCACCCCAGAATCTCATTGGCCTTCTTGGCCACAAAAACACTGCTGGCTCCCAAACACTGTGATAACTTCTTGTGATCCAGGATGAGCCTGTAGAACAGCCTCCCTGTGCTGTTCCCTCTGCTGCCTGCAGCCACCTGTGGGAAGCAGGAGGAGGCATGGGATGCAGGCAGCTGTGTGGGCACTGTGTCTGTCCCCCATGTGTTGGCAACCTGGCCCTGGCCCCAGTGCTGGTGCTGGACAGGTCAGGCAGGCTGGGCAGGATTCCCAGCTGTACTCACTCCCTCTGGGGCATTGCTGAGCCTGGGTCATCCGAATGCTGGCCCCTCCACAGAGCAAAGCCTGGTGCCAGGCAATGCTGGCAGTGTCTGCCCTCAGGGTTTCCCCTACCTCCCACTGCAGCCTCTCCATCAGGAACAGGCTGAGGTATTTAGTGGCTTCTTTGCCTCAGTCATCAGCAGTAAGACTTAGTTCTCCAGTTGGCCTCTGGTCACTAGCTGTGTCTCCTGTGCCCATTCCTGTTCACTGTGTGTCCTGCTAATGTGGCCAAGGCCATTGAGGGTACCTTCACCAGTAAATTTGTGATGACACTAAAGCGGCTGGAAATGTCAAATTTCTGGAGGGTAGGAGGGCTCTACAAGCGGATGTAGACAGGGTGGACTGACGATGGTGGGGCAGACGGGTGAGTTTCAAGAAAACTGAGGCCTGGGTCCTGTCCTCATGTCCCAAGAAGTCCCTGCAGTGGCCCAGGCTGGGGGCAAAGTGTGTGGAAAGCTGCCCAGCAGGAAAGGCCCTGGGGTTGGTGGCTGTCAATGGCCAAAAATGAGCCAGCATGTGTCCAGGTGACACCCTGGCCTTCTGTGTCAGCACCAGTGTGGCCGGCAGGACCAGGGCGATGGTTGTCCTTGTGTGCTGGGCACTGGGGAGGCCACACTTGCAGAGCTGTGTGCAGACGTGTGCCCCTGTTGAGGTGCGCGCAGTGAGAGGTGCCTGTGAGAGAATCAAGGTGCCAAGGAGACCATCTCCCAAGTCAACACAATGGGGAATTTATTCTAACAATAAATGTGGATTATAGGGATAGAAAGGGAGAGGAAAGGGGAGGGTGAGAAGGGAAGAGGGGAAGGAGTGTGGTTGGGATGAGGGAAATATGTGATGGGGTGGGGTGTGGAAGAGTGGGGGTAGTGAGGCGTGGGGAAGATTAGGGCGGGGTTGATGTGGGAAAGAGATGAACCAGAGGACAGTCCAAGATGCTTGGGTCGATGTGGGTCCCATGCTCATCGATGTGGGTCCCATCCTCATTGTGGTGCTGGCAGCCGGGCTCAGTGCTCTCTTTCCCCCTGAGGGCTCTTCCTGTGGAGGGGTGGCCTGGGCACAGCCAGCCTGCACACCTGCTTCGTCGGCCTCCTCTCCAGGATGGGCAGTCAAGGCACAAGCCACAAACATTTTGTAGTCTTTGGGTAGTGCCGTGGGGAGAGGCTCACTGTGGTGCTCGTTGCATGGATCGCTGTCCAGGGGAGAAGCTGCTGGCTCTGCTTGCTGGTCTTGCAGCGGGAGAGACAACGTGCTCTCTGCCTCGCTGTCCCTCTCTGCTGGCACTGCTCTGTCAGAGAGCTCTTCTTCCTCCCACATTTCCAGCAGGTCGTTTGGAAGAGGGCAGTCATCAGGGACAGAGCAGAGTTGTGCCAACAGGTCAGCATGTGCAATCTCTGCGTTGTTGTCTGTCTCTCCTTCGGAGTCCTGGAGGAGAGCGCCACAGGGCAGTGAGTTGTCCGAGACAGGACTCAGTTCGGCCAGCAACTGGTCAAGAGACGCCAGCTGAGAGTCCTTTGGTGTCTCTCCTGCGGTGTCTTTGGTCCTGCTGCAAGCGCTGTGCAGGCCCGAGGGGCCTGCAGGTGGCCTCAGGCTGGGGCTTGATGCATCCTTGAGGATGGGGCCTTTGCTGTCATCCAGGGAGGAGACGATGGCTCAAAACATCTCTTCATAGATTTTGTCTTCCAGCTCCTCCAGCTCCTTTTTCCTCTTACATAGATGGTCCATCAAAGCCTCCTCCTCCTCTGGGCACAGCCGCTTGGGACGCGCAGTGTGCTGGGCTGGCTGACGAATTCCCTGCACCTCTTGCTGTCCACTTTACCACTTGGATTTTTTCAATGTGGACTTGAAGGATCTGTCCTCTCTCAGATATGGGCCGAGGTCTCTAAAGGGGTCACTGCAGGTGTTGCCCCCTTTGCCTTGCTGCACCCTGATGAGCTCCTCTGTCTCAGAGAGCCCTAGGTGTTTCTGAGCCGGCTGGAATGCAGTGCAGATCTGCACACTGTGTGCATGTTGCACGGGCGGCAGGTGATGGCCCTGCCTTTTCACTGACTCATGCCAGAGCCGTTCTGTTCTCCTTTCCTGGGAATGTTTGTCCCAGGCCCTGCCAACAGGCAGAGTGCTCCGTGGTGAGGGTGACAGGAGCTCTTGGTTTCCACTGGCCATGCGCCCCACAGCATGTTCTGTGCCTCTGGGAGAAAACCCTGAGGCTGCTGCTGCTTGCAGATGCAGCAGCTTGGCATATGCTGGTCTTTGTATTTGAGCGCTGATCTGGCAGGGAGGTTCCAGTGGCAACTGAGGGCCATGGAGAGGTGGCAGGTCTGACACAGACAGTCTCCGTGGCTGTCTGACGCTGCTGTGTGGCGTCGTATTCGTCCAGGTGACCTTTGGAGCCACCTGTGGCTGCCTGTGGGTCACCTGTGGGAAGCAGAATGAGGCACAGGATGGAGGCCACTGTATGAGCACAGTGTCCCCCACTCACCAGCCAGCCTGGCCTTGGTCTCAAGGCAGGTGCTGGTCTCAGTAGCCAGGCTGGGCTGGGTTCCCAGCTGTGCTCGCTGCCTCTGGGGCACTGCTGGGCCTGGGCCATCCCAGCGCTGGCCACTGCTCAGAGCAAGGCCTGGTGCCAGGCACGGCTGTCTCTGCCCCTGGGCTTCCCCCAGCTCACACTGCAGCCTCTCCCTCCGTCCCTGGCCCTCACCTGTCGCTGCTGATAGAAGAGTGGCTGCCCCTCACGGGGCTGCCCGTGGGCATTCACTTTCTCCTTTTTGGACATTGTAGGAGTGCTCTAAGGAACACTGGCCGCAAGCACCCAGAGATGCTGCTGCCTCCTTAGACAGCTGCTCTCCCTGGAGTGACCACTGCAGGGATTTGTTTCCCTCTGGGTCACCGTGTGGTCCCGTGTCACAATGGTCTCTGGGCATGATGGCACCACAGGTCACAAAGGCCTGGTGGTCAATGTGGAATGTCCTTGCTTTTGTCCTTCTCATGGTACAGGGGAAACCCTTTGGCAGGCTTGGCAGTACCCCCTTAGCCTGGGATTTCTGTTCCCCCTCCTTCCATTGTTTTTTGATGTTCCTTGGTGGGTGTTCAGAGGAACTGTTTCCCAAGAGCCTTCTGGCAGTGACCAGAACATTCAGTAAAGGATATTTTCTGACCTAATTACCAATAAGCAATATTACAGGGATGTAGTGGAGATAAGTTTTTCCTTGACCGTTCTTACATTTTAATGTTTTGATATACTTTTAGCACTGTGTCTTTTTATACATTTCTGGGAACGGAACAGTAGCAGTGTTTTTTTCAGGAAACGCTTGAGGGAGAAATGCCATGACTGTCAGAACGAGAAATGTACTGAATAAAGGTTAATTACTTTGTGATTCACAAAATAACTGAAAGCATAGATGAATGCACCATGAAGACTAACTTTTATAGCAGGATCAGTGTTTACCTGAAATGCTGAAAGAAGCACTGATAATGCTGTTTTCCAGATTAAGAAGATAGCAGGGCTGTGGTTAATGTCCTGTATTTGAAAAACTGTGCTGTCTTTTTCATAATGAGTATTATCTTTTGTGTCATATTTTGAGATTTTTGCTTAGGAATTTTAGAGAAATATCAGCTGCATCTTTATGTATTTATGAATAGCATTATTAGATTGGAATGTTTTAAAAATTGTGTAAGCATTTTTGCACTGAGGTTTTGGTAATAAATTCGTATGTAAGAAAAGACAGTGTACCAGCTATATAGAAACATTTACATCTTCAGACTGCTTCAAGTGCTAGATCACTACCCCTTAAAAAATAATACTACTTTTTAAATATTTGATGAGAAAAAAGTGCATGCTTTTTCTGATGGTTATATTAATCATTCACCTGCTGAAAGTTGTAGGAATGGTATTTAATGTTGCCAGATACACTAGAATTTTCTTCTAATATTTTAGACTTATGGAAGGCTTTCTGGTACTTCGTGTTTCCTTGATCTTGTGAATGGTTGACAAAGTAATATAGTCAGATTTAGAACTTGAAAAATTGCAGATTTCATCATAGACAGGAGATTGCTGATGTGACTGAGCATTACTACAAAATTACACTTTATATAATACATTTTACTTCACTCTGTCATCTTTCTTCTCATTGAGTGGTGAGGTTATCTGGTCTGCAGCTGCCAAACACATTGATGTCCTTTTTGCAGCTGAGACCTTAGTCAGTAAAACATAAATTATTTGCAAATTCTTGGTTAACCAAAAGCAAATGTTAGGTTCTTTCACGTGTATGCCATTAAGAGTAGCTTCAGTTAATAATACTGCTTTATGATAAGCTTTTGTAGCATAATATTTTTAGAAATCTTCCTATTTGACCTAATGGGAAAGCAGCTTTCCTGGAGAAAAGTAGGACTTCAGTCAGTTTGTTCTCAGTTTCAATGACTTCATAAACAACTATTCCTGCTCCAATTAATGAATTTTCCTGTCCATTTTTACACAAGATGCTGAACAAATCACAGAAGCTAGAGTTGGCAGGGACTTTGATAGAACATCCAGTCTCCATCATGCTTCTTCAAAGGCTGCAAAGAAGTGATGCCTTGGCCCTTCTGGAAGAAGATCTGGTGATAGAAGTTCCAGTGTCTGCCTTTAATCATCTCCTGCCTTTGCTGTTGCAGGAAACTATAGACACCTTTTCCTCTTTTCTCTGTGAGTTCTTCCTCTGCATGTTTTTCGTGTCCCCAGTGGAAACTGTTCCTGTCTTGTGCACATTTAACTTTTGATGACATAATAGCTGTTATTTGATGTCTATCGAGACACTCTGAGTTTTACAAGTTAGGAGAAAGAAATAAGAAATAACTGAATTTTTATCCAAAACTGCATTGCTAGTTCATTTGTTGGCTTTGGGAGAGACAAGTAATGCTGTCAATGCTGGGAAAATCTTACTGAAGATGAAGATATGCTATGTCTGGCTGAGCACAGCTAAACTTATTTCCTGGGTTGGAGAGCGTTTCATTTATAATCACAAAGCTGTTTCAGATGGAAGACAAAACTGAATTTTAAAAAACAATGCTATAACTAAAAACTGTGGTCCATATAAGAAGTAGACAACGTTCATGGATTAAAAAGCTTTAAATCAGCTTCTGGCATCCTGTAACATTTGGGTTGACTTGGCAGATCTCTAATACCAGAATGACTTTGATTATAAATTGAATACTATCTTAACATTTTGTGCTCTTTGGCCATCAGCTGTCAAGTGTAATGAACTAGTTCATGAAACTAAAACTGATAACAGTAACAGTAGAATTGTTAATATTTCTGCAATTGTGGTATTTCTTCTAAAAAGGATCTTAAGAGGTATGGTAAGAAAAAAGGTCAGTGAGCACTATTAGCATACAACTGGGGAAAATATGGGTGAATTCTTTGTTCATCTATGGAACAGAGTTTAAAATGCCTTTACTTTCTTGGGTATCACACAGTTATAATTTATTTTAAGGCTTTATTCAATAGGGCATTTATTTTTTTCTTTAGGCTTTTACTGACTGAAGTACCATATGGCAGATGGGTCACCAAGCAATAAAAAAATTGAGAAAATAAAATCTAGTATTGGAGCTTGAGAAAAAAAAAAGCATATTTTTTTCTCCCCTTACATTTATAAAACTTTTTTCTCTTAACTGCAAAAGGTAGGAAATCTGTGGAAGACTCTGAATTAAAAAGTACAACAAATTAACAACAGTTGTTAATTACCTGGCTGAGCAGTCTGGAATGGTGACAGACACAGCAGGGACAAGAAATGCAGTGGGCATATGTGAACCAAGGCAACCAGTAACTTTATTGATCATGGAAACTCAGTTCAGCACATAGTCCCTTAAATAAATAGTTTGCCCTTTAGTATATGGATTAATTATTCATAACTTCCATTTCGTTCAGAGTTGTTTTTTGTTTGATTTTTTTTTTAACTTCTATGATCAGTTTCAACTGCATTAACTGATTACAATTCCTAAAACTTCAGAACTAAACAGGGATATGAAATTAAGCAATACATTCTCACATTTTCCTTCTTTTTCCTTACCAACATCCTAGATATTGTTGAAATGAAATGTTAAATTATATACAGCAGTTCCTCGCAGAGTTGAAATGGTTAAAAGAATGTGTTGGTTGCTTATAGAGATGTATTTTGGTTTTCACCACTTGTGAAATATTTTTCACCACTTGTGAAATATTTAAGTGCACTGGGCACTGGTTCTGTTACATTTGTAGAAATTGGCCTATTGATGGAGACATTTTAATTCAAAGACGACTGATTTTTCTCTTTTGTTAATTTGAAGTAGCAGAGTGATCTACATGGAGGTGATAATTCAGGTTGTCAGAGCAGGTATTTTATTAAGTTTTAACCTTGCACAGAATATATTAAGTGATTTACTACACGTGAAACCATTTCTTTCTAATTACTATTAGTTATAAATATTTTAGAAGACACTGTAACTGATATACTCTGAACTAAAATTACCTTCCTAAGTCAGTAATTTGGAACTTGCAAAGGTTTTTATAGTAACAGTGGAAAATTATATTTAGGATGAAATATTGCATAAAACATTCTTAAGCGTGAAAAATCTTGATTTTTGGTAACGTGTGAAGGAAAAACTTGGCTTTTTTTTGTGGTGGTTTTGTCTTTTCAGTGTTTTATTGCTGGGAAGAAAGACTAATTATCATGCATCTTTTAGTGATGTCCATCTTGTCCAGGAGTATCCAATGAGATCAGTGTTTCTGCAGAGTTTTGAGGCTAAGCTGTATGTTTTAGTGCAATGTTTTTAGGCATTAATCCTTCCACATGTTGTTAAACGTTTTTCAATTAGTCTTGCTTTATATGAAGACTGATGGTGTCCTGTAAAGTCTTTAGCATTATTTGAAGTTACTGTCCCAAATTTCAGCAGGCACCTGATTTTCTTGTCAGTCCTTGATATTCCTGTAAATAATTACTCAAGATAACCTAGAAAAATAGATCACTTTTTCCTGTGTAGCCATGTGTTTGCATTATGTGCACAGTCATGTTAATGTATCCTTAATTTGATTTCCAGATGTGAAATGGTGAGAGCTTGTTGGTTCTGGGGTCATATTTAGTTGGGTTTAGTGGACTCTGCTATAATACCGTGCTCACAGTTGACATTTCTGATTAGATTTTTTTTTTCTCATTACTGAAATAATCAGGTACATAGTAATTACCATAAAGGAGCAAAAAGTGGTTAAATTACTTACACAGATAACAAATAAAAACTTTCTGGAGATTATAACTATACTATGGAAAAATTAAAATTTTGATTAAACAGGCTTGTTGCAGTAGGACATGAAATGATGCATGACTCCAGTCAGCGGGCAGAAGAGAATCAGGAGGCTTTATTTACAATTCATTCAGTGTTTTTATAACATGCTGCACTAAAAGGCACATTATTGCTCCATAGAATTGACACCTCTCTCCATTGGTTAACAGAAATAGCAAACAACACCTGGGAGAGAGGTTGTTATGGGAAAAAATACTGTTTTTACAAAGTTGTTTGGGAACAAGGAAAACTGTTGAAAAGTTTCCCTTGGGAAGAGCTAGCAATTCTCAGGCCCAGAAATATTGGGCCCACACAGGCTTTGAACACAAAACACTTAAATGTGTATTTATAGTGTACATTTTTCTGCTTCATGAAATACTGGAGGGTGGAGCCTATTTTTCTTTTTTTTTTTTTTTCTCTCTAGGCTGTGTAATTAGAATCACAGAATCACAGCGTGGTTTGGATTGGAAGGGACCATAAATATCATCCAATTCCTACTCCCTGCCCTGTGCAGGGACACCTTCCACTATCCCAGGTTGCTCAGAACCCCATGCAGCCTGGCCTAGAACACTTCCAGGGATGGGGAATCCCTAGATATGCTTGCTGCTGTTTTTGTGTTGGACTTTGTACCTCTTGAATTATGTTGACTTGGGATGAAGGATTCAGTTGATCTTCTGCAAAAAGTCTGTTTCTTTGGCTAGCCAAGTATGATTTTTCACAGGAACTTTGAGTCTTTTTATTTAGATATTATTCTTTGTCCTGGCTCAGTGGCGTATGCTGCTCTCCTTCTCTCTACTGTGGCAGTTGTCTCTGGGCCATAATTTCGAAGGAACTTCCTGTCAATGGGTGTACTTACTGCCATTTAATTTACTTTTCTCTCAATTTTTTTGTCCCTTTGACAGCTTGTGTTAGTAGTTTTTTGAGAGAGAACTAATCCGGAGTTATACAGATGTTCAATTACATTTCAGTCACTACAGTTATTGGAAACAGTGTTTATTGGCTATGATCTTGCCTAACAAAACCATTATAACCCCCAATTTCCAGATCCTATTTTTGTCTCAGTATTGTATTATGTCTCTTAATCCTTTAAGATTCACATTGACTTTGTCATGTATTATAATATGATATCTCTCCAGGGAATGGGAGACAGGTGTAATACTTCAAAACCAATATTCTGGGCAATTCATTGAGCCTGTGTTCTTTTCTGCTGAGTTGCTTTGTTTTTTTGAGACTGCACATTAACATCCTCCAAGATTACACGGGACTGCCTGGCTTTGTCCTGCAGTCAGTGCCACATCCTAATTCAGCCGACTTAAATAGGTTTGGGACTTGCTGTACTCCAAGTTCTTAGGGTTTTGTAGATGTGAAAGGTCAAGCAAACACCAGGTCTAAAGTACTGGCTTGGTTGTGAAAAAAATCACCAATCTGTTGCTTTGAAGAAAAGTAGTTTTTAAATAGCACGACAGCATCAGAACATTAATTTGATGAGCAACATAATTAGATACATTTTCACTAGCCGGCTTAATTATTAGTCAGAATTAACTGATTATTGCATTAATAACACTCCAGGTATTGTTTTAATTGCCTGAATTTTAAATGCCCTTGCCTTGAAGCATTAAGGGAATGGGTCAAAAAGACCTTATGCATCAGCATCTGGCAGAGAATAGGGCTCTTCTATTCTCTTGTGCCTTTATCTAAGTTCACCGACAAACACAAAGCTATTTTACAAAGTCTAAAGTTCCTGAGACTGAATGTCTGATTTTGAAGTCATTTTCTTAGTGTCAAGATGAGCATCTCAAAAATGGTGGTTTTGCTTTCCTGAAAATAACCTATCAGACTTCTGGGGATGTGGTGAACAAGCAAAAAGTAAGGAATGTTTCTACATTGCCTTTTCTTTGAAGTTAAAGTTTTGAACTGTCTCTAATAAAAACTTTAGAAACTTTTATTTTAGAGAATGAGGTATGCTATTTGAATGTCATTAAAAGAGCCTGTAGTTGATCCATCAGGTGAGCAAACAGTAAACTTCCTGATCTGCCAGGCACACTCAGCCTGGATACCAAGGAGTAGGCAATGAACTTATGGGGAGCAGAGATGAAGTTCTGCATGGACCTGCTGCTGCTGTGAGGGGCATGTGACATTGCCACTCTCAAAGCCCTCAATAAGCAGGTGCCCAACCTGCCACAGGCACTGCAAAATCCATCAAGTGCTGGAGTCTTTGCTGTCCTGGCTGCTCCTACGAGGCTGCTCCACCTCGCTGGTGCTGCTGCTGTGTCTTTGCTCCCTGGTGGGCAGCTCTGGGGAGGACCCTGGGGACAGCCCTGACACCCACAGAGATCTCCCCATGGCCAGCACTGGAGCCATGCTGGGGATAACTCCTGTGCTTCTTGTCATCACTCTTGGCATTTTAATACTTTCCTGTTTTCTGTCTTTCTTTCCTCCTTTATGGGGGGAAAAAAAGTTGAATTATCACTTTGGACCCCAACATTTAATGTAATTTTTGTTTTAATCTTGCTTTGAGGTATGTTTAGAAGGTAATTTCTTTCTGAAGCTGTGAATCGAGGCAAAACTTGCTTCCCCTCATCTTAAGTGGATTTGGACAGAGGACTGTGACAAAGCACTGGGAAATTCACCTTTCCTAAGCAGTGCATAGATGTCTTTTATGAGTTTCAGATGAATGAGTTGGATTCACTACAAGTGAAGTGCTAATAACCTTCTTAAAAAAGTCTATAATAAAGATATAAAATATCTTAATGAGGAGATACCATATTACAAACAAATCACTGTCATGCTGCAAATGTCTGATATAATTTTTTAGAAGTGTTAAGGATGAGCTAACAAATATATTCAACATTTGGTTACAGTCTTTAGTTCCTTCTTTACAAGGCAGTTTTGTATCTTAGGATCAAAATGGGTTGTGCATTTATTTACATCTTATGGAAAGTGTTCAATGAATAAGGCATTATGGAAAATATTGTTAACTAAAGGACAAGGTGAATCTCATGTTTAAAGAAGAGTGAAGGTTAAAAAGGAGGGTAATGTTAGCAGAGTCATTGAAAGGCTGGCTTTTATGTCTGTGATATCAGATGAAAGTGGTAGAGTGCAAGTTTGAGGCACTTCAAGAACCAGACTGATGATCTATTCCCTTCTAAAGGAAACCAGCCTTTTGGATTACTACATTAGGTGCTAATTTATTCCAAAAGATAAACATGATATGCACTTAATACTACAGAATATACAAAATATCTATAAATCTACTCTGGGATAAGTGTATAAACTCCCCAGAGAGGGCTTCAGAAGCTTTTTCAGCAAGGTGATTGTGGTTTTCTAGATGGGTGCAGTTGGATGTCAAGTAGTCAAGTGCTATTTAGTGCTTCTATGTATTTTTCAGAAGAGTGGTATCTTATTTTAGCAGGATATTTTATCTCACCAATGGCAATGCAAGGTCTTAAAAGTAATCTCAAGGAAATAAATCTAGTCAGAAAATATTGTATTATTTTCCTGGTGTACTTCTTTGTACCATAAAAGAAGTACTTTTATACTTTGTTTTATCAGTAATAGTCTATTGAATGGCTGCTATCTTAAAAAACTGTAGTGTGAGTGCTAAACTTGCCTGTCATATTTCAAAAAAAAGATTTAGTTATTTTATTTTCTTCTTTCCATTTCTTTCCTTATTCCAAAGTCTTTGTTTTGCCCCATTTTTTTTAACAACTGAAACAGCTTGGTTCTGTTCCAGTGCTTGATGCATGGAGTTGATTTAAACATAGAAAGTTCCTATATGAAAAAATATAAATGTTATGAAAAAAACACTTCCTACTCTGACTCTTCTCAAGCTTTTCTAAAATCTTACCTTTGATATTATAGTCTTGTCTTCTAACAAATGAAGCAAGTCTGGTTTTTTTTTTTTTTTTTATCTTGCCTAATAAGTTCTAAGCAATGTGTTGCTTTGACTTTACCCATTTTCAAGGCTATTTTAGGTCATGTTTTCATTCTTGCACTTGGTCAGTCATTATTTTGTATGAATTTTTTAATAACTCCTTGTCTTGTTTACCTGTTTCCCTCTGATCCAGTGTTTCCTGGGTGCTTTTAGTATTCCTTATAAGGAATATCGAGGAATTATCCTTATTCCACTTGCTGGTGTTTGAAAACAGAGGTTATGCACATAAAACAGGGTTTTCTTTGGCCAAATTATAGAAAGCAACTCCACTTAACACAGAAGTAGCTTCTACTAATAAATAAAGGATTGTTTAAAACTTCATTTCATGGGTTAATGAACCAGTCCCTAACCTGTGCCTGTGACTTAACCAAATATCTCATAAACTTTTCAGCATGATTTTCAAAAATGCTGCTTAATTCTCAGTTGCGTTTTCTATCCTACACAAATTGCCTTGCTGACATTTAAAACTGTCTACCCATACACTGCTGTTTATCTCAGTGACCTTCTAGTTCCTCATGTTCTGGTCTGGGAGCTAAGGTGGTGTCATTTGTTTTGGTGACTCTTAGACATTTGAAATCACAGGAGTAGTTAGTTGGAATGTAATTGTCCAAATGAAATTTGTCTAAAACATGAAGGTTAACACTTCTCTGCGCGTGAAAATGGGTTTTATGTCTCAGCAGAAATATAATTCTTTTAGCAATGTGTTTAAATACTAGGATATAAAGTCAGTGCCTTGTCCCAAAGTAAGAGTGCTGCCTTCTGAAAGATGAGGGGTTTCCTTTCTTTAGACTGTGTTACTGACTTTTGAACTATGTATTCTCTTTTTCCACAGCTCAAATGTACTTCTGAAATCGTCTGTAACTTGACCCTCTTTACATTTTGTTTTCTACTCAATAAAAATATAAAATGTGAATAGTTCCTTTTGGTTTTGGAACTGGTAAGGGTGCAGTACAATGTAAGTGACACATTTATTATGGTTCACCACCTATATTTAAGTCAGATTTGGTGATGTTTCCTACAAGCTGTTTGCATTTAGACCAAGTCAGCAGTTCTCCATGATGACACATGGGCTGGAACAGGAGAACTAATAATCTGGAAAGGACAGAAGATAAAGGATTCAATGGCAATGTGTTAGGAAAGACAATTTAAAGTAAATATTGAGAGCAATTATTATTGTTAATTTTAGTCTGTCACTTTGACATCCATGAAGTGCTGAGTGCTTTGTTTTTTGGGATATACAGGTATAATGACTGGAATGAGTCATAAGGTTGAAAACCCAGAAAGATTTGGTACTCTTTACAAGTACAAGAACATATTGTTAAGTTTCTACATGCTGTATTTTTTTTTTTTAATTAGCCTTTTTGAGTTCCTATTATGATCCTGAAACAGAACTTCTGTGTTTTTCTGGTGATTTCCAGTATATACTTTATTGTTAACAAGTACACTAAACTCCTATCAAGAATTGCTTAAAATTTTGATATCAAATGATATAATAAATGCTAAGAAATGAGAAATGAGTTCCTGTTAGAATGCTATTCAGTGACTGAACACAGTTGTTTTCTAGGGCCATTTTAAGAGAGAAGAAAATTACCCATTTGAGGTTTAGTAAGAAGAAAATTTAAAGTATGTTTTCACAGACAATTGTAGTGCTGTGGGATGACCATGGCTGGATGCCAGACACCCTCCCAGTGGCTTCCTTTCAGCAGTAGGATGGGGGGAGAATAAGATGTAAAAGCTCATGGATGGTGATAAGGACTGAAACAGGCAAGACTCAGACTGCTCATTGCCAGAAAGTGAAATAATTGTAGGGAATCTTTTGTTGTGAAGGGACAAGGGTTGGTGTTTATGTGTGTAAACTGTCCACCTATGTTGGTGGTGTTGATTTTGGCCCAGTCCAGTGAGCCAAGACATCTGCTAAACCAGGAGCTCCATCCAACCTGGCCTTGGACACTTCCAGGGATGGGGCATTCATGACTTCTCTGGGAAACCTGTGCCAGTGCCTCACCACCCTCACAGCCCCAAATTTCTTCCTAATCTAATCTTAACCCACTCCCTTTCAGTTAAAAACCATTCCCCCTTGTCCTGTCATTCCAGCCCCTTGTCCAAAGTCCCTCTCCAGCTCTGCTGGAGCCCCTTCAGGCACTGCAAGGGGCCCTAAGGTCTCGCTGGATCCTGCTCTTCCCCAGGCTGCACAGCCCCAGCTCTCCCAGCCTGGCTCCAGAGCAGAGGTGTCCCAGCCTTTGGAGCATCTTTGTGACCACTCTGGGCTCTCTCCACAGCTCCACTTCCTTCTGATGTTGGGAGCCCCAGGGCTGGGTGCAGCATTCCAGGTGGGAACTCTCCAGAACAGAGCAGAGCATAGGGGCAGAATCCCCATGGAAATATTCCTGGGCTGCAGGGGGGAACCTGCTCTGGGCTGGCTGCCCCTCTTGCCCTTCTCCTCCTCCTGCAGCCTTTGAGGTCTGGAAATAAAATCCACCCAAAAATTAGAGGATCCTTTGGCCCTCCTTGTGGGCTGTTTGCTTGTCAGATCTTCCTGATAAAATTCCTTAGACTCTCAAGTTGTGGACAAAGTAACAGTGGATAAAGGGATCCTTTGTGAGCTGGTGCAGGAAAAAACAAGTGGGAGCTCTGCTGAGTGTGTGTGTAATTAAAACATGAAAATATTGCTGTGCAAAACACTTATTACACCATCCATCACGATCATTCAAAAGAACTGCTGTTTTAAGAGCATAACCAAATTTTAGTTTGTTTAGCTGTGAATTTAATGAGTAATTTGCTGTTAAAATACTCAGAAAATCTGAAGTGAGAACATGTGCAGGCATATTTGGCATACTGGGCTTTTTTACCAGGAAGATGTTTTGGTCTTACAGAGACATTAATTTTTAGGTATCGTGCAGGAAATCAAACTACAAAACTTTCTCCTGTTCCTTGTGCTCTCCTCCGTGTGGTGCTGTGTATCTGCAGCAACACAAAGCTAAGTTTCTGAGTAATTTTTTCTATACATTAAAACATTTGACACCAACTTCTTAGCTTGATTGAAATAAACATTCCACATCTGTGGATAAATCAGCAACCTGGAACTTCGCATGCAGGAATTGTCTGTCACATCTCTTAATGTTTTGACTGATACAACCACTTAAAAGCACAGGCAGATTAGTGGATTCCATTAATAATGACTTAAAATATATTAGATTAATCCCGAATTTATTACCTGTCACACAGTTCCAGGCTTAGAGATGAGTGCAGAACAGGTATTCCAGAAGTGAGGAAAATTCGCTGTGTTGTGGGATAAAAGGAGACCTTTTAGACAAGGCTGTAGATATTTGAGCTTTGAAATCAGTGCCATACCTCAACCCTACCTTAGCAGAATGATAAACTGCAGAACATAATTTTACAAATTTTGTTAACATAATTCAAGTTTTTTTATTATTTCCTCTGCATTACAATGATGAGCATTTCAGTGAATTCACAGTGATCTTTTTTAAGGTGGCACATTGCTGCAAATCAGGGAAGATGTAATGCAAAATAGATTAATAGATCAAACATATCAGTGAGTAACACAGAATTTTATATAATCATGGAATGCAGGCAACCTGTTCCAGTGTCTTGCCACCCTCACAGCAAAGAATTTTCCTAATATCTAACCTAAACCTACTTTCTTTCAATTTGAAGCCATTCCACCTTGTACTGTCACTAAATACTGTTACAGAAAATCTCTCTCCATCTTTCATTGGGCTCCCTTCAGGTGCTGGAAGGCTGCTATTAAGTCTCCCTGAGACCTTCCCTTTTCCAGGCTGAAAAATTTTCTGTGGAGGATAATGGTGGGAAGGAACAAAATCACTGTTGCTGCACCCCAAGCACCTCTGTGAAGTGCTGTGATGGTTTGAGTTGCCAACTGCAGTTTGTCACCTCCTGCTTTCAGCCATCTCTGTGCCTGTGGACTGATTGACAGATGGCAAACATGATGCCAGTACTTTCTTAGAATTCCAGATCTGGGACACAGTGTACTGCTCAGCCTGATGGTTTTGTTGGACACTGATAGGAATTGCAATGCAGAATTAGTGGACACATGAGTGTGTCCCATAGACTGGGGACCAGGCTTTTATTTTGCTTTTGAAGTCAGTGTTTCACAGTCCATATGCTTGAAATACTGGAGTTCTTTGAAGATGTGAAGAAACACTTGAAGGAGGGAGATGGTGAAAGTTCTTCTGGATTCAGAGAAACCATCAACAGGATCAGAGAAGAGAGGATCAGGGAGGGTTACTGAATTACGTAGAATTCAGCTTTCTTTTGTACAGAAAAAGACGTTCACACCCATTTCTCCTATCATTTTCAAGGAATCACACTATTTGTGACTGTAAGGATGGGTTGAGAGGTATTTTATGTTCTGGCACTGTTCTTTAGATACCCTGTTTTGGTTGCTGTATGTGGCCATTTCTTAGAAGTATGAACTCAGAACTTTTCTCTGCAGACTGTGTTGTTGGTTAATTTTATCTTAGTTAAGATAAAGACTCTCTCTTTTTAGATTATAGCAGTGAATCTCAGTAAATGCAGGTGAGCATAGTGTCCAGCTATGGAAAACTTCAGACATGTTATATAGTAGTTTTTTAACTGAGAGAACAGTAAATGAACTTTTAAAACATGCTGCCTTAAATATTTTTGAAGATGCATCCTAGAAAATACTAAGATCTGTGAGCTGCAAGAAATCTGGAGTAGAAAGCATCTGTTCTTTACATTATTGTACTGATTTGTAACTTTTTATGGTGTGGATTTGTATCAGATCTCTTAGTGTGAGCCAGGATTTATTTTTGATTTGTATTTGCATCTTCATGCATTGATTATTGCATCAGATTATTGCTTAAAAGCAGCACTTCAAAATATGAGAGTACACAAAACATGGTGTTATTGCTTTAAGAGAATCAATGAAAATATGCAGCCACTGAACAGGACATTTGTAGTTTAAGTTTCTATTATAATCTCCATTATACAGAAAATGGCTAAGCCTCCTTATTCTCTCTCCAATTATCAAAGTTAAGTTGTTAATTGTGCTGGTCTTTCTTTATATTTTTAAATAGCTTATGAAAAAGTAAAGTATTTGAATTTGAAGCAGAAGAAAGGGAGGGCAAGGCCTGAAACATTTGAGTAATGTGGGCAGTGGGTGAGCAGTGTATAATAACTTGCCAGATATTTGCTCTGTAGAACAACATTTCTCCTTGACATCATTCATAAAGCTGTCATCCCCACACCACAATAGAAAGATACTTCCCTCTACACATTTTACAATATCTTGTAAGTTTGTTTGACAGGGCACATGACAGGTCTATCAAAACTGGGAGTCTCCTGTGACAAAATTCAAGACAACTGGCAATCCTGTAAATGGAAAAGGTGGAATTTATGTATGTCAAAAGCAACCCCATTTTTATTTAAATTTCTAAGAGTTGACTTCTCATTTTTCATTCTCTTTTTTTCTATCTATATTATTTGAAATATTAAATGGGAAACAGGCTGAAATGCTGTCTAGCTGTACCATGCTTTTATAAAACATTACATGAACACTTCCTTGCCCTACCCTTGCCTGTCTTTATGTCATATAGTTAGAAAGAATTAACCTAGAGCACAATTAAGAAATAAACTTAAAAGAAATCTGGTTTATTTTCCTTAACACATTAGAGGTCAGTGAAGCAGCTGGCTTGGGAGTTCCACTTGTGCATAATGAAGCACACAGAAAAGCTGGAGAGAAGCTCAGGGTAGTGATGGACATGGATTCCATCAATCAAGCGCAAAAGCTGCATTTAAGTGTCTGAGAGCATGAACAATTTAATGAATTTGGGATATACTCGGAATGGTGCAGACTGTTGTCCACAGCACTTTTAAATGGTGAAGTTGATTATAATCCTTAAAAATGCTCCATCACTCACCTGTGTTACACAGCTCAACTCAGAGGTGCTCAGGTAAGAGGAGCTGTGGGCTGTGTTCTTTCCAAGGGCTTCCCTGGGTGGCAGGGAAGGTGGCAGGAAGATCCCTGCTTGCTGTGTCCTGGCTGCTGCCTGTTCTGAACCTTCTGGAGAGGGAGAGAATTTTCCATTTGTGGAAGCAGATCAGAAGGCTCACAAGGGGAGGTTTTGCAAGTGAGTAATGAGAAAGAGGAAAAAAGGAATGGCTGAAAGGATGGAAGTTCTGCCATCAGGATGTTAGACCTCAGCAGCCAGGGACACTCACTGCAGCTGCAAAAATTGGATCATCATCTCTCTCTGGTGACAAAATGGATTTACATTCATAAGAAATGTGGCAAAAAAAGCCTGCAGAGTTTTAAAGTGAAGTAGGGAGTGCTGAAGATAGGATGTCTATGCTGTCAGTGCCTTTGAGTAGGGGTGGGGACATAAAATTTATGTCAGACTGCCTCTAATCTGACATGATGGACTTGAATGTCTGGTAGTGGATGGAGTGCACCTTCCAATTTCCTATCACAGTATAATTTCTTTTGGAAAGGATGTCTCAAGATGATCTAGTCCAGCCCACCTGGTCAAAGCATGGTCAGCTAAGCATGTTTCTCATGGCCATGTCCACTCAGATTTTGGATATCTCCAAGAATGGACAATTTACAAGCTCTTTGGGCAACCTGTTCTAGCATTTGTCTATGCTGACAATAATAAAGCTCTTCCTTGTGATTAAAGGGAATTTTCTGTATTTCATTTCTCCTCATCTCCCCACTGGAACCCAGTTGTCTCCATCTTCTTTAGTCCATCACACTGGATGTTCATATGCATGGGTATGAGCTCCCTGAGCCTTCTCTTATCCATGCAGAACACTCCAGTCTCTCCTCAGGTGGTCAAATTCCTCAGCCTTTCTGTGACCCTGGGCAGGATTTGCTCCAGTGTCTGTGTCTCTCCTGGAATGGGGAGCCCAGCACTGGGCACAGCTGAGGGGTCTCAGCAGGGCTGAGCAAAGGGGAAAGATCACCCCTGGCCTGACCTGCTGGTGCTGCTCCTGATGAAATTTCATAATTCACCCTGAAATGATCAAGTTTCATTCTTTAAGACCACCCTGCAATGTGAAGAAAGACAAGAAATGAGTGAGGGGGAGACTGACCACAAAAGCATCTTCCTGATCCAGACAAACCAAGTCCTGAAACTGTTCCCATAAAGTCCCATGGTGGATTATTCCCAAGGTGAACTGATTAAAAAAGTAAGAGTATAGTGGACAGGGGAAACTTACTTAAAAAGTTTTAAAATATTCTGTTCTATTTTCTATTTTTTTATTTTTAAATGGTACCAGTTCTCAGAATATTATAACTTCCAGTGGATGGAAAAAGAGGATGGTAGGAGACAAAAGTCCAGATGATTGTAGTCCAAAATTGGGCTGATTTCAGGTCCCATCATAATGTTGTGGTTTGTATTGTCCTGTGGTATTTTAAACTTGGATGTTTTCTTTTTAACATTTTGAGCTTAATGCAGTTACCTTGGCACAAGTGTATTATCAAACATTTGTAAAATTACATGTAAGTCTAATAAATTCCAGTTTTCAGAACTCATTAGGGTTTTTTTTGTCTGCTTTGGAAAAGTTAATTTCCTTTTTTAAAAACCATTTAGTTTCTTTTTCTTTCTGACATGGGTTGAATGCTGGTGGGTTGCATTAGGCAAACAATTACCAATCAACCCTCAAGCAGAGTCCTTAGGAGTAATTTACACTTTTCCTATATTAAAGCTGTGATGATGATATATTTAAACTGATTTCTTGTGTGTCTTTATCTCAATAGGAAAAAGTTACGCTTCTTCTACCTGGTAAAAATAGATCATAAGTTGCCAAACAGATTGTTTACCATTTGGTGTGATAAAATTAAAATCTTAGAGATGGACAAGAACAACTTGATTCTTTATAATATTATATTTTTTTTAAAGCAGGGTATGATACTTGTCATGTAGATGCAGGAATCTGGAGTCAAGTATTGATGCTTCGCTGTTGCTTGACTTCTAAAAGCAACTTTTGGCTGCTGTTTTTCTTCTTTAAAGAGGGTGTCATACAAATTTATTGCCAAACAGTTCCTGACTTTTAAATTATACATTTCCTGAATGTGTTCTAATCATTGAGCTTAAAAAAGAGGGAGTGGGCATGGAAGGAATTCTGGATGTCTGTATTTTTACGCTTTATGTATTTTTGACACTCTATAAACAAATCTAATTACTAAAAATCTAATTTTAATGTTATTACTCCTGTAAAAAAAACCAACAAACCCACAAAATCCAGAAAAAAACCACCCAAGAAACCCCAAACCACTAAAAATCTCCCAAACAAACTAAAGACAAAAAAAATTGTTTTAAAGACCTTCATTCTGGTTAAATAACATGGAATTGGAAAATAAAATTGCTGTTCTATCATAATTCTTTTAATAGTCTTTTTCCCCTACTCTTTCTGTCTGAAAATTCAGTACTACATACAAATATTTCAAGAATAGGAGACTGTGTTTCTTTTGACTACTGACTATTGTGTAATTGCCTAGGATCAAACCAGAAATTATTCCTGTCTTTTAGCTGGTGTTGCTGCCATAAATAGCAAGCATTAACACCTCTGTGTTTTTTACAATGTGGATACATTAGCTTGCCTTTTGGTGAAATGATTTTTCACAAAGCCAGTATTTTACTAAGATTTAGGAAAATTAATTTATAAGGAGTTCTTGTTATTTTTACAGAAATCACATTTGCAGTAAAAACATTTTTATTTATGTTAAAATTTAAAAAAATCGATTTCAGGATGAAATAGAACTATGGTGATGTTTAGCAGAGTAACCCATTAAACATATATTCTCAGCATCATAATTCTGTAGGAATAGGTAGCTAGAGCATCTCAGTGCATTGTCTGACCAGGAGTGAGTGAGGATTGTTGAGTTGCAACTCTAAATAGATGTACACAAATAGAATTTCATTGAGTATAAGCTTGGAGATTGTTGTATGATGTTTTTTTTCTTAGCTTAAAACAAGTTGTCAAATTTTTTTGGGTTTTTGTTTGTTTGTTTGTTTTCCTCAGTCAGTCATTTGTTCAAAATAAGGTAAAGACAGAAGCCACACATAGCATCAGTTGTAAGTTAAAGAATAATCAGTGGATGTTTATATGAAATAGTGTTTCCACAGAAGTTGTTAAGAATCAGCACTCCTCCCAGATTTCTGGTTTTGGTTGTATTTTCCCATTGTGTTCTTTTTTATGCAGAGCTTAATGGGTGGTCAAGTGGAATTCACAGAACAAGATGGGTTTTGCTTAGGATTTAATTGAGTATGGGTAACAGTTGGAAAATGCACGATTATGTTTAAAACCTCTGAAGTTATGAGTCACTGTTTGGGAGTTTCCTGCTGCATATTTATTAAGTGCTCAGAGATGACTCAGTGTGTTTTTTAAGTAAGCATTTGTAATCATTTTAAGTGTGTGCTAACCACTTAGGTTGGGAAGTTAGCATCCTTAATAAAATCTAAATAGTGGTTTAAACATCAGGTATCAGGATCTTCCTTCCTTCCTTCCTTCCTTCCTTCCTTCCTTCCTTCCTCTTGTGGATCATTACTGATCTGTGTGAAGAATACAGATGTGTCAGTAGTGGCACCTTGAAAAGAGGAATGGTTCAAGTATTGTCCGAGCTCATGCTCAGAAATCAGCACCAAACACTTGCTGCAGACTGGTCAAATTGTCACTGACAAATCCTTTATAAATCTATATTTCTGAGAGAGCATTTTGTTACACCTCTCATTTGCTTTGTGACCTTTGCCTCTGGAAAATTTGTGTGGGTTTTTTTTTTTTTTGTAATATCACAGAATTTAAAGTGTATTCTCAGCCTTCAGGAATTCTCAGTGCAGGTGAGACTGGAGCCAGCCAGCACAGGCCATACCCACCTGGCTGAATTGTGCCAAAATGATGTCTGCAAAGAGTGGAAATTAATTTCAGTGTCATCTCTATGTATGATTCATATCTGTAATTATTTCTCTTGTGTCTGCTGAAAACCTAAGTCCAGATTCCCTGTCCTGAGGGAAAACTTTTGTGGGAATCACATACAGTGAGTTTGTAGGAGCACTGAGTGTGTGTTTATTATTAATAGTGTGACTGAAGGCTTGGTTGCTTGGCAGATTGACTTTCAAACAGCTTGCCCAGGGAAAGAAGAAAGATACATCAGCATGGAAAGTGTTGCTGTTCTGCAACTCCAAGAACCCATTTCTTCTAAGCCAGACTTAATTTTTGAAGTCTTAGTTCTTGAAAACTAATTTCACTATTTTCTTATTCTGTTAGTTTTGATCATCATATTAAGGAGTAGGAATTTGCACTATTCATTCCATATTAAACTCATTAAATCAGTGATAAATTTAGCTCTGTAACTTTATGGTTTTAAAAGTGATTGTGCTACTGGAGCATCTGTTTCCAACCCAAGTAGCAGCTGAAAAATCTGAAGTGCTCAGTCTCTTATATTTGTGTTAATGTCTGTGCTGAATAAACAGATTTATAGATTAAGTTGTTCAAGCATTCCTCTTTTAAAGCCCTATTTCTTCATTTGCTTCTACTTTTGAAAATTCACTAATTGGGCTTATCCCTTCTAATCAGAGGAATTTCTGAAAAAAATGGAGATTGTTTAACCCAAGAATTCCAAAGAGCTCTCATGTAAAAATCTGCTCAGTTCCAAGAATCTTTTATATAATTGATTTTTTTTTTCTTCTTGATTTGCTGGATGCATTGTTTCTTTTTAAGATACCTCAGTTATTGAAGAGGAGGATTTTTATCTTTTAGGGTGTGAGTATAATTTTTCTTCAGGAGTGTAGTACAATAATATTATGAATAAAAATTATACACATAGTGAAGGGAGCTGGGTTCTTCAGCAGAGTGTTTTGAACAGTGGGTGGATTTGATGCCTTCATGAAACCATTTGTATGGGATGGATCCCTGTGATGTAAAATAGAAACTCTGGACTTGTGTAAGACCTTATGCCCATGGCCTGGTGCACTTCTTTCCTAGTCTGGAATATTATTTTCGTATTCTCTGGTGGTTCAAAAGTTTGTAACTTTGACAAGTAAAGTTGTCTGCTGCCTTTGGGGAATCAGAGCAATTAACACAGTTACTTTACACTTAGTGTTGGTAAATATGGTAAAACCAGAAATGAAATTGCAGAGTTAATGATAAGGTACCTACTTGGGGTACTGTTGAAATGGGTTTTGTTAATGAAGGGCAGCATCATGGTAAGCAAATCTGAGTTCTTTGAGGCATGTTCAGAGCTCCTGAACAAAAAGAAAATTGTTGATACTGCTCACTTGATTCCTAAAACACTACCAGAGACTCTGACAAAAAGCTCTTTGAGAGAGGCAAGCATGGTGTGAGATGAGAGGGAAGGTCCCATCATGAGTTGAGCTGGTTCAAGGTAGGATAAGTGGCCCATTTACACCCTGCAGGGTCTCCTGCCCAGTTCCTTGGGATTGTGTTGTGCCTGTGCATGCCTATAAGGGATCTGGGCATCAGGGTGATTAGGAATGTGCCAAAGATCATCAAGGGTAGCACACATGAAAACCAGCTCTTAGGGATTACAGGCTTATCCTGCAACAGGGGGAGTTGTTAAAGTTTGAGGTGAAGATCAACATTGATCCACATCTGCATGGTGAAGTTAATGCACATAAAGAAGATGGAGTCTAAATTCCAAATGCACAGGATGGACCCTGAATTAACGAGTGCAGGGTGGAGATTTTGGAAGCATGAGATGCTCTACAAAGGCAAATAGAATATTAGAAATAGAATATTAGAAAGAAAAGGAATAGAGAACAAACCAAGAAGATTTTTCTTCACCTCTCTTTGTGTGCCATCTTTTCTCACAAAGGGCATGATGGAAATAGAAGAAAAAGGGAAGGGCTATGTTGAGGAAGAGTGAAACAGTGTAGAAATGTTTGGCATGATAAAACAAAACTGAATAACTTTGTGGTGTTATCGAGGGACTTGTGGTTGTTGCATGTGAGCTTATTCAGGCTTGGTAGTGTTGCTTTGGTGGGAAGGTTGGAGGAGGACTCACCCTCACATTTGCAGACCTTAGCAGTGCTGTAGAGCTTTGTAGAAGTCTCACTTGCTAGACTGAGAATATATTCTGAGAAGTAATGCTTGTTTCCTGAGTCTGGAGCAGCCAGATGTGGTGTGGAACCATTAAAGAAAGAAGTGAGAGGTGACCTGCCTGTGAATGAGCAGCAGCACTGGGCAGAGGTGTCAGTCCCAGCTGGGCAGTCACTTCTTCAGCACTTGTTTCTGTTTTGTCTTGAAGTTCTTTCTGAATTGTGACTGGGTTGATATTATTTAATTTATGGCTTCATGATGAGGGGTTTTTATGCTGGAGACATATTTTTGTTTTGCCCACATCTTGGTTTTATCCACTTCTCACCAGGATGTGAGAAGGGATCTGCCAGCATTTGTGCCTTTACTCTTGGGGATTCTGCCTAGAGGGTGAAATGAACAGGTTTCAGTGAGGAAATAAATGCAGTGATGCTGCTTTACAGCACCTTTGTGGCCTTCCAGTATCTGCAGGGAGCCAACAGGAAAGATGTAGAGAGATTGCAAGGGACTGGAGTGACAGGACAATGGCTTCAAACTGAAAAGAGAGTAGGCTTGGTTTAGATGAAAGCAAAAATATTTTTTACTATGAGGGGGGTGAGGCCCTGACACAAGGCTGCCCAGAGAAACTGTGGTTGCCACACTTCCCAAAAATGCTCTAGGCCCAGCTGGATGGGGCTCTAAGCAGCTGGTTTAGTGGAAGGAGTTGCAATGAGATGGTCTTTAAGATCTCTTCCAACTGATGGCATTCTATGATTCTGTGATTTCAGAACCAGAAAAGCCCCTAAGGAATGTGTTCTGACTTGCTCCTCCATTGCTTCTCATCCTCCAAGACCAGCATGCAGGGCTGCCTTGTTCCTTAGCACGTTTTTCTAGCAGGTTCTGCAGTTTAGTGTCAGCAGACAGAAAACTCTCCATGGGAATGCTCCACATAAAAGTTACTTGTATTTAAATTATTTTTAATCTCTCTGTATCCCAGCCAAGAATGAGATGCTGGGATAGCTGTGGTCAGCAGTGCTGGCACGCAGGGAGGTGAAACCTCTGAGGCAGCTGAGAATGGGCATCAGCCCTTTGGGCATCCAGCTGCAATAGAGGGACCCAGGAGGCCTGGATGCAATTTGCCTTTAATTAAAGAAAGCAAAATTCTGTGATTAATACAACAAAAAGAATTATGAAATTTCCTGAATATTTCCAGAGGGGATTTAAGCTCTAGGAGGGAATATTGCCCAGGGGAATTATGCTGTGTATTCCTGCCTTCCGTCTTTAGGAACTAACAACTTGTATTCCAGCTAAAAAATCCACACAAAATCACTTGTGAATTTGCTGCAATAGTCAATTAGGAAGTCCAGAATTTAATGAGACATGAATGCTCTTCAGTACAAGATTGCTGGATATTATATTTTATCTGTCAGCCTGTGTATCTGTTTGTCAGAGCGACCTTTCATTCACCCTATTTGTTAATGCGGAATGACTACACCAGGCCTGCCTTTAAACTTAATATTATTCTGCTCACATCTCCATTCTCATTATAAACATGGCTATTTTTAGCCTGCACAGATTCAGAATATGCCTTGTAAGCTTAAGGGGGATTTATTGAGCTCCTGTGTGTATTCACTAGAGATTCCTTGTTGAAACTTACTGATTTAGGATTGGGGAGGGCTAAAATGTACTATTTAATTCCCAGCATATGCCTGCAGGAGCTATATTTAGCTTCAGCTACTTGTCATTGCCATTGTGCTATTTTTACTAAGAGATGCAGCACTTTCATTGTTCAGGGCTTTAACTAGACAGAAATGTGGATGGATGAGCTCCATAAACTCGTGTGGTGCAGGAATTGCTGCTGAAAGTCCATGTGTGTGTACTGGGGGCACTTGAGTAACACTGCAGTGGAGTTGAGCACTTTTTCACTAAACTGGGTGTGTAAAGTCACCTGGTTAACACAGGTACTAAAAATTACATTTAATTGTGTGTTAGACTGACAGAGAAGCTTAACAGGAGTGACTGTGGGCTTTGTTTGTACATGTAAAGGTCTGTCTTGCTGCAGAGGCACAATTTATTTCATTAATCAGTTGTTAAGAATTTTATCCTGGCTTCTGTAGTTGCCAAGTGTATTTTTAATGGAATACAAAGAGAAAAATTAGCATGGAGAGTGTGTGCTGCAGTTGGGTCCATGAGGATGACTACATATGCACTACAAGATTATTACATATGCATATCCTTTTATAATGCATGTATCAGGGCTCCTGCTATCAATTACTGCACTGTTTGGTGCTCTAAGGAACAATATCTACAGGGAGAGTCTCCTTTTCTTACTTGGGGAATATTAGGAATTCTTCCTTGATCAATGAAGTATTCCAGGGGATTCAGATTTTCTTCAGGATTGGCATGCAGAGAAAAGTATAGGTGCTTTCTGCCCTTTCTTGGGTGCTCAATTTCTCTTGAATAACATAGGATTTATGTTTTAGCAAAAAAAAAGAGACGATAGTCATATCATCTATGAAAATGCAAAAACCCTAAGGGATTTTATATATCAGAAAATCAGACAGGTTAGCCATGTGTGAAGAGATTAATACTGTCCAGTGAGAGTGCAATGAATAAATCTCTTTCTGCAAAGCAAATGGGTCTCTTCCTGCCCGTCTCAAGTCCATAGTTGGACTTGATGTCATCTTGGAAGTCTTTTCCAACCTTAGTGAATCTATGATTCTATGATATTGCTGTGTACTTATCACACCGATTATTTTCATGTAAAAACCCTATATATTATATAATATATTTATTATATAATTTAAAAAATAATAATGAGGTAGCGTTTTGTACAAGCAGAAAACTTCATAAATAGTTTTTGGCGAGTTCAAATTCTTATTTTTATTATTTAACATGGACCTTTCTTGGGCTGCCAAAGATTGTGCCAGACACTAAAGACATAAACAATTTGATTTCAATTTTGAAATAATATTCACCTTGAATTAACCCTTGAGAGGTGTAAAGTCTTGATGTCTCTCCTCATAGCAACTGCTAAACTCCACTTCTCCCAAATGTCCTTTCAATACCAGCATTTCAAGTGAAGGAAGGTCTGGGTGTGAAGGAATGATGTGAATTCCTGCATGGAAGAAGCTTTGAGGGTATCAAGATCCAACTCCTTCAGGACTGAGTTTAGCAGCAAGAGTTGGTTCCAGAAACTTCACACTAAGGACTTGTGCCTAACTCAAAACCACAGATTCCAGCAGTGCTGTTCTTTCCTTGGGGGTGAATAAAGACACAGTGGTACCGTCATTTACCTGGAGGATTTTTTTCCTATTAGATTGGAGATTATTTGTCCTCCCAAGGAGAATTACAGAGTTTGAAGGTAGACAGAAGTGTCTCTGCATTTCTGCATTTCCTCTTTAGCAGTGTGGGAGGTGT
>WEIU01021186.1:49067-63613 GCA_013389925.1 Aegithalos caudatus
TTTTTTTTAAATCCTCCTGAATACAAATGGGCAGGAGGACACTCAGACCATGGACATAGAAGCATCACTTGCGTCTCCCACCCAACATTGCTTTTAAGCCTCATTCCTTTCACAAAAATCATCCTTTTAGCCTCTTTTTTGATACATACTTTATTCTTTGTCAGGTTACTATGTGGAACCATGGGCTAGACTCAGTGATGAGAGGAAGAATCAAAAATGACAGGCATTCTTTTGTTAGACCGTTGCAAATAAAGCTCAAGAAAGTGCTAATCTCTATTAATTTTGATAGGCAGATGAATACACAGGCAGAGCTGTGTGCATTTCCAAATGCCAGCACTGGGTTTTGAGCTCAGTGCTAAACATAGACACGGTCCTTGTGTTCACAAATTTGCTACAAAGTGAAAGCTTGATGTATAAGAGTCTCATCTTCCTTGGTTTCAGTTTTTTGGGCATCTCCATTGCCTTCCCAATGCTCACTTTTTGGCCTTTTCCTTAAAAAAAATGAGATTCAGCTGTGTCCCATACCCTGTGTTTGTATCTGAAAGGTGTTTCTGGATAAGCATATCCCACGTGTTTGGATTGAAAGCTTGCAGGACAGGACATTTTTGAGGTTGATCCAGTACTGCACGTTTTTGGGGCCATCTCTGGTGTTGTCAGGAGCTTGAGCATTGCCAGGGTCACCTGCTGCCCTTGAAGAGAGTGTGGTTAATTGGAGAAATTCACTTTCTCCTTGTTACTGCCAAATCATTTAATTAGTTACAGCTAGGCAGCTGAAATTCCTGATCCATGGTTTATTTACACAAAGCTCTTTAAAGATTTTAAGCATTCCACACACTAGAAGAAATGGAGAAATTAATTTTGTTGAGATAGATCCTCTGGTGCCTTTTGTGAGATGGAACTGATGAAGTAGCACTTTTTTTTTTTTTTTTTTAACTGATGAGGATTTTACTGATTGTTGGTTAGAGTTGAGTATGGGAGTGGAATGGTCAGAGAACAAGAGGAATGAGGGAGGGAGGCAGAGAGAACTTAACAAAATTGGGGTTTGTAGTAAGTTTAAGGGAAAAAAATCCCACACCCAAATCAGGAAACATGAGGCAAGAGGTGAGAGAAGGGGCTCAAGTCAGAAGAAATGGCTGAACACTCAGGAATGTGTGGAGCCAGTGCTGCTAATGGGAATTTGGATGAGATGCAGATGAGGAGCAGGATAGGATTTGGGAATAAATCATGTTTACAGTTGGGCAAGTAATCCGTATTTTTTTTTCCCAAAGGAAAGTGTATTTGAAGGTAACACACATAGAATAAATTATTTTTTCAAATTTCAAGCCTTAATTGAATTAGAATTATACACATTAATGAGAATTGTGCTACAGAAGCCATTCAGAAACTAAAATAAAAAGATTATGTTCTGAATTTGTATATTTTTGAGTCTGGTCCTCTGGTATTTCTTTATCAATTGCAGTCAGCATCTGCAGTTCATCAGGAGCAAACTGCCTGTAGCACTGACATTTCATCTTCTATTAAGTGCTGAGATCTACTAAGTGCCATTTTTAATGTACTGAGGGAATTTAGGAAAGACCTGCAAACACAATGTATGTAAGCCTTGCTCACAAACTATGATTTATTAATTTAGCTATGGAAAACACCAATAGTATTTCAAAAATTATGTTTCAGTTTGGAAAAAATTTGAGGACAAAATCTTGCTTGGCTCTCCTAAACACAAAGAGAAGGATATGGGGTGATGGGATACTCCAAGGAAAAAAAAAATTATAATAACAGAATCTTCTGGCTCTTCCAGTAGCAAGATACACACAGGGATAAAGTCAATTATTGCCAGGCAAATTGTTTAGAAATAAAGAAGCAAGGAATAACAAAACAAATTGACCAAGCGAAATAAGTGATGTAGAAATTCTACCCAGGAGCTTTTGACCTGAACTGTTTCCAAGCTGGTAAATTTTACAAAATCCAAAATTAAGATGTATAAAAGTAACTTTCATCAGAAATGAGGAAATGAACATTTTATTGTTTACTCATTTGCAATTTGAGTAAACAATAAATTTGAGTTTCCTGACTACTAATTCATGTACTGTATGTAATTCTCACTGTTGGTGGTTTCTTTGCTGATTATTTCTAATTTTGCTGTTCAACAGTTTTTAAAAGCTTTTTACAGCTTGTTTTTTACAGATTTTTAATAAGAAAATTACATTTTAAATGCTTTTCATATATTGAAGGATATTTTTCTTAAAAAGGGTCTGATGATGAGAATTGCTAATATTAAATTAAGCTTATGCTTTGTGTTCTTCTGTGGAAGTTTTTTTTTCCTTTACATAGAGAATATAATGATTACCTCTCTTCAGGTGGGCCCCTATATCCCTGATTTATAGTTCCTTAACATGTTCTTCTTGGTCTAAGACAAATTCTTGAGCTAAAATAGTGTTATTTGCCACACAGAACGTTGAGTACTTTTTTGGAGGGCAAATTTTCTTGAGTCTGGTATTCAGTCAACCATTCCTCAGAACAAGCAGAGAGAAAGGACTGAGCACCATATTTCACTTACCAGCACAAGAAATGCCTTTCACAGAGCTTTTCCCTCATTCATTTCTCTGCTTCTTTTGTCATTGCCTGTTTTAGAGTTTTCTGTTCTCAGTAACGTTCCAGCTTCTGCATGAGCAGCAATAATCTGTAGAATTAGATGGAAATTCTCTTTAGATTTGACTCCCTGCTTCTGCATAGGAAGTACTGTGGTAGTAGTTCAGTAGAAATACTTGCTCTGAGATGTGGACTGAAATTGAATTGGCAATTAGAAATCAGTGTTAAAGGTGTGGCTGCACCCTGAGGTGTTGGCAGGTGGGTGCTGACTGTTGCCAATGAGTGAGGAAACTTTAGTTCCCAGTGGTTTGCTTTTCATTTGTGGCGTCAAACCTCAGTTCCTTTCTAACTTTGCTTTAAATTTTATTATGAGAGAACAAACTGGTGGCAGCTCTATGCCAAAAATACTTTGAAGACAAAATGCATGAAAAACCAAACCAACAATTTTTGATTGTTTATCTGCAGAATATTTCTGGTACGTGTCATTAATGGGGCTGCTGGTTAAGAATCTCTCCTTTGGAACTTAGATGCAGAAACATTTTTGTTTCCTTTTCTTCATCAATAGATGGAAGGACCAATGAAATCATAAAAAAATTATCAAGCCAAAGCCATCATAATAAACATTTACTGTTGAGTTTCCAGAATGGAGCTCTGCCTTAAAAACAAGGATCCCCCAAAGTCCATGAGTTTCTGAATTTCAGATGTGTACAACAGTTATCAATAGGCTTTTCCTGCCTGCCCTGAAAGTCTGGTACTCCTTCCTTCCTTTTGTTTTTGTGGATCATTTGCATGCAGAATGATGTTCACATGGACACCCTGTCATCTCATTTTCAGTCTGCAGTGGTGCAGTTTGGAGAAATCTAAGAGATGCTATTGGGATTTGTAAGGATGAAGAGATTCTGCAGCTCAGGCTGTGATTTCTGTTGGTTTGACAAGGAGTGTGGATACAGCATTATTTAAATTGGGGGTGTAGCATTTGGGCCATTCTCTGCAGGTGCTGTGGGAGAGAGTGGTAAATGATTTTAAATTTGTTGGCTTATGAAAGTGTAGGATTTCTTTTTTTTCTGTCATAGAGATAAAAAATCAATCTTTCATGTTATAGATGAAGTAATTTTTGAGGTTTTAAAAGAGATTGAATTTCGTTGTTGTTGTAGGGATTTTTAGTATTTTTTTTTCTGATCGTATGACATAAATACTAAGCAATAAAACTTTCTCTAACCACCTGAAAGCTCCTGAAAAAAAATTATTTCCTTCAGTCATGCCCCTCACTACACATCCATCTACAGTCCTGATGTAAAATCTGCCTGGTGTTTTTCCCTTGTGTGCACGTGCACATTCATAGACTCCTGTAAATCATCATGGCCAGAGAAAAAACAGAGGTTTGGGTGTTCTGCAGTTCTTAGAATCTCTTGTCTCCCCGTTGTTTAATGTGCCCAGATAGATCTTAAAGCATTTTGGGTGAGAAGGGATGTCCTGCTGCTGTCTGGATTAATAGAAGATGGTTGGGTTTCCTTCTCCCTGTTCTCTCCAGTGGGATTTCAGGAGACACAGCATCATCAGCAGGATTTCTCCCACAAATTCCTCACTGCAACAGGGACCAACATTATGATGGTGCTCTTAAACTCTCCTGCTCATCAGTGGCACATAATGGTTGCATTTTAAGCCTTTTTCCTGGACTTTTTTCACTTGGTCGAGGATGGAAAGGAGTTTGAATCTGGAGTCGTGATGGTCTGTGACATTTCAAGCTGAAATCTGTTATGTGTTTACCTATAATAACATGGGGATGGGCCTGCTAAAGCAGCTTTTTGCCATGGTCTTCTGTAGAGTGAACCATGGAGCTTTTCCCAGCAGGAGCCTGTGAGCATTACAGCAATCATACAGAACATGCACAGAGTTTTCACCGTGCTCTAATTGAAATTGAAGTCCATTCTCCCATTACAACATGAGCACTGTCAGATCCCTGTACTTACAGAGCCTGGCTCTGATTTTTATGAAATGGTCCAGTTGGTTAATTAGGATGAAGTATGTTTTGAATGGGTTTGTGCTTTTTTATTTTTGTGTTTAATATTGATTAGCTTTCCTGACATAACATAAACTTGAGTTCATTAACTACGAATTAGGAATTGACATAAACAGAGTAGATGGGGATGTCCAGAGTGCCCAGTGCAGGGTTTTATTTGTATTGTAAGGTGACTCTCATGAATTTTAATGAAACTAAATTAAGAATTGAAATTAGTCCACTTAAAAGCAAGTTGGAATTAGACAGAACAGTTAAGTGCACACATGCAGCAGAACATTAAACACTTGATTTTGGTATTTTTTAAATCACTAGATTGTGGTTATTTTAAGAAAATTATTCTATCTTGGTTTCTTTTGCTTCAGCCAGATGTAATCAGAATGGTATCAAACAGAAATGGGGTTTTTTGTAAGTTGGAAAACCCTTAGATTGTTCCTTAGAGCTCATAAAAAAAAAACAGGTCTCATAAATTTTTTTGTAAATCTTCAGTTGAAAGGCAGAGTGCTTTTACCTATCTGAGTCTTGATGGTGTCTGATAAATAGATTTGCTTTCCTGGATAAGTTGTTGACTTGAGGTTTGGCATTTTTTCCCTTTTTTTATAAAGAATGAGATAAAAGCAAAACAAAGGTGAAATTTGTGTTGTTTCTAAGCCTTTTAAGAATTGTCTGTCCTTCCAGATACAGGCTTCAGCATAAAATGTGATGTCCACCTTAGGGACTGCCTCGGTCCTTGCTCTGAGATGTGGCAATAGCAGCTGCCCAAGGACCAGAATAAAAACTGAGGGAAAAAAAAATTCCAGTGACATTTCCCAAATTCTCACCTTGCTTCTAGCAAATTGTATTTCAGGAACATAATGAAAGAAGAGGTGGTGAATAATCTCTTTGGATCCATCAAAGGGTTGTTCTGAGCTTGAACACTGATGATGACATGGGGACTGTGCTGGGAAGCTTCTCCCATGCTGTTCATCGAGGGGAAAGACACAAAGCCCCAAATTTCCTCACAGAAGTAAAGGCTTAGTGCTGCTGAGAGCAATGAGTGCATAAGGCTCATGCTAGAGAATCATCCTCATTTTTAATATTTACTAGCCAGCCATTTCCTATAAAATGAACACAAAGACAAGGTGCATGCAATTAGATGTTGTTCCTATCTATAAATTCATGGATATGAGAGTAGGTTTGCAGTGACTTGTTGAGAGACCAGATTCTTTTAGCTTTGTATAATCTTTATCTGCCCCCAAATTTTGAAGCTTTTCCATTTGATTTTGCAGATAGTGAAGTGGTGAATATTTTTCAAGAGTACGAAAGAGTGGAGCATTTAATTAACCCTCTTTTAAGCAACACTTTTCATTTTTTCAATGCTGAATGTGCTATGGATAGGAATTCTGTAAAGGGAAGTCCAGCTGACTTTGTGCTGCACTTTTTAGTTTCAAAAGGATTAGGCAACTGTTTGCCTAAGCTGCAGATATTTGTTAGGTTGCTTTTTTCCCTGAGATAACAGAATGGATGGGTTAGGAAAGCAAATTTGCAAATCACCCTGTGGCCTAATTTAATTGAACTTGTGAAATGCACAGTAGTGAAAAACAGCTAACAAGGAATTGACTTTTATTCCTCTAGACACTGGAAGCTGTTTTGAACTTCAAGTACTCTGGTGGACCAGGACATGTTGAAGGATATTACAGGAACCTTGCCCTGGGTCTCCACGTGGAGGTGGAGCCTTCTGTTTTCTTCACTCGCATCAGTACCCTGCCAGCAACAAGGTGAGCCTTGCCCTGACTTTTGAAATCTCACTCACTGCCTCTGTTTTATTGAATATAACTTAAAGACCATATTGGAAACATGTTTAGTATCATCAGCAACATGGAGGTAAAGAATTACGTGAAGAAATGTTCAAAATTGCTCATTTAGGAGTTTATTGAAGCAATTAATGTGCATTCAATAGCTTCTGAGGTTCAGATGTTTTCTCATGATGATGTAATTTAGCAGGGACAAGATATCTCATGTTTATTATACAGTTTGGTGACTTTTTTCTGTGTCTCTTAGCAGTTGTGGTGTGTTGTGCATTACAGAGTTTGGTGTTTTTATAACAGAATCTTACTGAAAATGCATGTGTGAATGATGTAACGAATAAATTGGGAGCAGACTCTCCTTTTGTGTTTGTTTTCTCTTGTAAACCACAGAATAGTTTCACATGTCATAGTGAATATTAAAAGTCAAGGCAACACTTGGTGGTGTTCAAATGCTGTTGGTCATGAAAATGTTTGAATAAAATTTATCAGCCACTGAATGCCATCAGTTTTAATAATTAGTAGGATTATTGTAAAAAACCCTCTATGCACAGTGGGAGCAAGAATTTGATTTGATTAAATTCTGAGATGACTTCAGGGCAGTTATGCATACAACACCAATAATAATAATAATAGTAGTTGAGAGGGAACTTAATTGATCCAAGAGATTCCTAGTAGGCCTGGGACCCTTCCATGACAGAAGGTAAAGATTTAAAGATGGGCAAGAAGGAAATGCCAGTCTAGGAGATACTGGGTAAATACTTAATTTTCAAAGGAAAGCATTGAGCACCAGTATCATACCATGGCAGAAATGTTCAAGGATAGATGGACAGGCTATGGCAGCAACATAGCCTGAATAAACAGAGCTGTGAGCAGAAGAATTAAGGCATCAAGGAAAGTTTTAGGCTTGAACATGGAGAAAAGTTGGAGAGTCTAGGGCAAGAAGAGTGATAAGCTGGGATTTTTGCTAAAGCATATGTTTAAAGCAACTTCTGTTCCTGCTGAAGGGAAGATGACTGACAAGGGAGTGAAGTTTTTAATCGTGACACTGCCAAGAGGGAGGGGATTCTGTTCTTCCCCACAGGTGATAGAGCAAATAATGACCTTTGCAGATAGCAAGAGAATTTTAGGTTAGGCAAAGATACTGAAACGCTGCAGTAGTTTTTTAAGAAAATGTTCAAAAATGAGACGAACAAGATTATTTTTAGTGAGTCATTTGTGTCCAGCTTTTATAAAACCATATGGCTCTATTAGTAAGCAAGTTTCTTGAGCATTTTGCTGCTTGAAAGTTTAACATAGCATGGTTTTATTATTTTAGAAATTGCTCAAGTAAAGCAAATTTAATGCTGCTTGGCAAAGTAGAACACGGTATCGGGAACAACTGTTTGCAGCATTCTGGGCCCCTTTTTAATGATGTTCAGTTTCATCCTTGCAATGGCAGCCTTTGTAAAGTTTTCAACATTGAATAAGTGATCTCTCTTGAACAACCTGGAAGTACCACAGCATCAGCTAAAAATAGTTTTCAAGAAGACTCATTATACAGGTTAAAATAACCAGATTTCATTTATTATTTGAATGCACAGTCCCCTCCATTCAGTGTCAAAAAAACTCTCCATACTCTCAAAATGTATATTTTTAATGGACAGACTGCTCTGTGGTTCACTACAATTCCTTATAGTTACAAGGTGGACTGGGAGTGAAGCTACAAACCTTCCATAAAAGCTTCAAATGCAACCTGATGCTTTTATTTGACTCCCCCTTGTTGGGATGTTGGCTTTTTGTGCTTGGCTTCCCCAGCTGTGTTTTGTGTAGGCCAAGTTTATCCCACCCCTGCCTCGTTAATCTGCTCTCTGGAGTTCATGATGTGGGGCAAGCATTTAATCCTGAAATCTTTACAAATATATGGAGGTGTTAATTCAAAGGCAGAATTTCTGTGTTAGCAGGGCACAGTTTCCCACTTTGTGTGGCAGCTGGTGCTATATTTAGTGGCTCCAATTCAGCCAAGTGCCTCAGCTCACGTTGTGTGTGTTTGCTTCATCCTTTGCCTGTTCATCACTCTGATCAGCAGTTAAGTCAGTGGAAACTTTCAGTGCTTTGCTGATTGGAGATGTAGTTAAAGATGTAGCTGCTTTTAAGGGTGCTTAAAAGCTTTACTGTGTTGGAGAAAAAGACTGTAATATTTACATTTCTCTCAGAAATGTCTTCTTGCCAGACCTGTCAAAAAGATTTTTTGGTGTTTTTTTTTTGGTAGGGTTTTTTTTTGTTTTGTTTTGTTTCTTTTTTTTTNTTCCTTTAGGGATATATTGTTTGCTAAGTCATGAAGGCATTTGCTGTTCTTCTCTCTTACTTCTTGTTCCATGTTACTGGCTGTAGTGATCTGTAACACTTTATTCTTGTGCATCCCTGTGCAGGTTCTCCATCAGAAGGAGAAATCGTGGCATTTTATACTGTAATTTAGAGTAAAAAATGGCAGAAGTGTGTGTCCCAATCTGCTAAGGATAACTGCTCATCATAAGAGGAAGTAAATTTTTTTTTACTGTTGATCATCTCTGCCAATATCTGAGACACAAGTACAGCAAATTATAAGTCTGGGGGTTTTTTACTTGCTCTGGTAAAAACTCACATCTGATTTCCTTTTGCTTTACAGCTGAGACTTCACTGCTTAAGTACTGTCTGAGGTGCTGAGCTATTTTTGTTTAGTCATTACAAGAAATTGTATTTTATAATTTACCTCCTTAGCCATCATTTCAGAATGGAAGTTATCATTGCTTTCATTATCTGGATTAAACTTTTTCCTTTTCTTTTTTGTTTTATTGTTTTTATTTTTCATTTTTGCCTCCAGAAAAGTAAGAAACAGTAGCTTACTAACTCCTGGGCTTAAAAAGTCAAAGCAAACTAAAAAAAGCTTTGAGCATTGATTCTTCCCTTAGGCCTTTAGTGAAAAAAACTCAGGAAAAATGTTAATGAAAACACTTCACCCTCCATTCTAACATAAAGATTATGGTTTATGTAAAAGTCTTAATTGGTATTTCTTCTGTTTAGCTGCTTGAGCAGAACTGTATGGGAAAGATCACTGAAACAACTGGGGATTTGGGCTTGGGTTTTGTTTTCTTAAATATCTAAGCAAAATTATATCTTGCACTCACGCACAAGCTCCTGCCTCATGGGGAGAAGCTTCATTAACTGTACCTCAAATATATCTTCAGTTAAGTTTAATCATGGCAACAGATCCTTTTAACCTTTGTCTGTGCTGGTCTAGGGGGTGTTGAGATCAATTGGACACAGCCCTTGCCATGCTGCAGTGCCTGATCTTCTCCCTGGTTCTGCTTCAGATCTCTGCTCTTCCAACACCAGATTCTGGTTCAGATCTCTGCTCTCCCCACACCCAGTTCTGGTTCAGATCCCAGCCCTCCTGCTGGGACAGAGGATGTTCTGTCAGTGAAGGATCTCAGCTGCTCCCAGGTCCTTCCCTGGGTGTCACCCAGTGCTCCCTCAGCTGCCTGCATCCAAAGGGGCTGGCAGAGCAGCCTTGTGCTGGGGAATATTCCCCCTGGTCCTCTTCCCTGTGACCCTTGGCTCTGTTTGTTCATGTGTGCAGGAGGGGACTGTCCCAGGAGGCATCATCAAGAACAGGGAGTTTGAAGCAACCCTGGAATGGGGTGTAAGAGATAAGGAATTAATTTTGAAAGTTCTCCCACTCTGTCCTGCAGCTTAATGAAATCTTGAAGGGCTTTAGGGGGTCTACTTTTTTAACCACTTATTTACCATAAAATGCAGATACATTATATAGTAAAATTGTACTAATTGTCTTCTGTAATTGGCCTTACCACAGTAATTGATTCCATACCAGGGTTCAGCCCCAAAACACTGCTGTGCTTCCAGGCCTCCAAGCAGTGCAGTTCCAGATTGCCAGTGGGCATCCCAGGATCTGATCCTAGATTGCCACTGGAGATGGATTGAAAATAATTCAGTGTAAGGAAACTGTTGATAGTTTTGTGTGATTCTCCTCCTCACTTTGATACCCTTTTAGCTCTAAGCAAGTCTGCTGTTGAAACTTACCTAGGTTGTCCTGAACAATCTTCTTTATACCTCTTGTTTCTCTCAGATGTGGTATCTGCCAGTTCTTTATTGCCTTTATAAAAGGGCATGGGAAAAAATGCCAAAAAAATATTGCAGATCTGACAAGAATTCAAGTAACTAATTCTGCACACTGTGAGGGGCCTGCTGGTCTCCTTGTGTCCCTTGCCACTGTGTCATCAGAACAAAAGTGTCTTATTATAAGAGCCCACAAAGGCCAGAAAATATTGATCTTGCTTACTACAAATGTGGTGAAACAGTCTGAATTTGTAGATGAAGTCAGTCCTCAGGGATGGTGCCTTCACTTTTAAGCAAAGTTTGGAATCCAGATATGTAATAATATTTTTACCTGTAGATTCTACAAATTCAAGATGATAATTTTTTAATCTTTAATTTTTTACTGGGGTGGAGTACTTTCCTTTCTATCTGAAAACCATCATAGAGCTGCCAAGACATCAGCTGCACCTCTCTTCTGGCAATTGCTGAGTCTTAGACTCTGTGCTTGTATTTAAATTAGAGGGAAAAAAAGGAATAGTGGCAGGTCTGACACTGTTAAATTCAAAGTGCCAGTGAGTCTAACTGTAGGTTCAAGGTAATTTTCCTTTGTATCATTAATGTACATCCTTAAATGAAATGATTTAGTTTTGTCCAGAAGGCATCAGTTCATAGCAGAGTCTGCAGTGTGCTCCCTAGGCTGAGACTTCTCATGTTCTGTATTTAAAGTTAGGATGCAGTTTTTCCAACTTGGTTTCACTGAGGGTTTGGAGACAGAGAAATCTTGGCTGTGGTGAGGGTTCTCAGGAGGTCCTCAGCTGGGTGGGTAGAACTTTGAGGCTTAATTAAATCAGACATGATTTTTAGAATTTCCATTCCAGTTTCCAATTTTCCCAAATTTCCTTATTTTCACTAAAACACATCAGGTTTGGATCAGAAATCCTGATTATTGTATATTTACAAATTATACAAGAGAAAGAAGAAACAGCATTGTGTCTTCGGCTGTGCTCTAGCTGACTTTTTTTTTTTGTTATATGATAAAATGTTATGTAGCAGTTTCTGAAACCCTTATTAGTTTTCTATAGCTGTATTTTTAAATTAAATGTTCACATTTGCTATATTCAGAGAATAGATGACCTGCTGATAGGCAGCTGCATATAGTCTTCTCTTTCTTAATATTTTGTTGTTCAAAATGTCATAGAGCTTTGAAAGGTGGAGAAAAACCTCTCTTGTTTGGGTGCTTGAAGAGCAAGATGTTTAGTTTGGAGGACTAAGATATGACCTGTTTAAATTGATCTGATGTTTCTACATGGAGAAAATAATTAGTATTAAGTTCACTGTTTTGTTAATGAAAAGTATTAATAATAAAGTCAGTCAAATTGGGAACCAGGCAAATTCAACTAAATAAAGCAAATAAAACTCTTATTTGGTGCAATTAAACTGACAAATCATTAGGAAAATCTGTCAAGCAATGGATTTATATTAATGTTCTCAGGACTGGATGTCATTCTAAAATATATTCCTTATTTCTACACTATTGAGCTCAATATAGATTCTACTGAGTGTTAACCCATGACACGTGGGAGGTTATGTACAATAGTTAAATTATCTTGGTAATCAGAGGTATTTAACTTCTGCTAATGGTGTAACACTGCAGTGGGTTCATGAAAGAGCAGCAGAAAGTAGCTTGCAGATTGAGAGAATTGATTTTTGAGATCCAGATGTTAAATATGTATGGTTTGACACATGAAGATGTGAGAACATAAATCTGAAAATATTTATAGATGTGCTGGGAATATTTAGCATAAGTGAAAAGGTTTGCAACTGGAAGAAGTCAGATGAGGACGCTTCTTGGAATATGTGAAAAGATCTTTTGCCAGTAAGGTGGAGAAACTTACTTAATCACCTGAACTTTGTCTTGAAAACTTCATTTTTAGATATTTTATTAAAAATTAAATTCAAGAGAGCCTACTGAAGACACAACAGCATCAACAAAAGTGGTGTAGATTGTTTTTCTGCTGTGCTGCTCTTTGTGTTGGTCGATGGATTTTGGTGGACAGGGTTGTCATCTGTCACACCACTGTCACCAGAACCAAAGCTTCTCTTACCTTGTCTTTGTCCATTCTGTGTAGCAATGGCTGTTCAAAGAAAGCAGAAGAGAAGGAATAAAAAAAAAAAAGGCAAAAAAAAAGAAAAGAAAAAGCGTGGATATGAAAATACTCTGTGATTTCAGTTGATGGGAAAGTGAGATGAGTCAGGATGCAGAAAACTTGCCAACCCTCCTGAGAAGTTTCTTGTTTCAAACGACTTTTAAACTAGGCTGGAGACATAACTGCAGAGAGAATGTTCAGTGAAGTGAGCCATCATTGCAGCTGCATTTGGGGTTTAATTCTGTGTTCAGTGTTACTGAAGAATATCCTCAGCTGTCATCTCAAGTAATCACAATTCTCCTGAAAGAGATTTCTAGATCACAGTGTCATTGTCACTTGCCTGAAGTTCCCATGGCCCCAGTTTTGTGACTGTTTTTGGAACCATAACTGGCATTGTAAGATTTTAAAAATACAGCATGATTCATTGTGCTGCTAACTTTTGCTTGTGCTATGTTCTCAGCTCTACAGTAGATGATAATAGAAATTCATTTAAACATTAAATCTCTAAGATACTGAATTAACTCAATTTTCAATTAAAAGAAAGATTTCTTAATTGTTTTTTGATATCAGTATTGACGTAAGTTTGTTATTCTGAGACGTTCAGATGATAAATCAATCTATTGAAAAATGTTTCTTCCTAATTCTAGTTTTTACCTCTACAACCTTATGCAGATTTGTGTCACTTGTAAAAGAAAATCTTGAACATGAACATTTATGGAAGACTTTTCAAAAGCAAGCATCATGAACAAATGAGGAAGATTATCAACATGGAAAAATCTTTGGGTGCTGTGGTCTTTAGTAGGCTGACTTACTTCCAGACTTAATTCCTTCCCATTAGAAGGGAGGAAGAGTCAAACCCTTTCACAAACTTTTGTTCTGTATCCTGGTGCCTGTGCATGGTCCAGCACAGTTGATGATGGTTTCATATTTTCTTTAATACCATCCTAAACCACAAACACAAACAAAAACTGACTGATTCTGGATGTGTTCAACCCAAACCTTGAAAAGGAGCTGGTAACAATGAAATGACCCCTAAAAAAGACTGGGAAGTCACTGGTGACCCTTCAGAAGGATGAAATGTGAGGGATGGTGTTCTCTGCCTTCTCTGGGATGAACGGTAACTAACACCTACTTAACTAAAGTAAGAGGACTCAAAATCTGCCCTCAACCAATTAAATATTTAGTGTAAACATGGTTGTGGATCGTTTGGGAAATGGAGAATAAATTGTGTATATGTGGGCAAATCTTTCCCAGTTCCAGAAATCTGTGGTTTATGACTGGTGTTTCTCTGCCAAACGTGTCAGTAGAGCATTATGGTATATAATGTAATCAACTTTAGATCCATTTATTCTTTTGAGAGTTTTAAGGGTTTTTTTGTGAGCTGGCAGGCTTAAAAAAAACTGATTTACATAGTGTTGAGGTTAGTGGTTTGATTTTATCAATTGCTTTAAAATCCTTAAAACAATTTGATGTTTGAAATTTTCTGGTAAAGAGCTTGATTTAAGAAACATATTTCTGACTGCACTTAAATCTAAGAGTTCAGCAAAATCTTACTGGAGTTCCTTTATCACACTTTCATGTACATCATTTGCCTCTCAAATCTCCTTCACTGACATAAATAAATAGTTTCTTTAATAAATAGGTTTTTTAATTCCTGTCTTGCATAAATAGGTTCTTTATTCTTGTCTTGCAAAGGATGGTCTTCTGTAGGTTCTGCTGGAGGGAAAATTAATATTAATTGTTTGGCTTTCTTGTTAATTCCTTATTTTCCTGGAACTTTCATAACTCGGCATCAGGAGTTCTGCACACTCTTACTGATTGAAGAATGTCAAACAAAGAAAGAAAGAAAAAAAATCCTGCTAGTTCTCAGATGTTCAGCAAATTTTTCTTTAACAGATTCAGGGTTTCTTTTTTTTCCCCCTCTCTGTGGTTTTTTTT
>WEIU01021186.1:63674-116019 GCA_013389925.1 Aegithalos caudatus
TTTGTTTGTTTGTTTGTTTGTTTGTTTGGTTTTTTAATTACATCTCATTTTCCAGAGCTTATGCTTTATTGGTTTCCTTACTTGGATACTGCTTCTGTTTAAAGCTTCCTGTTTTAATAANTTTGGTTTTTGTCAGTATAATAGTCTTTTTGATACTGTCCTGTATTTATTCTGAAGATCTAATGCTACCTTTTTCTACAGTCTCATTATTACTTTCAATTCTTTCACACTAGTATCTTCTTCTAAGTTTTCAAGGTACTGTAATAATTCTGTAGCTTCAAGTTTTATATTTATTTTCCCTAAAGATTTCCCTTGACAGTTAATGTAAAATTCCAAGGAAAGAGCTTTTTCTCCTGCATGTCTCTTTTGTGTAGTGTTGGAAGAGGAGGAAATAAATGCCATGGTGATGAATAATTTTCAAGAATTCATATTTGAGAATTTTTAATATCAGTGATGTTGCTTAGTCCTGAAGGGCAGCTGCTTGTGTGGGTCCTTTGTGGCATGAATTATTTGCAAAACTTTGGCTCTGCTGCCAGAAAATATTGCAGAAAGCTTGAATTTTTTTTGTTTGGGTTTGTTGTGGCAGAAATAACAAATTCCTTCTATATTAAGTTTTTAAAATGTTATCTACACTGGAAGTTGCTCTTCCAAACCATCACATTGTATCTGCTGGAGATGCAGAGGTTGTCTGAGATTTCACGGGTCTCATCCCATTCTCCCAGTGATGAGGTAGAAGCTGATAAAAGTTTTTTCCCCTTTTGTTTTCCATTCCTTTCTGGTAACTGACTCAAGTACTGCCCTTCCAGTTATTTCTTTCTTGTGAGTTCTAAGGAATAAGTTTCTAACAAAAGCCACGTCTCCTTATTTGTTCTGAATTTTTGAGTTTTGACATTTTTGCTTCAGGCATCAGCTGCCTTCCTGCATCCCTCTGTATTCAGTAGTCATTGGGGTTTTACAAAGAGAGAGAAATATCTTAAAATATATATTAAAAAGCCTCCACCCCCACTTTTGCTTTTTATTTTTGCTAAGAGACTTGGTCCTGACCCCAGCAGAGCTTGCTGGTCTTGCAGTGCCTGGCTGCAGGTGACATTATTGTCACTTGGGGACCTAAAGCTTGACCTCCTGGGCTTGTCCTGGCAGTGTTCCCACCCCAAAGGTTGGCAAAACTTTGCCTCCTGTGTGTGCTCTGGAAGGGACATCTTTGATTTTCAGAACAGAGTTGTATTATGAACCAGAGGACCTATTTCCAAAATAGAACAGTCCTTAAACTCTTGTACCTCTGAGTTTAATTGGCTTTGGAATGGAATTTCAGTTCAATTGTAAACTATTGTGCAGTAAATACAACTATAACTAAACTAAAACTATAAATATTCTTGGTTGCCCCAGACACACAGCTGTGGCTTGATTGGGCACATTGAAGGATGGCTCTGACAACTCTCACTTCACCAATATTCTTCTTTCTTCCCTTTTGGAGATATTTCTGGGTTGTTCAGTAGCCTCTTGGGAAGCTTTTAATTTCAGATAGATTGGTAAAGTGTTCTTTCAGCTGTCTGATTGGATTTGGCATTTTGGTACCTGGTACCAATTAATTCTCATGTATATTTTTATCACCAATGCTGCTATTTTTGCTTATTCTCACGAGGAAGAAAAGGTTGTAAATTAGAATCAAAATTTCCAGAATATTAATTAGAATAAAATAATGATTGAAAATATTAACACTTAATTGTAATTAAATTAATAGTAACTAAATAGTACTTAAGAGTAACTAAATCAGTAATTTTACATTATTATTAATATTGACATAATTAATAAGACTGGTGAATATTATAAAATAATATTAATTATAATTTAAAAGTTTATTGGAATGAACTTTTGCAGTAATGTTTCTATTCTGCAGCTTTGTCAGTATTATTTTCTGAGGTTACAGTTTCTGAGAAATGCAGTTGGTGTCTTTCTATCAAATGCATCTGGGGAAATTTAGATTTGAAGGATAGTACCCGACAAATATTAAGTTTTTCTGTGAGAAGTGGCTGTGTTTGCCTGTCTTACAGAGGGAGGAGAGTTCTCCCTGTCAGAGAAGTTCTTCTCAAGGGTAAGTGCTCCAATTGGTCTGTAGACAAGCCATGGAAATGGAATTTCTCCTTTACAATGAAATTTCTTCTTTACAATGAACTTAAACCAATTTAATTTTTTGCTTGCAAATTTGTGTCTTATAGAGGTAATGCCATGGTAATTTGAAATAATACAACTCTTTTTTTTATCTGAAGGCTCAAAGAACTGAAAAATGTCTGTGGCTTTTCCCACAGAAGTGAATGTGAAAGCTGCAAAGTGAGAATATAGACAGGTGAACAAATGCCGTGGGCCTTGCTATTGTGCAGATATTGGTCAGAATTGTCATGGGACTGCTTCTCTTTAGGATGTACCCTTCTGTTTAGTTCCAGAAAAAAAAGTCTAATTTTAAAAAAGGCTGTTTTAGTAAGGATAATGATATTAAAATTCGAGAAAGAGATAAAACCTGTCTGTGAATATATGTATTCTTTGCATATGTATTTATAGCCATCTATAAATACTAATTTTGATAGACATACCATAATATCATCACTGAAATGATGCTTTTTCCCCTCCCTCTGAACAGCACCCGGCAGTGTCACCTCCTCCTTGATGTCTTCAATTCCACAGAGCATGAGTTGACCATCAGTGCCAGGAACAATGAAGATTTAATTCTGCACTCCGGGGAGTGTCAGCGGTGAGTGCTGGCACTGCTAAAAGGGCCCAGGTTTAGCCCTGTTATTCTTCTGTACACAACTGATGACTTCTAGGTGCCTGTTTTTATTTTTAAATGTTTTGTTTTTAAAAGTTTTGCTTTCTTGAAGGTGCATCGTGAAGTTTTAGCAATGTCTCAAGTGAATTTATTTTGGCTCTGCATGTAGTAGTCCTGAAAATAATGAAATACAAAGCAATTGGTACTGAGGTGTACTGCTTGTAGAGTGTTTGGATGTAATTTCCATGTGCTCTGAATGTAATCCTGGTGTTATAACCTGATAGTTTGTTATTCTTTCCCAGTTTTAAATTTTCTTTACGTGGTTCCCCAGCCATTTCCTCACTTTTCCTACAAGGAAAACTACAGGAAAGAAAAATAGAAGTGAAGAAAAAGCAATCCCAATCTCTGTGGGAAAATATATTTCTGATCAAGCAGGCTGTTTTGGGTATTGATTCTTACAACCCCACCAGAGTGATGTACAGCTCATTACTAACCATTATTTGCCATTATAAACCTGCCTCAGATTCCTGCTGCTGGCTGTAGCCCAGGGTTGCCTAGTTAATCTCCTTCAGATGATCATTGCATCTGAATTCCAATTTCATCCTAGAAAAGGTGATAATGTGAAAAAGGGAATCTGGTGTTTGATCAGGGGCTCCCTGCACTGCTCTCTTCTCTGGGAGAGTTTTGCTGCACTCTTTAGGGCCTGCAACTGAGAAACTTGGTTAAAGAGAGATGTTTTCATGTCTGCAAATCCCTGGATGGATATTAAGTTCCAAGTCAAACCACGTTAATTGCAAGGAATGCAGCTGTCAAGAAGAATTACAGGATAGGTAAAATAGTAAATTTGGAATGCTTTTTGCCTTGGTGACTGCCAAAGCACAACCAAGTGGAAATGTGTTGACTCAAACTCAGGTTGAATTGTACTTCATCAAGCAATGGACAAAAACATCAGTAACATACATTGCTTCTTCCTTTTATTTGGAAAGAATTGGCTTTTTTCTTTTTTAAAAAGAAGTCTAAACAGTCACCAAAATGTTCTTGTTCTTATCCATATTGTTTTATAATTTTATTTTTATGCTTCCTGTCTTTTTTTGCATTGTTTTTATAGTTTTCAAACCCCTTGAAATTTTTCATTCCCAGTTTCTGGGACAATATATAACAGATAGAAATTAGGCTACAAATCAGATTGTAAAATTTCTTTGCATCCCCCTTAGATTGAATTTTATTTTCCTATGGATTTAAATTTAAATATCCTCAAATCATTATATTGCAATGGATATAAACACTTTCAAAAAGTCTTTTGAAGCAGTCATTTATCAAGAGAGATTGTATATATGTTGCAGGTATTTAAACCTTTAAATTTATTTTTACTCTTGTTGCAAAATACATCTTTCGTGTTGGTTAGAAATTTCACAGAGTTTTCTATTGGTTCTAAGCTCATTTATTATCGAGTTCTTGAAGGTAAGTGCTTTTAATTTTCAGACTGTGTATATGGCTCCTATGTTGCCCTGACTTCTAATTTTTATTCCACCAGATCTACTACAGAAAAGCAGGTGAAACATACACTGGGCTTTAAAATTAGCTTCCTGCTCCTGGAAAAGGGCATTTATTGCTCTTTCAGGTGAAAAAGAAAGAAAAAAAGGAAGGAGAATTCATTTCCCTTTTTAAGCAATGGCTCCAGATTTTTACTTTTCAATACAGGGCAGGCGTTCGAACCAGGGTTTTCAACCCAAAGCTTTTCAAGACATCCCTCTTTTAGAGTCTCCTTTTAGGATTTTTTTTTTTCTTTGGATATTAATTGTTATTAATATCTGATTTGTATTTAAAGAGAGGCTTTTTCAATCAACTTCAGGATTTGTTTCCTCTTCCTGGTACCTTTTGGATGCTGCCCTCATTCTTCATGTTTGCCTCATTCTACCATTATTTAAATGACGACTTTTTGCCAGCTTTGGTCGGTTTCTCTTCCTTTTGTAATTTACTCTCTCTCCATTCATCACCCTCACTTTGAAATCTCCCATCCTGACAGAGTGGAGGTAGCAGGAAATTGTTTTCTTTGTCCCTGTTGTTATTGCTGGGGACTGTAAGTGTTTTCATATTCTCTGCCTCCAGACCCACAAAAAAGGATACTACTGCATCCTGCTTACTCTGGTCTCTTTTGTTTCCCACTTTGGATGCTTAGAATGTAAAATAACTTGGAAGTTTTGATGTGTTGCTTCTCTTCTCTCTATTACAAAATGGTCACTGTAGAATGTAACTTTTTCCCCTCTGAGAGGGAATTTGAAGGGGATTCTTGCATTGTTCCCATGGAAAATGAGGAATGCTGGTGGGAATTCCTGGGTGCTGCACTTATTAGAACACTCTCTGTGGTATATTTGATTTATAATGAAGCTGTACAATTCACCATGGTGCTGGAAATGGGGAGGGTGAGGAGATGGAAAGAGAAATGCCAAGAATAGTCTGGGGTTGTCAGCAGATCAGTGCTGGCACTGCCAAATCTTTCTGAGCCTGTGAAGGGCAGTCCCTGGGATCCATTTTGTAGTATCCACATTATTTGGTGCATTCCAACCTTGTCCTGTTCTCTGTCTTATTTGTATTCATGTAAAATGGATCAAATGTGTAGAGTACTGCACAATATTTTTATTTTAAGGTCTGAAAGGCAGTTTGCTTCAATTAACTTAGAGACAGGGCAATAATAGCTGTTACAATAACACTGCATATATCAGGAAAAACTGGTATTATTCTACTTAGGAAAAGAGATATCGTTTAGGCCATTAAAAGACTATTTGGAAAATAGATGCCTATTTCTACAGTAAGATTATTCTGCTGACTAGTGAAAATTATCATTTTAGCTTTCAGAAAAACTTAAACTTACAATTTGCTGTACTTTTTAAGCCAGTAATTGGGATTATTTACTGTATGCATTGTAGCTGTTCTTGGAGATATATATAAGCAGTGTTTCTGAGAAGTGACACTCCTTTCCCTCTATTTTAGGATAGAGAAACATTTTGCTCCCTGTCACTTTGTATCAGAAATGATAATTTGGCTCAGTGATTATTTTGTTCACTCATCTTTCTGTCTTTCATCATTGCTTGTTTTGCAGACAAACAAATGAAAGTATCAACCTTTTTTTCCCCCTCTATCCCAAGATGTTAATTAGAGACTTCATATTCCCATCTCTGGTCTCCACATGACTTGAAATGTTCCTTTGTATCCCAATGTGGGACAATTAGTGACATGTTTTAATCTGAGGTTTTTAGTTCCTGTGAGATTATGGTGGGGAAACAAGAGAACCAAGATTCCTTTAGAGTAGAGAAGGAAAAGATAATTTGTCCTCCCTCTCCTGTTAGACTGGTTGAAGAAAAGCGAGAGGACCAAGAGTTTTGGATGGCTGTTTGTTGAACTCCTGAAAATGATTTTAGGGTTCTTTGCAAAGCTAGAATCCAATTCAAATTAATTTTTGCTGCTTTACATCTGCAGGAGTTTTTTTAAACTTCAGTATCCACAGGGAAATGCACTGGAGACCTGGTGTCCTGATGCAAAGATGTCAGCCAATTTACTCTACAGAAGTTCTGGCTGCAGTGAGTGATTTGAAGTATTGGCAATGTCTTCAGTTAATTTAAAAATTCACATGGTGGTATCAACACATTTTGTTCACCTCTCCAGTTGAACATATGACATGTGATGATGATAGAAGCAAAATCTCTCATGTCTGCTATTGGAAAGTTCGGCTTCTAGAGATTTTTTTCTGGACTAGCTGAGTCTTCAGTTTCTTGAAGAAGAAAAAAGCTGTTTCTTGAAGCAGTCAGCTGCAATGTTAAAGGACTTTTGCAATGAGCAAAGTGCAAGTGTTTTGAATGTAATCAGTGGGAAATCTGAGCTTGTTTATCCCAGCAATGAGGTAATCAACAGGTTGTTCTGACATGGAAAAATATAGCAGAGAGCTCTTGGAGGGAATTGTATTAATGTCTGTGAATAAAAAAGCGTTGCCACTAGCAATGATCTGAATTTATTGAAAAACCTTAGGTACGGTAATTATTGTGTTTCTTCCTTGATTATCAAACCATTAAAATTAAATTTCATGACAGCCCTCATTTATGCGTAAATCACTTCATAATTTATGGTAATAGATGTTATCTCGTTATGTGCCCCGGGATATCTCATTTTGTACCACACACCCTGCCTTGCCTTTGCATTCCCATTCTGGGCACGGCGTGCCCGAGGCGCCGGCGCCAGGCCAGGATTGATGGTGGGGAGGCTCTGAGTGGATCAGTGCTTCCCCTCTGTCCTTGTGGGACAGCACAGCTGAGCTGCTGAAGTCTTCCCCACCTGTGACACTCCACATTCACACATTGGGCTTTTCAGGCTCTTCTAGCCTTGGCATGAAGACCACAGGGATTAAAGCTTGGGATGCCCACAATAGGAAACAGGACAGGCCATGGTAAATGAGGAAATAGTTTTGTTGGTAATCCAAATCGGAGAGGCTTTTGTGCAAAACTTGCGATTCACAAGTGCTGGTGACCCATGGGATGCTGATGTTAAAGAACATGATGGAATTTTGGCCTTTTCATTTGTTTAATTGGGAGTTGCCTCATTAAAAATAAGCTGAAGAAATACTGCAGTAGCAAAGTCAACACTCAAGTTCAGGCTTCTTTTATGGGTCAGCAGTTTTACCCTGCCTTTTAACAGGGTTACAGGGTTAAATGAGTGTGTTTGCTTACACATGTACTCTACAGTAAGTTTTGGTTCATTTTTTATAGTCAGCAGAATTACAGGTATTTTGCTCAATTTTGCTAAGTGAACTTCTGTGTGTGTATTGACTTCACCCGGTTTGATATTTTTTCTGTTCTGTTCTAGTGAGACAAGAATAATTAAAGAAACAAATTATTATTTTCACTTTTATACCTTTCATCACATAGTCTGGTGTTTCTTTTATCCATGGAAATGAAAGAATTTTTTAAAAGTCCTTTGTGTGCATGGTAATTATGAGGGCCATTTCTGCTGCTTAATTATTTGATGTAAATGCATTTATTACTTGAGCTGTGAAGCCTGTGCAGTGGTACACTGGATTTATGCAGTATTAGTTAACAATGCCCATTTTTGAGAACACTTTGAAATAAGTCCTCTTTCAAAGGGAATGAGAATTAAAAATTCTGCCCTATTTCGAACCAAAAGTTCCCCCAATAAATTTATTGTCCATGTATAAGTAAATAATGATTGTTATTTCTCACAGCTGCCAAATCAGTGTTTAATTTGTGTGTCTGTTTATGACAGGGCATGTTGTCTGTATGGGAGATTAATGATTTTTTTCCATACATTGCTGTTATAGTTTATGTTTTAAAGACAAAACTGCTATGATTAAGGCTTTGCCTGCTGTCAAGAGAAAATAAAATTTCACAGCAGTTGCCCTTGGTCTTCATGTTAAATCTATGGCCAGCTGGATATTTCTGAGATACCTTCAAGTCAAATTGTATTAACTAAAACATGAAAATCACCCTTTGTTGTCAGGGCAGTTGTTTTCATTTTGTCTCTTATTTGACAGTTTTTAAATACACTTTTAGTTTTTTTAAGGCTTGCCTTTTTCTGCTAATAGCCAAATGAATCTTTAAACACTGTAGATAATTTTGAATGAATGATTAATTATTTTCAACAAAAAGATTGTAAAGGAGGTAAAATGGCAAAATAGCAAACAATAATAAAAAAAGGAAAGAGCAATAGAAGAAGTAATAAAGAGAAATTTCAGTTTTGGACTGCTTTGTAGCTAAAGTACTCAAGGAATCAATTTGCATCCCATGAAAACAAGATGCTCTTTTGAGGTCCCTTCCAAGCTTGTCCCTGCCATGGTCCTGGTTCCTTTGTTAGGTGTGAAGTCCTGGTGGGTGATCACAGGGGCTGAGAGTCCTCAGTGTGAGTGCACTGCAAAACCCAAGTGTGATCTGAGAACAGGAGAGGCAGATAGAAAAAGGGAATGATAGGAGAGAATTTTAATATTCAGTTCTGCTCACACACACAGGATAAAGAGGAGATCAAATGGTAGAAGATGCAGGTGACCGGTGAAAATAAAAGACTTTGACTTTGGTTTGACAAGCGCAGTAAAATTTAAAGGCATTATTAATGCACTGTGTGAGGTGGGGACAGAGGAGGCCTCTCCTGTAAAGGTTAAGGGAAGTGAGCATATGAATAAAAAATGAACTTTGAGTTGTCTATGAAGGCATCTGAAAACGAAGAGATTTCAAGGCCTCGGGCATCATCGGACCGTGTCCCTCACAGAGAAGTGGAGGCCAAGACCTTCTCAAAGGCTGGTACTGAGGTGTCCTCAGTGGAATTGCCAAAAATCTGCCTGCAATTTCCATGCCTCCCAACTGGAAGGCCTTTTCCAGTGTTCTATCCCTGTAATTGATGATAAAAACAAATGCCCTTGTAGGTATTACAGCAGTATGTTCCTGTTCCTGTCCCTGTCCCGTCCCCAGTGCAACATCATCTTTTTCTTCTGAACAGTTAGGATATATTTGCATAGAGAATGTGGAGACAATCTATTTCCTATGATTTGCATTTGAATTTAGCATTTGTTTCTATCAAAAAGTATGTATCTGAGCTTGGATGAACTTTCCTTCTCCAGCTGCTGGTATGAAGAAGCTTCCTTGGGGTCAGCTTTCTCAGACTCATCTGAGAAAAGGGGGGTTGTTTTCCTCTTCCCTTCCCTCCCTTCCCCAAAACTCAATATATGGATTATATCAGTCCTGGGATACTGCACTGGCTAGGCAGCTCTTTTGGTATTACATGACTTTCCATAAGATTCTTTTTCTTTTTCCACTTCTTGAGTTGCCTTTTCCTAAATCAGGAGTGACTAACTCACTGGATCTGGCCTGCCTGGCAATTTTTATGACCTCTCTGAACATTGCCTCGGCCTCAGAAGACCCAATTTTCACTATTTATAATATTTTGTGTATGCAGCTGGGGAAACGGGAGCTTTGAGAGCGCAGGCCAAGTTTGTCTGACAGGATTTATTAAGTTTAATAGGGTACAATATAAACATGGCTGGATAGTTTGGCCCTTATACAGAATATCACACAGATGTAGCGCGAGTTTGGTGTTCCAGTTTTAAATGAGCTATAAATCACTCAAAATCCAGACAAGTCATCTTCATTTTCCTCTTAAATCCTAAGTAGATTACAGGTTGTACGACTTGCAGGGTTCAAAAGCTGCCTCTTGAAAAAAGTCAGAGTAATTGATTTCAGGATTCAGTTTAGGAATGATTTTTTTTTTTAAAAAAGAACTTGTTTCTCATAGAAGAGACCAGACTTTTTCCTTCCTTAATTTCTTCAATACTTGAAAAAAGTATTTATTTATTGAAATTATTGGGTGCTAGGCACAGTTGTCGAAGCATTTAACAAAGTGCAGACCTGTTAAAAAAATTGACTCAAGTGTTAATACTTTTTAATTGGATTTTCATTTCTGTGCAAGGTATGTGGAAGACAAAGTAAGAATGTAAGAAAAATTGTAATTGTTTCTTTTGTTAGATAACAATGGAGCAACAAGCTAAACAGGAAACAACATGTCTTTCTGAAGGAAGTCAGAGTTGAAATGACTTGTGCTTGCCCCTAATTCACACATATTCAAACCAATAAATTCGGACTGTGCTTTTAGAAAATCATGTTTCAACATTGATGGGCGATGGAAAAAAGTGGGGGATGAAGGTGAACATTATCAACCTTTCACTGTGAGTTATTCTCCCTGCTAGAATGAAATATAAAAATAACAATATTCCCAGGAAGAAAAGATTCCATGGAACTTTGGGGTTTGTCCTTTTTCCAGTAGTTTTTCTGAACACTGAAGGAGAAAGGAAAGTTGTATTAATCAACATTGTTTTTTTCTCCCCACGTTTGAATTTCCGCGAGATGAATACTTAATCAAAATTTCTGTATTGTCTCAAACCTGCTCTGTGGTAGCACACCTGAGACATTCTGTTGGCTGTCTCTCGGTAAAATCCAGATTAAAAACCTAGGAGTCCTGAGTGAAACGATGGCAGGCAGAAAGAGGTGCCCTCCACAGGAGCTCAGACAAGTGGGGGAGTGCATTTGTGCAGCTCCAGCACAGCTGGCACAGCCCAAATTTCTGTCTGTCTTGCCCTGCAGTGTCAGTGCAAGGCAGGCTGCAGAGATTGCTGTTGCAGAGGTTGTTTCAGAATTCTTTCTTCCCCAGTGAGATGCAGCAGTGCCCAAGGCAGGGCAGGCAGAGGGAGCTGCCCTGAGCTCAGTGCCCAGATGGGAGCAGCAATGCAAAGAATAATTTACTTGCCTGGTGCTGTGCTGTGAACATGGGGCTTCATGGCCAACTTCCAGGTTTGAGTGGATACCTCCAGACTGACCTCCCAACATACACTATTCCTTGAGTTGAAAATCTACCTGCTCACTGGTAAACTTGCTGGTTCTTCCCAAAACCAGCAGTGTTATGGGCACATGTCCACAGGAACTGGTTCCTCTGTCGCTTTCTTTCATCATCCAAGACTTTCTGTCTTTCAAAAATTTGTCCTAATCTCTCTTGTTTTTTTTTTTTTTACCGTTCTCTGGAGGACAATTTTTTTTTCCTTAGCCTCTTTTTCCCTTGTTTTTTTTTTCTGCTGTTACAGATGGCATAGTGCCACTTTTTGTTAAGGCTTTGATCTCCAGACTCGTGTCTTACTTTAAGTAGTGTGTTATTGTGAGCAATGTGAATTTGCACAATCCTCCTCCATAGGTTCAGTTAGGTGCAATGCTTTTTCTGCTCACTGTCACCTAAACCTGGTGCCTTGTATGTTCATCTGACAGATGAAAAAACTCAGTGGAATTTATTTGCCTAATTGCTCTATTATGATATTTGGACACTGGGATATACAGAGTGAAGGGTATCTGGATGCTTCCTAGAGCCTTTAGAGATTGCAGGACAAAGTGGTGAAGGTAACTGCATAGTTCTAGTCCATTTCCCAATTAAGCATCATCTTTATTTTTTGTGGAAAAGCTCCCTAGTACATTTAGGGTCGTTTTTGTTTAAGCTGCCAGTAAGAGACTGAGCTTTTGGGTGTGGGTCTGCAGGTCACACCTGGTTTGATCAATATTTGTGGATAAATAGATTAATTTAGACCATAACACTCCCTGTATTTAGGAGCACTTGGCTGTGTTTTGTGGCCGTGGTGACACGGTGGCTGCGTTAATGGGATGAAAGAAGATTGTCTTGAGTGGCTGCCAGCTACGTCTGCCTTAATGGCCAAAGGATTTATGAAAGTTACACTCGGATGTTGCCCAGATTTGGCTTTCTGCCTGCTCTCTGATGTTCTGTAAAAGATCACAACAGTACAGCATAGATTTCCTGAAGTTGGATATTAAAATATCCCATTTCTATTAATTTGTTTTAGGTGATCAAAAGTATAATTAAAATAGCTGGTTTGTGAGTATTTCCTTCAAAGAGAACACTCATTTAAAATTAGTGCTTCATCAACTTGAATTTATTCCTTACTCTTGACATCCATTTAATTTTGCCTTCATTAACTGGAGACAAAAGCTAAAACAACAGTGATTTGAAAAGATCACTGAAAGATGTTAAGTAAATGCTATAGTATATAAAGCCAACCTTTAATGATATTTTCATTTTGCAGTTACAGATGTGTTTCGAGATGCTAATTTGGAAATTTTGTTTTCTTCCCCCCCTCATCAATGCTACCATAATAAATGGGATCACAAGCAAAAGGTTGAAGCCTTCTCTGGAATAATGGAAAGATTTATAGGTCCTGAATTTAAAAAAACAAACCAGTATGCTGCTATATCACAATACAATTTGTGATTTTCCCTATAAAAGTGTCTAATCTTGGCATGTTTGGGGATGTTAAGTCTGTAATTTTTCTTCTTTAACCTCATTTTCTGTCCATTCCAGCCCAGTCTTCCAGTGGCTGAATCCTCCCCAGCAAGTGCTTTGCAATGTTTTAAAAAATGCAGACTCTTTCCTACATGTTTTCATAACAATGAAGAATTCTGCTCTAGCTTTGGATTTTTGAAGTATAATTGACAATTCTGAAATGAGATCACTGGGAATTGTTTGATTTCCTCGCCCTCGGTGCAAGAGCAACTTTCAGTCTGGATTGTGTGGTACCTTCATTTCTGCCTAGTGCAGGAGGTGTGATTAAAACTTCCACAGATACACTTACCAAATTACTCCTTATCCTGTATAGTGCTTTCAGGCTGTGAAAGATCCTGACATCATGGAAACATTCCAGATTTGATATGTCCAATAATAAATAAGTACCCTTAGGAAAGAGGGCGAGTTACGCTAAAGAAGGTTAATTATATGTTTATTTCAGTTTTATGTGCTCAGCTGCATCGAATCAGTGTGCTGAACTAGGAAGGAGTAAACAGGGCTTTATGCAGGGAAGATGTAGCTAATAAATCCATTTAAGTTCTGTTCAGGAATGAACAAGCTTCTGGGTGAGGAGGGTCTAATTAATGTAATTCTTGACATGGGAAGGAGTTCCCCACCAGAAGCTGATAGAGAAACCAAGCTGCTCTGGGATAGGAAGGGAAAGTTATTAATTAGTTTAGAAAGGGAGTTAGAACTTGTAGAGGTCACATCCTCATTGGAGTCCCTCTGGAATGTGGGCTGGGCCCTGAACTGCTCAGCTTTGTTTGGAACTGTCTTGGAAGAGGATTGAGCAGGGGTCTGGGAAGGGCCCTGGCACTGTGCAGTAAAGAGGGAGCTGATGTGAGCAGCTGCAGAGGACAAGATGATTGTCAGGTGAACTTCAGTCTTAATAAATCCAAAGTGATGAGCAGGGTGGAAAAAGAATTTAAGCTTTAAATAGTGGATGATGAGCTCAGGGCTGCCTTTTATCTCTTAGGAATTGGATCCAGGTTTTAATACATCTGTGAAAATCCTACCTATGGCTCAGTAGTGGTTGAATACTCAAGATGCATCTTTCTGAGCAGAATGTTTTGTATCAGCATAGGGCAGGATGTTTTCACTTACTTGGAATGATCTCACCAAATGAGTTGATACTTGAAAACTATTTAAGTTGAAAGGAAGTGCTAGGAGAAAAATATTTGCAAAAGGGAACCTGATATGAGAGAGGAATCCAATGTTACACTTGAGGGGAAAAAAGAGAAAATAAAAGCAAGCTCACATCGTGAATAGAAGAATGAAGCATAAAAATATTTCAAGTTTAATAGTCCGAGATGATTGGTAGTATATTTTCCCCCACCTAATTACAGGATAAAGCTCTGCTGGTTGGTGTAACTGTTGTTAAGGTGGTTAAATGGAAACTGTTTCATTGATTCTTGCCTTCACAAACTGAATTATTTACTTCTTGGTGAATGTTTTGCTATTGTCCACATATTTTTTCCTGACTCCTAACCTGAAGGTTTCTGGAGTGTTCCCACACATGCAGTTGTTGCAGGATTTGCACTGCTAGGAGAGAAGCTGTTTGGAGGCTGTTTATAGTAGATGATTTTGGGATGGAATAGAGATTTTCCTCACCAATGGCAGGTACTCTTCTGGCTGCTTCAAATACTCTATTTTTCTTCTCCCCTGTTTCTTATTCTCCTCTCCAGAGTCTCCTTTCCCTTGAATTGTGCTGGTGCCAAGCAAGTGGTTTTAGGTGTGTGCTTTAACTGAGAGGGGAAGGCAGTGAACAAGCAGGAGAACAAACTTTGCTTTAGTATTTTGAGTCAGCTGAAAGAGTTATAAACTACATAACAAAACAGTTACAATCTGGATAAATTCAGGTAGTTGTTTCAACTAGATAAACTCAGTGTAGCAGAATAGATTTGGGCTTAGTGCACCTTTCATAGAATTAAAATGGGGTTTTTTCTTATTTGTGTAAGTCTCCAGAAACAAAGCTTCTTTTGGAAAGAATCTACTGATCACGAGGAAGTTTTCCTCAATAACTGACTCCTGCCCTAACAGTTTACTAGGACAGGAGTATTTTTCCTGAAGTATTTATTCATTGTCTTTTTTAAAAAAAGTTGAACCCAAAATATATGTCAACTCTGCAGAACACATGGCAAAATATTAATTCTGTTAATTGTTGGCTGTGAAATGTGTGGTAAAATCCCAGCCATGGGATTATCTCAGCTAAAACCTTTTCCTTTGACAAGTGAGAGCTTAACATGTAAATTATACTCACCACTAAAGTTTCCTTCCAGGGTTACTTCATCAGGGAAACTTCTCAGCCCTATCTTTTATATCAAAATTGAGTTAATGAGTTGTGCATCTCCTGATGAGTTGGCAGAGCTTTTGCAGCTTCAAGGAGATCTAACACCTGCTAATATCAATGCAAAAGCTTGGCTGCAAAGTTGCCAAAACCACATTTAACCTATTTAAATCACAAGCTACCATTGATCTGGTTTTCACAGTGTGTTCTCCTGAGTGCTTTGGGCTTAGATGCATTACTTAAAGAAAGATTTTAGAATTTAATTTGCAGTGTTTAAAAGGAGAGAAGCCGCCTCTTTAGCACTGAGAAAAGTAATAACTGCAGTTTAGTAATTTTTTGATAATTAGAAGAGGCATGAATAAGATTCAATTTGGTATGAAAAAAACTACTTGATCACGAAAAAACTGCAAGTGGGAAGCTGCAGTGAAGTGTATCTGTGTTAAAAGTGAGGGTAGGGGCAGTGACTGGCACTGAACCAGGGCTGTTCTTGTGGTCCCAGCACAGCTGAATTACCACTGGCAGCTGGCCCAGGCTTTGAGAAGGGTGATGGTGCCCAGGTTTGAGCCTGGGGATGGTGTTGAACAAACCTTTCAATGTGAAGTTTGAAATCGTAGAAACATAGAATGGTTTGGGTTGGGAGGGACCTTCAGGATCATCCACTTCCAATCCCTGCCATGGGCAGGGACACCTTCCACTATCTCAGGTGGCTCCAAGCCCCATCCAGCCTTGAACACTTCCAGGATGGGGCATCCACAGCTTCTCTGGGCAACCTGTGCCAGAACCACCCTCATCATAAAAACCACTTTCCCTATATTCAGTTTAAATCTGCCTTCTTTCCACTTAAAACCACTGTCCTGTCACTACAGGCCTTGGTAGAAAGGCTCTCTCAGGTTCTCTCACTTCCTTTTAGGCACTGGAAGCTGCTTTAGGTCTCCCTGGAGCCTTTTCATATCCAGACTGAGCCCCCAGCTCTCCCAGCCTGGCTCCAGAGCATCTCCATGGCCCTTGTTTGGAGCCTCTTGAGCAGGTCCACACTTCTGTGCTGGGGAGCCCAGAGCTGCATGCAGCACTCTGAGAGGTACCAAAGAGTTGCAGCAGCACACATTTTATTATATTTTTCAAGGTTCTGAAATATGTTATTTAGGGTCCTAGTGGGAACTGTGTCATTTTGTGTATGCTGTAACAAGTTAATCCAAGCTTGGTCCTTAATGAGGGTGCTGGTGGTGGCAGTGATAGCCCAGATTTGAAATAGACTTTGTTTGTAAACACTGGAAATGAAGTGGACTTTGTGTAGGAAAAGGAGAAACTTTACTTCTTTAAGCTGTTCACTCTTGAGTACTTGTCTGTGTGTATTTGGAGAAAATGCCAAACATACATCTGAGATTGTTTCCATCTAGTAAAATATAGTTTTTTAATGATAACAGCTGCACATTGTATTGACAAATAAGAGAATCGATGCAAGATTTTTCACAAACATTTTTCTTCTTTTTTTTACTCTAAACCTGTGTCTATATAATTTTTTTAGGTAAAAACCTTTCATTCCTTGGAGTTTTTGGATGACTTGTGAGTTAAATTTATTTTGCAAAAAGTAGGCAAACTGTGGGTAATGTTTGTAAATCCAACCTGTTAAATTTGGATAAATCTTACACTGCGATCTTGACAGTTCAGTGACTGAAGGAGTGGGGAAAGAATAAACATTTGAAAAAATCTACATGTTAAAGCTACTTGAGTAGTAGTTTATTTTCCTGCTGCTCTTTGGAAAAAGGTGGCTGGGGAGAAAAGTGTCTTTAAATAGCCTGTTGGGCTGCTGCTGCTGCATCTACTTGCTTGTGTGACAGATACTGCATTTCTCATTAGAGTACCTTGCAAGTGCCCATGGTCACCATAGTAACTATCTTGGAGCCTTATACCTTAAATTTATCCTGACAAAGGTTACTGTGGCAATTCCTACTAATTGGCTTTTTTTTTTTTTTTTTTTCCTATTTTTTTTCCGCTGCTATTTTTAACTCATCCCCTCCTCCTCCATTTAAGTTCCAGATCCTAAGTGGAATGAATTGGCAGAATTAGTGAGAAAATGCTTTACAGGGTAGGAATAATTGGCAGCTCAACTCTGTGTTTTGTTCCTCAATGTGAAAAAAAATAAATCTAAATCATAACTTTCAGTGGCAACGAAAAGGTTATCAGATTTGTCCTCCAAATGTTTTGATATGAAACAATATCAGTGCTCTTGAGACACAGGTTTGGTTCATGCAGGCTTCTACTATTATTTATTATCTAATATTAGTCATGTTGTTTATTAGCAGATATTATTAAAAGCAGAGATAGAGGGAAACAGGCCATATCCTGAAAGAGCTGCAAAGCTAATTTAAAATAAGCCTCTAATAAACTGGAGAGTTAGCCTTTTGCTGCGCTATATTGGTACCTGGGACAGGTGCTATATTGGTACAGATGCAGCTACCTGGCATCTGCTGGTGCAGCAGGTTGAATTAAAAAGTTATTCATAGGCTGATGATAACATTGTTTAATTTCCTGTAGGCGTATTAGAGGATGGCTGCCACATTTCCAGTGGCTAGGAAGTCTCAAATTTAATTGCTTGATTGACTCCAGTTCCATTTCCTAGGCCCAGGACTGAGATGGCAGAGCAGTGACCTGATGAGCACTGCCAGGGTGCTCATTCCATGGGCAGAGCTGGAATGGGGATGGCAGGTGCCTGCTGATAGTGGGGAAGGAACAGTTCAGTGGTGCTGAGCAGGGAGAAATGGGATTGCAGCTGTGGTAAGGGATAAATGTGCCTGTAAAGAAGGCAACAAAGTGGGAGAACATCAGATCATGGCAGTGAGGGAAGGGGAGAGGGGAAAAGGGAGAGGGAGGAAAGGGGAAAGGAGGAAAGGAAAGGAAAGGAAAGGAAAGGAAAGGAAAGGAAAGGAAAGGAGAGGAGAGGAAAGGAAAGGAAAGGAAAGGAGAGGAGAGGAGAGGAGAGGAGAGGAGAGGAGAGTTCTCAGTCAAAAGATGCATGTTCAACCACTATTCTACACTCAGCCAAAGGTGCAGCCAGCACTCACTTGATCTTTTCCTTATTTTTGAAATGTAAGAGAAAAACTCCTAAAACATCACAACCTTTAAACACTGAGCTTTCTTATTTTAATATCAGTTCAGTCCTGATGCAGATCAGCACTTAAGTTTAGCACAAGGCAAGCTTAAAAGATGTAAGAGATGTTTATTCATTGTTGACTCTGAAGCAGCAAAGATGATGCATTAAATTACTTTCGAGTCCAAGAATAAAGCACTAGAACTGGTTAGAACAATTTCATTTTCTTCCCATGCTTCCTCAGCATAAATTTACAAGGATTGTAATTTCATGCCTGGGAATGGGAATTTGTGACAAAGCTAGAAATTTTGAAAATAATTAAATAATGGAGACCTGGGAATTACAGACATCCTCAAGGGCTGTGCAGGGCCGTGTTTCACTTTCCATTGTTTTTTTTCTTGTGTGTAGCTTCAAGCAAAAGCCTTCTTTTCAATATAAAACAAACAAAAAAAATCTGGAAGACTGTCATTGGCTTTCAGCAATTTTAATTCTTCTTTAGCATGAAGGATAAGATGAAGGATTATTCTGTGCTAAGTAGATGGACAGGATTTATATCTCATTGACAGTAAGTCTGCCTTTCATATAATTTAAAATGAAGTTAGCAGAGCTTTGTGGGATCCAAAATTGGTATTTTGTCACTGTGAAGCCAGTTCAATGGGCTTGGTAGAGCCCTAATTCTCTTCCCTGAGGTTTTGGAAGCAACAATTCCTGACTCACTGTTGTGCTTTCTAGATTTTGCTGTATTCTTCCCTTGGAATGTCTGAACAGGAATAGAATTGAGAACTGGCATTTTTCTCAGTTTTTGGGAACATTGGTCATTTCATTTAACAAGGTGACCTGGAATAACAAAGTCCCTTTCACTTTTTTTTTTTTTTTTTTTTTTTTTTACCCATGTGCTGTGGGTATGTTATTAAAGAGATGTAAGGTGTGATTTGGGGCCTGAGAGACCAAATGGGGAGGGATATTGTGATGTTGTGGCTGTGGGCAGGAAAGTGCCAAGAGCAGGAGCACAATCTGCTTCTCTGGGCTTGCTGTGGCTGCTGGGTGCTGAATTCTCTGCCCTGGCAGCAGCTGAGCCTGCACTGCCTGAGTGGAGATGTAAATACAGTGAGACCAGAGCTGGGTATTGGATCTTCAAGGTTTCTGGAAATTTTTATTTTAAATGCATCAGCAATGGTGATCTGAAATGTAAATGATGATTTGCAGTCATGTAGAAAATTGCAAAGTTGTTCAAGACAAATAATCTCTTCCAGTGGTCAGGTATTTCCAGTCCTAGAAATACCTGAGCCCTGTTGGAAATCTGAAATTAAATGTAGGTTGAATAAAACAGCATTCACATGCTGTGATAATTTTTAAAGCTTTTGAGGCATTTAAACTTTAATTTTATGTAGCAAATTATACTCATTTGCTGCTTAGAATTTGTAGCTTAACACCCACTGAAGATTTTTTCTTATTCTGTTGACTTTTATATTGTGTTGACTATGAATTTTTGACTATGGTTTTTGTTCTCAGCAGTTTTATATCTTCATTTTGATCATAGGTCCATTGGCAGTGGGATGCCTTTTTCCTATGTGTGTTTTCTCCCTGACACAAAGTGATGCTGATCAGTACTTATGTTTGAACACTTGCTGCTGCAGGAATTACAAAAGATTAAGGGATAATACAAAATTACGGAAAAAATGAAAATAGTAATTTAAATTTTAGCAGCAAATGTTTTCCCATGTATTTCACTTAAGTGTACAAAAAGTATTTAATAAGTCATAATTACTGGTTTTATTATTGTTGGAGGAACTAGGAAAAATTTCAATGGAATTTAGTCATATACCTGATTCTAAAAGAATTTCAGTTGACCTACTAAAAGTGTTCAGTGTGTTTTTTTCAGATTTTGCTTTGCAGTTTGTGTTAAATTCTAGACCTTGATATTTCAGGAGAACTAAGCAGACAGAAACTGAATGAAGTGCTCATGCTGGTGACACAGTTCTGTGCTTTCTTGCAGTGTGAATCTAGTTTATGAATGGCTCACTGTAAGAGGCTTGTGAAAGCTCATGGAGGGTAATTGTCTAATAAAATCTGCAGCAAAAATGCACTTGTTTAATATTACATTAAATTTTATCATCATGTATTAAAGTACAAGGCATATGCTCCTGACAGCTTGAGCCATTCAAAGCTTTTCCTTCATCTATCATTAGTGACAGGAGATGTTCAAATACTCAGGAACTTTAAGACCATTTTGGTTTGGATGTGAATGCTCTGTCAAAAATATCAATGAAATGAGTTGTCACAGCATCATTCAGAGTCTTTTAGGTTGGAGTGGACCTTTTGAGGTCAGAGAGTGCCATGGCACTACTCAAGCAGGGTCACCTAGCACAGGTGTAATCTGCAGTTCTCTAGGGAATGTAGTGGTTGCTAAAATTTCTCAGAGGGAAGGATTTTGACCAAATACTTCCTGTGCTTTCCTTTCCTTTTTTTTTTTTTTTTTTTTTTTTTTTTTTTTTTTTTTTTTTTTTTTTTTTTTTTTTTTTTTTTTTTTAAATAAAAGATTCTGAGGTTTTACCTGCACCTGAGACTAGTTGTTATATTGACTTTAGGGAACACAGTAACTTTACAGAGAACAGAATCCCAGTATTAAGTGTACTGTTTCTCTTAAGGACTGAGTTTCCTAAGACATGATTCCTTTTAAGCTGCTGTTTCTCTCTGCTCCCATGTCTTTGAAGAACTTTTAGAAGTCCAGGCATTTTTCTCTGCCTCTGATGGGACTTGGTCCTGGATGATAAAAGGGGTAGGAAGGGTCCCCATGGAACAGCTGATGAGTGACTTGTGTAGATGCTGGAAGTCCTCCCTGAAATGACAATGATCAAGGAAATGTGGTGTCCAGGAAAAACTGGCCCTTCTGGGGTCCAGCCTGAGGAATTCTGACCCTTACTTTTTCGTATCTGTCACTTTTAAAAAGGGTTTGTTTTGTTTGATGGTTTTTAATTTTTTTTTCTTTCCAAAGTAAAAACAAGTTCCAATATCACATTCAGTTTCTTTGACCTCTTCCTTATCCAATTTAAAGGTGGTTTTGTTGACACTGTTGATTGGATATGAAATCTGCTTTGCCTTTTGCCTAGATCCAGAAAACCTGGAGATTCTTTCCCTTGTACCATTGTCCATCTTTCATGGGTTTTCTCTTCCCTAGCAAAGACACCTCACTGGTTAAGTATCTTAAGGGGGAATTTTCTTCATTATCAGATCTTAAAATCAAAGTTCCATCTCCATTTGTTGGTGAGTCCAGTTCCCTTAAATGCAATTCCCCTTCCTGCAATTCCCTTTAATCTAGGTTTGACCCATGTCAGAGGTTGGTGCTTCACTCTTTTGCAGGCTATTATAGATAAATATAGATATATGGATATATGTAGAGACAGATGTGTGGATATATATTCACAGTTATATTTTCACACTGAAGGCTTTTGAGTTTTTTCTTGTGTATTCCTTTCCTTTTCTATACTTTATTTGAGGAATGTTGAAAGAATATTAGAAAACCGGAAGCTGCTTTTTCAGTTCAGAGGTTTTTTTAGTGTCCTATAGTAATTAAAAAACAATCAGAGTTTCATAACTTGAAGGTTAATTTGTGATGTGTAAGTAAATTTGTCACTTTAAAATGATGGCAGTGCTTGTAGTGGATGTCTGATCTCTTAGATCAGAAATTATTAGGGTTTTAACTTTTGTTTTGAAATCCATGAGATACCTCTGTATCTCAGTACTGTTAAAAGAAAATTTGGGTTTGGTTTAAGTATTTTTATACCCTCTTTTCTGGCAAATTATTTTACTTTGTTTCATTGAAGAAAAACTACAAATAGGTTGTGTCCTTCTATGCACGAAGACTGAATAGATGCTCATCAAAAATTAAATACTTGGATCTTAAAGAAATTAGCAGGTTTTCAAAATTACTTTATTTACAAGAACATATTCATGTGGCATCCAAATTGCAGCTAAGCCTCACAGGCATGATGCTGGAGGAAACACAAGCAGTGCAGATGTCTTTTTATTTAGTGAAGGTGAGATAATAACCTCCAAGTGTGGTGTTACAGAGTACCTGAGGGATTATTTGCTTTGCTTTATTTGGAACATTTTAATTATTTTAAGCTTATTTAGCTAGAAAGGTAGCAACTGCATGACAGAGAAACATGTGCAGGAATTAAATAAATAAAATATTAGACTAGATTTTTAAAGAGAAAAAATCTCCTTATTTAGGCGTGGGGTACTCTGGAATTTTTTAAATAGAAATGGTAGACATTGTAGAAATTACTCTGTGGACATGAGGTTCTATTCCTTATAGTAGAAGATTTAAGCCAATGGAGTATTCTGTGCTGTACTTCAAATGATTGCAGGTGGAATGAAAAGTAGAACTGAAGAAGATAGAATAGAATTTTTTGCCATATAAAAGTGTGGAAGATCTCCTAGTGCCAGTGCTTGGGCATCTTTAGAAATTTAATGTATGCTGGGGTCTCAGTTCTTGTTTGGAAGAACAGGCCTTGTATTCCCATTTCCATACTGGAATTTGGTGAAACTTTTAGCCTTGGTACCTTCCATGCATGTCAGGTCCAATTTAAGACTGATTTAGTCACAATCCTGCATGCAACAAGCCAGTGGGAAGTTATTTCAGTAGAATTTGGTGCCTAAGGACTATACACCAAATCTGAGGAATAAGTTGTGATTTTCTATTAACCCCTTTTAGTCTGATGAGCTTCTTCAATGGTTAGACTGGAACAAGTCTAGTTTTGATTTAGGATCCCAAAATTCTGTCAGTACCTGGCAAGCCCATCAGTGATGCCTTACAGGTACCTCTGGGTGTGTTGCATGTTTTATTTTAGCTACATATTGGCTATCAACACTACTGAATGCATGAGAAGTGTGCAGTTACAATTCCTTGGTTGCAAATACATTGCATTAAAAACTAACAATGAATCAAAGATGCTTTTCTGAATCCACTGAAAAACAAACATGCTGAGAGCTGATCACTTGGAAATTCATCAGTTTTCAAGTCTGGTTCAGATCATACAAATTGAACTTATTTACTGCTGTGGTGCCTAATATGTTTACACAGAAGTTATACTCTTGTACAGAAATAATAACCTACAGGGGTTAAAAATAATGTCAATATTATGCATAATGGCAATATTCTGCTGCTTGGCTGGGATTTTTTTTTCTTAATAATCATCCTTCACTGTTACACATATTTCATTGCTTTTTTAACATTTTTCTTTGCTTCAGTTCAGAAATGAGTCTGTCAAGTTTCCAAACCCAGTGTGTTCTCCTAGCATTTAAAGCAAAGCTAATTATTGTCAAAGGTCTTGAATAATGTACAGAACATGGTAAAGAAATAGATTATATAACCTGAGGGAAACAATACTTGACTTTCCAGCAGCAGTTTTAGAAAACATTAATAACATGCACAAGATAAAGAAGCAGTAATATGCCCTTTCAACTCAGAATGTCTGTGATCTGGAAATAAAGATTAAATAGTTCTGGAAATAATGATGCAGGTGGTCATATTTGGTGTTGAGGTGTTTGTAATCTTTGTTGAGACTGTGAAATGCAAGAAGCAGTAATTAGATTGGAGAACAGGAAAAACTGATCTAAGGAAATAAATTTCAAAATTTGTATAACACATGCAGTGACTTCAAATTTGCACACGGAGATTCTGGCCAGGGATGGAGAAGACAATACTGGGAATTCTTAGACTGGAAAGGAACTTGCATTTTAGGGTCACAGTCTAATAAAGTGGAAATGTAGAAAGGAAAAATGAGTGAGAGAAATGAGAATATAAGAACCTGGGTTCCTGTGCCACAGGAAGATCAGCAAAATGGCAGAAAACATCAGTTCAGGACAGTTCAGGACACTGAGAGCTTTAAAAGCACAACATCCTCCTTTTATAGTGCTTGTTCCAAGAGAAGCAGGAGCAGAATTCTGCCTGTAACCTCTCCAGTGCTCAGCAGGACAATTGTCCCCTCTCAGGTGCAGACTCCTCCCTGCTGGGACCCTGGGCTTGGTCTCTGTGGTTTGTGCTCATCTTCCACCTTAGGCTCTGCATTCCCCAGTGCCAGTCTGAGTCATCTATGAGACCTTGGCCTGCTAAAGTAATAAACCATCTTTCTTGTCTATAAAATAAAGGTTCAATTTTGCATGATGTGCCAGAAGAGTGATTATATTTGACAGTTTCAATATTTTGATTTCACACCGAGCCCCATTTTGAATTGCATCTGTCAAGGTAAAGGAAAGGTTTGCTCCTACAGAGAGCATTGTCTATGAGACAGGATAGTCTTTATTATGCTACTGAGCAAATTCATGTATTTCTTTCCACCTTTGTCCTCAGCAGGCAAAGAATCAGTTTCATTTTGGATATGATTAAAAAAGAATCAATGAGGAATTAAACAGTCAGGAATCAGAAAAGGCCTGATAATGATGGAGAGTTGTATTACAATTTTCTATCTTTTTTTTTCCTAGCTATTGGAATGAAAGTGCAAGTATAGGAAGTAAAAGTTACAGAAAGTAAATTTTAAAAAATATCCAAATTAGCTGATTTGTTGTGATTTAATGTTGGGGTATTAGCTCTCTGTCCTGCTTCTACTCAGCAGTAGTAATTAATTTAAAATAACTTGTTTTGAATATACTGGCATAAAGTTGGAACAATGCTTTACTTGTTATGGTAATTTTCTCATTATTGCTATTTCTGTGTTACTGAAGTGGCTGTTGTCAGTATTTTTGTGATCATTGAGTCAGGTATTTGCTGGAGACAGAACATGAGAATAAGAAGGTTTATAGTTCTGGTGGAGGAGAACTGTCTGTTCTTGAAGAGTGAATCCATGTCATATAATGGATATACTATTTTGAGTTCATATAACTGTTTTATAAAGTCATAGAACAGCAGAATGCTTTGACTTGGAAGGGACCTCAAAGATCACCTATTCCAACATCCCTGCCATGGGCAGGGAACCATGTAAGCACTGCATATTAATCTCTTGCAAGGTAATCAGAAATCTGAGAAAGTAATCAAGGAGGATTTTCCCCCTCCCTGAATCCAGCAGAAAATCATCCCTGAAATGCAATTTAGGAAGGAGTATGTTGCATCCCAATTCTCAGTGATTCAGGATGCTGCCAGAAGATAAATGATACTGAGCTTATCTGCATTAATTTTGACCTTCTCAGTTGGAAAGAGAATAAAACTTCTACTGTTTCAGCAAATTCTTCATCTATGTGAAGTTTAATGCTGTTTAATCTGAGATATCCTGGTGTATTATGGTTGATATTCCCTAAAACTCTCTGACCCAGCAGCCTCCTCATCCTTCTGTGATAGAACTTAGCACTTGAGATTCCCATTAGGATCCAGTTCCCAGTTCATCAAGAGCAAAGTGATTTTATTGATACAGAATGTTGTTCTTGAGTGAACTGGCAGCCATGAACACTGTAGTAAATAAAAGTCTTAGCAAAATGCAGTACTGCAGTTGTTGTGATGATTGGGCTTTATTGTAAAAACTCCCTTTTATGAAGTTCAGCGCTGACTTTGAGAGCTGTTTGCTGGTTCAGAGGCTACCTGGGTTTGTTCTCTCTCTGTATTTTTCCCTGGGTGCTAAGGTTCCAAGTTCTGCAGACTGTGTCCATCAGGTGTTGATCTGGAATGTGTTTTTTGTCTGCCTTGTATCAATTCTGCATGCATTAAGTAGCCACATAGAAACCCCAGAATTATAAATTTCCTCGGGGCTTCTTTTACAGTTCCCCTCCTCTCTCACACACATTTCCTGGTTTAGCCTCTGTTTTTCTCTCACCCCTTTGCCTTCAGCTGCTGCACATCTCAACTAAACATATTTTGGAAGCAAAAGAAAATTTTCCTTTTTGTTTCTCCCTCTCCCTTTCGGCAATATTTTGTTTAGACATTGGGAATAGCTGAATGTTGGAGATTTCCTTACAGAGAATTCATTTTGGTGAAATTAATTGAAACAGGAGTAGGAAATGAATGTACCAGCAAACTTCAATTTCTTGTGAGGGCAGAGATAATGAGCAGGAGATGATCCCAGAAGTTCTTGTGTACATTTCTCTTCCACTATGTTAAACATGTTTTCTGAGCTAAGTATGACTTATGCAAGCAATCCTTCAAGTACTGAATGTAAAAAATCCAAACCCAACTCTGTATAACTTTGCCTGATAAATAGAAATGCTGTCCTTTCGCAGATGACATATTTATTCATCTAGAGCAATCCCCTAAATGTTTTGTTCTGTGTTTTTCAGCCTCTTTAATCATTTGGATAATTTTATTTATTTTCCGTTGAAGATTTTCACCCATTACTTTCTAATTATTTATTAGTAAGCAAAATCTGGACTCGGGGTATATTAGAGGATGGACATTCTGGAATAACCTTCAGACTGGTTTTTTTTCCCTTCTAGTTTTCCTAAGTAGTTTGAAGACAGAACTGATAATTTTATGAGCAAGGTCCCAGAATCACAGCCAAGTCATGGACTGCAAGCCCCTCTGAGCAGCCTGTTCCAGTGTCAGACTACTCTCACAATAATAAAGGTTTATGCTGTGTCCAGATGAAATTTCCCATATTTTGATTTGTGTCTGTTGTCTCTCATTCTGGCACTGGGCACCATTGAGAAGAGCCTGGATCTGGCTTCTTCACTCCTTGACCCCATCAAGAATTTATGGATAAGATCCTTCTAAGCTTTCTTTTCTCTGGGTTCTCTCCCAGCTCTCTCAGCTTCTCCTTGTATGACAAATATTTGTATTCATTAATCATCTTCATGACTCTGGGCTGGACTTGTCTTGATTTCAAAACACTGCTGTATTTACTTTAAAGAGGGAATACAAAACACTGAATATTTTTGCCATGTAGTTTCCTTTTACTTGTGGCCTTAGCTTTACTTTCAGTCAGTTGTTGAACTGAGACACCAGATTAAACCTCATTCCTTTCTTTTCACATCTTCATCTTTTTCACTGATTGTGCTTAGTCTTCAAAGGATCACAGAATCCTGGAATGGTTTGGGTTGGAAGGGACCTTAAAGATCATCCAGTTCCACCTCCCTGCCGTGAGCAGGGACACCTTTCACCATCCCGGGTTGTTCCAAGCCCCATCCAACCTGGCCTAGGGACGGAGCATCCACAGCTTCTCTGGGCAACCTGTGCTGAGGCCTCAACACCCAATTAAGAATTTCTTCCTAATATCTAATCTAAATCTCCCCTCTTTCATTTTAAAACCATTTCAAAACTATTAAAAATTTACCAGTATTTGAGTTAGGTTTTTCATGTAGAAGAACATCTTGACTTGTGGAAGCATGAGATACAGTGTTTTTTTTCCTAGAAGTAATTATTCTATAGTTGTGTCACACTTTCAAGCTTATCTATGGATTTCACAACTTTTCTCCTCAGATACAGTATTTGTTTCATTTCTTTTTGTGTTCTGACTGATTTTTGATGAATCTCCTGCCAATGAAGAAAGGAAATGGATATTTGATGTCTTGTAGACAATGTTGTTTTCTGAGTTTCAGTTAACAGTTAAATCAATTCAGCTTTCCTGTTGTTGTCCCCAGATAGATAACTATTCTATGGAGCAGAACCATTTATGCCCATTGCATCAAGAAAAAAAAAATTAAAAATTAACTTGCTCTTTTCAATGTTTCATTAAGATTTCCACCTGCATAAATATATGATATTTTTACTACATAGACAGCTATTTTACTTAATATCATATCATTAGAAAAACCCCAAAACAACCCCAAAAAACAAACAAAAAACCCCACAGCTTTTCATCAGACGTTATTAAAAAGGTGCTGCAAACTCCTTCTCTTCTGGTACCTTCTCTCCTGGTATATGCTAAAAGAATTTTGTTTACACACGGTGAAGAAACTTCATTCATTCATAGAATTATGGAATTATTAAGGTTGGAAAAGACCTCTAAGATCAGTGTCTCCAAATGTTGATCCAGCACTGCCAGATCCAGCACTGCACCTTGTCCTTAAGCACCACATTGGCCTGAATTTTGAACCTTTCAGGGAAGGTGATTCTACCACTTCCCTGGCCATGCCTGTTCCAGTGCCTGACCACTCTGTCTACTTTGTTTCTTCACCTTTCAACTAATTTATTTTGGCATAGATCCATAGTTGACTGTATTGCTCTTCAAGGATGTAACAGCCAAATTCACCTCATTTAATTTAATACCTAATATTTAAAGCATTTTGTAGTTTCTTCAAGGAAGTTTTTAATTCATCCAGTTGAACAGAGGTTCATGAAAATGAGTTAAAAAACTGGTTCAATGTTCATGACTTGTTTCAGGTTGCATTACACAAACTTAAAAAATCTTGCTAGTAACACTGAAATTGAAAATCAGATACAGTTAGCGAGGAAAGTGGTATTTTTGTGCATAGCTTTAGCTAAAAATAGGGAAGACCCTCAGGATATGGTGGTAAATCTATTTTTAAAAGAGAGCATTGCTATTTAATGAAATGCTGAGCCCAGGGAATGCAGTCAAGGATAATCAGAGGCACTTATCACCTTTGACAGGCTGCAGTATTTCTTACAGCTTTGTTTCAGCCCATGACTTCTTACTTCAGTAATTGAATACTTTCTGTACCTATTCTTAAGAAAAACATTAGAGCATGAAAAAAGCATAATAATAATTAAAACAAACAAACAAAAAGAAGTGTATCTGCAGGGGATGTGATCATGCTTGAAACATCAGATTTGAAATATTTAGATTCCTTAAATCAGACTTTCAAATCACAGGAGAGTAGGCTCAGTCCTTCATCTTTTGCAAGCCACATAAACTCAGCTCAATGCAGCATCATTGATATCCCAAAACTGTTGTATCAGGGAATCACTTTACTGGTGTTCAGAGCACACTTACTGATGGTCTTGTTAGATTGTGTCTCAGGGTCCACAAAGAGCAGCTCTCTCCCTTGTGACAGGACATTCTGCCAAGTGTGGACCTGCTACAGCCAAAAAAAGGAAATTCTCAAGGCAGTCTGAGCCACCATCTCTGCCATTATTTCCACTCTATTTTCTACTCTGAGAAGTGTGAAGTGTAAAGGAATGGTTGGGCTGTGATGAGACTGATCTGGTTTCCATCAGGAGCTGGAGAAGAATCCATTAGCAGATCCACATGGAGAAGTTTCCTGATGTAGCAGAATCAGCATTGCTTGTGACCTCTGAATTCTTGATAATGAGCCATTCTGTACCACACTGAAATGCTGAAAATCACTGATTTCTGCCTTAATGTACCTCAGATATATCCATCTTTATTCTCCTTCAGTATGTCATTTGTGAAGAGTGGAAAGGACGTGCACCAAAGTTTGTTTTCAGTTAATAAATTTGAATTAGTGTTCTCTCAACACCAACATAGTGGTTACTGATGAGAACTGCATGGGTAGGACTCAGCAGAAGTTGACACAGAACTGTGACCAAAGAAATAGCTGTGGACCGGTGTCAGCACCTTCACTTTTGTCTGTAGTATTTTCCTACTGGAAGCTCTTTGTAGAGCTTTATTTCTTTGCATCTGCTCCTTCTGACCTTGAGGGTGGGCAGCTTAAAGTTATTTTTAGATCTTTTGTGAGCTTATTTATGTGACACTGATTTTCAAATTTGAAAAGCTGAGTTGCTTTTTATAGCATTGTTAAAGAGGCAGTGGTCATGGCTCAGTGGTTAAAATTGTATTCTATTTTGCACTTAAAAGCTGAGATTTATTCTTTTAAACCTTGTGCTGACTTAATGATTCAATGCAACTCTATGTTTGCTTGGAAGCAGCTTCTGGCTGCTTTGGTCTGGTTGTGTGGTTTTCTGCCTTAAAAAAAACCCAAACAGGTATAGCTTGTACCGTGTATCATCTTTATGCTGTATTTGTAGACATTTTTGAAAACCAGTGCATTTTCAGGATAAAACCCAAGTCCCAGCTTTACGTAAAATAGCCTAACATTTGAACAGCAATTTAAGCCAGAAGAAAAAATAGATACCCTAACTATCCACACATTAATCTAAACTAAATTTTCAATAAATTCACAACTGAAAGTGCCCAGAAAAAGACAGATCTGTAAAGTACTGGTAGAAGGGCAGTTTCACCAACAATGACTTGCATTTTGTCTTTCTGGGTTTTTTTTTCCCCTGATAGGATTGAGAGAAGCTTGTCTTGGAATCTCACAAAACACCTTGCTTCTTCTGCACATGTTATTTGATCAAAGTCTAGGATCTGCAGTATTTTTCTGTTAATGAAAACTGGCTGTGGAAACAATGCTTTACAGCAACTACGTCAGTTCTCTTTGTGTAGTTGGCTTTTGACGCATTCTTGTGTTGTTAAAATAAATATGGATGGGTTTTTTTTTCCTCTTTCAGTGATTGCCCATATATGCTTTCTAACAAGAACTTGTTTCCTTCTGCTTGTCACCAAATACTTCAACTTCTTCTACTAAATTAATTAACGCCCTTAAAATATGTGGGTATCTGCTGGAGGAGATTAATCTACCTGTGTCATTCCTAGCATGACATTGCAGCTGCATTTATTTTCCATTGCTGTCTTTTCTAGAATATTGCTTTGCTTGTGTTCTGGGAGCTTTGTCAAAAATATGTACTGGGGTTTGAATTTGTGGGTGTTGACTTTGAAGCTGTTGGGCTTTGATGGTCTCACTCGATTTTTGATGTTTGATCTTTCCTTGATTTCCTCTATTGAAATGAAAACAAAAATCCCAGAACACCCAGCCTTGAGGAAGGTGTCAGTGTTTACAGGGAGAGGTGGAACAGGCCTCAGTCAAGCTGCATTTAGCAGCCCCAGCCAAGAGGAAAATTGTCTTCCTCAGCTTTGGTTGTGCCTGTGAGCATTTCTGCCATCGATGCCCTCCTGCAGCCTCTACTGTTCTTCGGTAATTCCTGGGAAATCTCAGTCTCAGTCTTTCCATGAAGCTCCCACAGAACTTCCCAAGAACAGCTTGCAAGCCTTTTCTTGGTGACACAATTATGTAAATAGGAGCGTATTATCTCTCTGCATCCTTGAGATACCTGGAATTCTCCCCATGCACAGTGTTATTCCCAACATGCCTGTTAAAGCTGCTGTGCTGAGTCAGCAGATCTGTGTCACTGCTGTGTCACAGGAGGGTGCAGTGGGCAGGTCCTGCAGCTTAAATCTTGTTTTCTCCCAAGTGAGAAAGAGACAAAGAACTCTGAGGTAAGAAATGCCATTGTTTAAGAAGCTGGAGAACAGGAAGATGAAGCTCCTTGTGCCTACTGAGGGCCTCTGAGGCTTGACCTGGCTTTGCAAAAGCTTCCATCTCTTCTCTGACCCTGTGATGGAGCTCCTGCAAGGATCTTCAGCTTCCCAAGGAGATTGTCCTTCTCCCTTATCTGCCTTGGGGCCACTTGTTGAAACACAGCAGGAATGGTGCATCCCAGATCTTCCAGGAACCATCCTCTGTCCCCTTCCCTCAGGTTAATGGCTGTTTCAACACCAGTGAAGACAGCACTGATGGACTTTGCTGTGAGAACAACTGCTTTGCTCACCCTCCACCCTTCTCAGGAAAAGGCTTATGGAAGCTGCTTGGAAACACTACTCAGGCTCTTCCTCACAAGGTTTCCTCCCACTTGAGAAGAGCAGAGTTTTACAACAGTTGTTTTGTGGCAACAAGGAGAAAAATATTAATTTTTATTCATGAAAATTAAATAATTTTAATGATTTTTTTCTGAATTTCATAAAATTGTGGTTCAAGTTAAGTATTGTGATTGAGGTGGAAACAAAATAATATCCCTTCATGGGGAAAACTGATTTGTATCTATCCATCTTCTGTGGGGGGCTGGTGTGCTTTTCATATTTTGTGTGTTCTTGTGCAAAACAATAGAATCAGTTTTTCATAGGTGAGGAGTCTCTACCAGGATCTGTAGTTGGATTCTCTGTAGCTCTGAGGCTGCATATGGAGGTCCCTGCACCAGTGGCAGTTCAGGTTAAGTGAAGGGTTTTTTGTCATTACTCCAAACAGGTACTGAGATTTCCAGAGATGATTGTGCAGTTGTTTCACTTACTGGAGGTAATTTGAGCCATGTTTTTTGTTTGATGATGAGTCATGGCCAGCATCTGCAAAAAGGAGCCTTTCATCTTCAGCCCTTAACCTGTTAAGGTTTTTCCTCTGGTTAGGAGAGAGGATCTGCGTTTCATGGAAGTTCTTTGGAGCTTTGGGCTCCATCGTGTTCCAGGACCTGGTGGGTGCTCACAGTGTAGAGGGAAACCCAAAGCATCTTGATATGCTTGAGCCATTTCTAGATTCCAAACAAAAGAGGTGACATCAAAAATAATGTCCTTCCCTTAATTTTCAGCCCTGAACACACATGAAATTTCATGTGTGGGGGATGCCAACCAAAGCTTGGATTCTGCTCTGGGTGCTTTACTGGGCGAGCCCAGATGTGTATCTTATTAACTGGTTAATTATTGATTAATGATAGATGATTTATGCATGCTTTACCTCAGTTTCTACTCATATTGAAAATACCTTTGGAAGAACTCATTGAGGCTGCAGTAATTATATTCATATTATCATAACTGAGTTTTCAGCAGCTGCTTGATCTTTTGATTTATGAAAATGCCCTGAAGTTCAGGATGGAAGTGCATGGTCCAGGAGCCTCTCTGCACTTGACTGAGTGGTGAATTTACCCCAAATCAGCCAGACAGGCACTGGCAGCAGGAAAAGATGCAACTCCTCTCTCAATGGTGGAGGAGAGGCCAGAGAATGATTTAGCACCCAGCTTGATGGAGTTGATGACAAACTCTGTAAGACCTGCAGTACTCAGCTGATTTTTTCCCTTTATCTGTCTATTCTTTTTAATATTGAATTCAGTTTGAGCATTGAGAGAAGCTGGAGGGGGCCAGGGAATTGCAATGTCCTTTTTTGGGTCATTTTCCAGCAGCTTGTGGATGGGTCAGGGCTTGAGTGAGGTGTTGAGTGAGGATATAGGAATGAAGCTAAAAAAGGTGACTTAAATCAGAGGTGAGTGTAAGCAGAACATAAACACTGAAGTGGACACAGGCATCTTAAAACAAAACTTCCAATTTTTGGCACTTAAATTTCCATATTTATAAATACTAAAAACTGATTACCTACTGGGGTGCAGGAGTGTGATATGGAGAGTCATTATAGGCTGGGCCATGTATTATCTGAAGAATTTTAACTGAATTCTCATTCCTTGGCCGAATTTTTCTCTTTCTTTGCATTTCCTCTTCTTCTGGGAATAACAATGACTTTGGAAAAGTTTGTTATTGATAGTGATGAACAGAAAAAAAAAAGCATTAATAATCTGAGCATGGGGATTAAAAGGTTGACAGGAAGGAATTAAGTGATAAAGAAAAGAAATTTGATTTGGAGTCAGTTACCCAATAAACTTTAGGATAGTTTTTTAGAATATAAGTGCAAATTAAACAGTGTTATTATGCCTCAAGTTAATTCAGTTTAAGCAATGGGCATTTATGGGCAGGGCAGAGGTGTTGTCTAAAGATTTGTTGATATTTCAATAAACCTTTTGTGCTGCAAAAAACCCTTTTTAATTATTAATGGAACTGAGATTGAGACTAGATTATTTCTCCACTGTAATAAAAAGGGTACATCAAAACATGAAATGTTTTTGTACCTTTATATCATGAAACCTGCATCTCTCCTAAAGATGTCCCAAGAAAGGGTAATTTATTGTTGTAGAAAGGCTTGTGACAATAAAAATCATGAAACAAGGTATTCACCCTTAGAGAAGAAACTGCATTAGGAAGTCTGCTGACCTTTGGAGGAAATGTGAGTAAAAGAATGCAGTGACACTGGTAGACTGAGTAAATATTTCACCATTTTTAAGTCCATGCACTTGGAAATCTTTAGGGTTTGATTTTTTTTTTTCTCTTCTTACATATTTGATTCCCATTATTAATACAAGCGTTGTCTTTTTAGCTGCTTGATCAGACCTTACTGTTTTGGATCCTGACATGAATGTAACAACTCTGTTTCATTTTCCCCCCTGAATTCACTTTAGATTTATTCCCAGGCATTACACTCTATATTGTATATTATTTATCATCCTCTGGAGGGAAAAGCACTGTATGTATGTAAAATGAAATGAAAGGTGAACATTAAGAAATGCAAAACCATTAATTTTAAGGTAGAAGAGCATAGGCATTGTGATGGAAGTTGTGAGTGAAGTCCTATATTTCATTTGAGTCTAGACTTATTAAGTAGTAAACTTGGAAAGGGAAATCTGTGGTAAGCCATTGAGATGTTTTTTTCAAATATCAATAATAATAATAATAAAATACTGAGCTGTGCTGTGGGGTTTTTTTAATAATGCTCTAATCTGCTTCTTATTATTGTGTTTTGTGTTACTCATGAGCAGCCTGTGCCCCATCTCTTCTTACAGCAATTCTGCCAAACCCAACAATGTCAGGCACAATAAATCTACATCACACTTCACCAATATTTCCTTTTTCCCTCTGGATATATTGATGGAAAGCATCTCTTAAGAAAGGCATCACTAGCAGCTTATTTCAAGCTGTCACTTATTTTCTTTCTGAATCACAAGGACTTAAATAGGATGGGACTTTGGAATATTCAGTCATGATCTCCCATATGAAATAGAGAATTTTATGAGAGTAATATATGGTGTGATTAGTGACTGCTGATTACATGGTGACAGCAGGCAATAAATACATGTATGCAGGCTCTAATGATGGAATTTGAATTTACATGAGGAATATTTTTGTGTCAGTGCTCTTTGTTTCTGGGGCCCTTCCATGTGGCTTCAGAGCAGCTTCTTTGTTGTGTTCTCCCTTGTATTTTGACGTAATGTCTCCCTTTCTGGGAAGAACCATCCATGTGTAATTTGAAGGAGAGCTTCTTGCCATTTATCTGGCATTATCTGAGAGGCTGTGCAGGCTGGACTCCTGTACAGTGATATTTGCAAGCACATGGTGACATTAGACAGTGGGTTATGTCTGTACTACTTGTCCTCAGAACAGGCTCACCAAAACAAGCCCTGGTTTTTGTCTTGCTCATGGCCTCTTGCTTTTCTCACTGCTGCTGTCAGCTACACTAACTCACTTATATTTGATCCCTTGTGCACAGGAACTGGTTTATGCAAATAATTAGCATTTAAAAATATCTATAATTTTTAAAAGCTGTTTGTTCTTTTCTTATAAATGGGTTAATTTTTTCCGAAGGCAATTTAAGCCATGTGGTTTTTTCATTTTCTGCATTTCCATGCTATTCAATCAAGAAAGAAAATCACTTTGTTTCCTTTCCAAGTCTCCATTTTAATTTGTGTATATGTATGATATAAACAATAAGCTGATTTTTCCAATATTGAAGTAATAATATGCTTCAGTCAGGGTTTGTCAGCCTGCCTGGCAAATGTGTTCCTATAGGATAGGAACTTTCTTTAGACAGAAAGTCACAGATTTGCCATTGAAATGGTATTATCTAAGAAAAATAACAAAGAAGAGATAGATAAAAAGTCAGGTTTTGGACATTACTGGGAAGAAAATACCAATTTTGCTTAGGGTACAGAGGTTGTAAAAATGTTTACCCCCCTTGATTGCTGGACAATCACAAAATTGATTTAATTCCAAAAGGTAGTTTGTGCTTACAGCTGTCAATCCATTTCTGATGTTCTTATTAACATCTGGATGAACAATTAATGGTTTACCTAAATAGTGCTGTTCTCAAAATGGGGTGCTAATGTCTTTTTGCCTGCTTTACCCAATTTCCAGAAAGGAAATGCATGGAAAAACACCATGGGCAGAAGTAAATGTTACTTCTCCTCTTCCTCTGCCTCCTGCAGTCCAGGCCAGTCTCTTGTACCTGCATTTTGGAATTTATTTCCATCCCAGCCTGGGCTCCAGCTCCAGGGGCTGTGCAGTGGCACGAGGAGAAGGCTGAGCTGGTGCCTACCATGACCAGGTTTTGGCCTCAGTGCTGAGAATGGCAAGAGATGAAGAACCCAGATCTTGTGAGTCAGAATTGTTTGCACTGAGCATTTTTTCTTCCCCACTGCATTGTTTCTTTTGATGATGTTTGTGATTGCAAGCTAAATTATCCCCAGTTAATGTCACTCACATTTGGCAGCAAAGGTGGTGATTTGATCTGGTGATTTCCTGGGTTCTGGGGATCTCTGTAAGAGAGCAGTCCCACTGAAAAAATATGTGTAGGAACCCAGCTGAAGGATATTACAGCTAAAAAAAGAGAAGAAAATAACTTTTTATGACTTTGTACTCAATTATGCATCATTAAAGTCTTGTATATTTAGGAGGGAATGCTGCTGTTTAGCCAGTTTTCTACCACCTGGAATAACTTGATTTACAATTAAAAAAAAGTGCTCTTTTTAGTAATATTCAAACTCCTAATGTACTATTTTAATGATGTGTCCTACAATGTGTCATGTGCTGATTAAAGTCGAGCTTTGTCCTTTTTGGGAATGATTCTAATGTAGTCTAGTCAAAGAATTTAATTTAATTACATGTGTAATACAACTTTCTGCCTTTTACTTAATTGGTCTCGCCTACGTTGTTTCTGCCTATTAGATGACAATTTAGCAATTTCCAATTTGTATATCCCTGAGGGAGGCTCAATGGGAATAAACGGGAGTAAAAAAATCTCTGCAGCTTTATTCCTCGATTTACTTGCTTGATGGCATCTCTTTTGTAGTTGTATGGAAGAAGAGAAATGGAGAATAGTAAGTAATAAAAGGAAATCTTTTGTGTGAAAGGCTTATATTGAGAACAAAGCACGTGGTGTAATCTTTGCTTTGTGTATTTAGAGCATTATTTGCTTAGCATAGGATATATACACCCAATTTTAATAATAATGTACTTTCAGTTTTAGTATTAACCCTCTAATCCATTTATAACTGTTTAATTGAGTAACTCAGGGCAAATTAGTGCGTCAGAACCATGGTGACTTCTCAGCTGTGGATGGGGAGGTTTATAAAACTGCTACACAATTTTGGGGTACAATTTTTCTGGTAGTAGCAGTCTGTCGTTTTTGGATAATCTGGGTCTGGAATTTCTATGTTGAATTGCTCTTTGTATATGGAAAAGAACAAAAAAAGATTTCTTTCTTTGAAGTGTCAGATCGGCCCAAAGCTCTGTGTGTGTTGATGTCTGTGCCCTCTGTGTTTTTTTGGGGGGGTCTGGCTTCTTTGCAGGATCTGGGAGCCTGATGGCACAGCATGATTTTATGAAAAATCATGTTGGTGATCTATATAAAAATGAGTTTCAACTCTTTCATAAGCTGGAAGTGAAACGATGATAATTTTGCCATTCTTTCTTTAAAGGTAGAGAAAAAAATTGATTCTTAAACAGGAATTCAGTTTAAAATAGATGCCTAAATCTAGATATGCCTGTGTTTTTTATAGTCAGAAAAATTTAGTCCATGAGTGAAAAGTAGATGTAATTTTCATAAAAGAGATGGCAAAGCACTGTTTTCTATTTCAAATATCTTTGAATTTTACCTTGCAGTTTCCCTTTTTTTCTAAAGGAAATTTGTCTGGCAGATGTTTAGATATTATCATCTTCTGGACTTTTATGATATGTAAAGGAATATTACAAATAAACAGAGAATAACAGAATTTTGATTAAAATTGTTTCTTAGTTCATAAACTTTAGATTTAGGTGAATGGAAAGACATTTTAAATTTCTATGCTAAACAAAAATGCTGAAAAAACTCACCTTCAATATTTAATATTTTTAAACATTGCCAAAGCTTCTAAATAATACCATGTTAATGTTTTAGTTGAAATAATCCCTTCTCAGTTTATGAAGCATTATAAATGTTAGTCTAAAATCTCCATATTTTTAAAGCTAGACATTTCTAAAGCATTATTTCAAGTAGATGTGAATGAAATACTTAAATGAAAGTTATATCACTCCTTAATCATGTTATGGTATTCCTCATTTTAAGAAGAATACTTTCTCTTAAAAATCGTGAAAATTCTGAAGAAGTTTAGTAGCAGACTTCAAATGATACCTTCAGTGTGAACATGTAATGGAAAGGTTTTACTTTGGGGGTTTTGTTCTAAATTGTTCCACAGCTGGAGGCTTTGTGCTTGCCATGATAAGAAAGGGTTGGGCATGTTGATTTTTAAAAGCAAGGTGTCTGAGTCAGACACCATTAGCTGACTGCTCATAACTTGTATTTATAGTTCCTTTTCTCTCACTTCCTCCAAATGGAGTGAAGAAATCCATTCTCATATAAGAGATTTGTGTATATGAAGTTGATAAGACAAGTTGCTTTATAAGTGGCACCAAAAATCCTGGCTTTACCTCTGAGATCCTTTACACAGCTGCATATTCTGTGAAAGCTTCCCAAGCATGACTTTGCTGACAGGTGAAATTTCCCTGTCTAAAATTTAGACTACTATGTTCAAACTATTTCTGAACCACAGGAAGCAGGAGTAAAAATGCCCTTGATCTCATTTGACTTCAGTGGGTTTGTTTAATTTGCTTTGGTTCTTTGAAGATGGGTTGGACATCACACCACGTGTGAGCAGGATCCATTGTTCCTATATAATACATGGTCTATACCACCTAATTGACCAAGAGAGGTTAATATGGCAGGAAACTGCTCCTAAATGAGCATTACTCCATCACAATAATTATATAAATACTGAATTTCTAGCTGTCGTGTTCATACCTGGTGGACATTTGGCTTCACTGCCCTTTTCCAGGGGAGCTCAAGCTCAAGGCTCACTGAATAGGAGGGCACCTGGAAGTGCAGTATTTGGGATGGTGATTTCCATATGGGCAGTTTTGGCTAAAATAAGGTATTTTTGAGCTGTTCTCATTTTCTGATAAACTGGTAAAAGCACATCAGACAATGACACAGCTCAGCAATATGTGGGGCAAAGTGTGTGAAGGTAAATCAATATAAACATGATGAGATGAAAGTGAAGGCAATCCCAGCTCTGCATTTGGCTGAAGCTGGACCCAGGGCTGCAAAAGGCTGAGTATAATGAGCAACAGAAACAGTAGAAGCACCACCTTGGTTTATTACCCATTATTATCTTTAGTTTAAAACCATTATCCCTTGTTCTAGTGCTACAAGTCCTGAGGAAAAATCTGTTCCCATCTTTCTTAAAACCCACTTTTAAATACTGAAAAGTTGCTTTGAGGTCTTTCAAGTGCATTTCCCTCTCCAGAGTGAACAATCCCTGCTGGTTTGTGTTCTGAAAATAGCTTGTTTCTGAGCATGCTTCTAAACACACATACAGGTGTCATTGCTGGTGAAAGCATTAAATTTCTAAATGTACAGTGATTTTTGGGAAAAAAATTGTTTAGGTGAAATTGTGTGTGGGTGAGTGAGATGTGTAGTTTCTGTTATTAGTGCTGAGCAGTTGACTGCTGTGGAACCTGTGACACACTCACTGTGAGCTAAGATTTTTGAGCATGATTAAAGGCTTTGTAGTCCCACTCATGTCTGTGAACATTATTCCTGTCACTGGATAAAGAGGGATTTCTTTAGGTTCAACCTCACAGACCACATTGCTTTGTTGAGAGATGTTCACTGCTGTTCTGGTGCTTTGGCTTTTTAAACTGAGAATGTCCTGACTGCTCCTCCAGCTTTGCTCTTTGGCAGAGATACCAGATTTCCTTTTTTAATTATGGCATCACTCAAAGAACGTACATCTGGGACTTGAGAATCTGTTACAAAATCTGTGCAACTCTAGAGGTGAAAAGAATCAGTCTGTGGCAAAATAAACATTTTAAAGTAAATGAACTGGGTTGGCTTGACGTAAAAGACTAACTTGTCAAGATACTCACCAAAGAGTGAGTGCTCTGAACAGAAAATGTGAAGGTTGCAAGTCTGATAAAATGGTACATGTTTTACAGGGAAAAGAGTGACTTGGAGAAGAATTTGTTTATTACACGAAATCATTTTGAGGTGAACTTTTGCTGCAGTGCTCTGGGAAAAGGGAAAATGTTACCATTGTGTATAAAAAGAGAAGACAAGCAAGTAGATGGTAAATTAATAATTCATTATGAATGTAAAGTCTAATTGTATCTTGAAGTGACAGCAAATGGTGAAGTGTGTATTCTTGCACACTGAACATTCGTGCATCCTGTGATTCTACCCAAAAATGTTGGAATCACTTTGTGAAAAACTTACATTTTTGCTTATGGTGTACGTAAAGCTCTGTATCTCTGCATTTTCCCTTGAGTAGTCACTGAAACGGAGTCTTCTCATCTGAATAATTTCCCAGATGTACAGGCTATCCTGGGGGTTTTTACCCCTGGTTTGGTCTTTGAGTAGGATCTCAGCATCTTCTCTGAAGTGACCTTCCAGTTGTGTGCCACATGTCACAGTCATATTCCTTTAAAAGAGGAGCACTGGGAATTTGAGAATTTTTCTTTTTTTCTCATAGGTGAAAGTGAATTGATGCTCCAGATTTATCATGTGCAGGAGGCTGTGAGATCCCTCTCAGTATTCTGGGGTGCTACACACACCCAGCTCCACTCCTTTGGATCACCCTGCAGGGCTCTGGGACCAGGAAAAACCATCAGGGTCAGGACAGAGCCCAGGCTGGGCAGTGATCCAGGGGTGACTCCTGACCAGCATTTCTGGTTTCTTTGGGACATTTCAGGAGCAGAGACATTTGGTGTTTTGTCTCAGTTCTCAGTGTGAGCAGATTCAAAATGAAAATCATGTTTGCACCAGGTGAGCACCTGGTTCCTTCTCTCGAAGCTCCCTGGTAAAGATGCTTTGAACAGAAGTACTGACCTCATTCCACTCTTATTTTTACTGTTTATATTTTGGGGTGGGCAAACTTCTCAATTTTTTCCCGAGGAGATTCAGACAGCTGGAGCGATAACTAGGCATGACTGTAGAATTGAGGGTTTTTTTGGTCTTGTTTGTTGTATCTTGCACAAAATTCCATATTTTTAATTTGCATATGTTTTCTTCTGATCTTCCTGCCATATGAAGGCAATAATAAATTACACAAATGAGCAGCTGAATATGAACATATATATTTTGACAATTATTTCTCTGATTATTAGTATTCCACTGAGAGAGAGGTAGGAGGTACAGTATGGTATTATTTTGGATAAAGAGAATTTTGAAATCCTTGTGTAGTTCGTTCAGCTGTGATAAAGGGAGGATATTTAACTCAATCTTTAATTATTACTGTACTTAGGCTTTTCCAAATTTCCTGATGAAAGGCTATTGATCAATGGTCTTTTATGCCCCCAGTGGAAATTGGTGTATTCATAAAGTAGACTATAACCATAATTATTATTATTTTAAATTTCCTAATTCTTTAGGTAGCTAACAGCTTGGCTTCATGGTGATTGCCATGGGAATCCAAATTATTCAAATGGGCAAGTGAAAAAAGAGGCAAGTTGAAGTTAATTGTTCTGCCTTTTCATTTGCAGTTTATGGTTTTCAGATTTGGAGTTAAGAATTAAGAAGCTATATGCCCAGCACGCATAGTATAATCACATTTAAGCAGAAGATTTATGTAGCCAACTATCTCTTAGCAGTCTTCCATTTTATCCAGTGGAACATTTCTTTCCTGGTTTAACTTTTTATTGTTTGAAATGTCGCTCAGATAAGTCTGAGTTGTTGGATATTGTGGACTTCAGCACTATAGTTTGACTTTTATCTCCTCTTCAATTATTTTAAATAAATAATTAAGTTCTAAATGCAAATTTTTAAATTTAATTGACCCTTCTCAAGATTAATGGAAAAAATTATCTTCTGCTCTGCACTGTTCAGATTTTAAAACCATCGTTTTTCTTCCTGCAGTCAGTTTTAGGCCAGGAGGAGAGATCATTACTTGTGGGTCACTTGAGCTACTGAATTTTACAGTTGTATTTTATACTAGTGAATGAAATACAAATTGTACTTCTAAATCTGTGAAGTAATTGCAAGTAAATACAAGGTACATGTTAATTTGCATTACTTTACATTACTTAATAATTTGAAAATTATTATTTCCAGCCAATGATACATATGTAATCACCTCTCAAGAGATTTGATTCTTGAGGTCCCTCTTTGCCTGTAAATTATTATACCCTGGGCTATCACTTCCAGTTTGGTATTAACTACAGGACTTGTATTTAGGATGAAATTATGTGCACCTGAAACGTGATGTTGATGTTGTATACTACAAGTGAGACTGCACAGTGAAAGTATCAGTCAGAGTTTTAAAAGGAAACTTGCCTTATGTATTTTTTTTTCCTCTTGAATGTGAGAACAAGAGTATCATTCCCACTTCAAGTTTTCCTGAAATTTAAAATTATTGAGTGTACAGGGACTCTGCATACACATAAGCATTCTGCATAAGTGGCAGTAACATGGTCTGGCACAGTGTCCCTACTGTCTGCTTTATATAAGAAAAGAGGATGAACAGGAAACATAATATTGAATAAAGTTTCCTATTGCCTCCTGTCAGCTTCATTTTGGAAGCAGCTTGCAAACTCATCTGTGCATGATAGTATTTAAGTAGGTAGTTAGCCATGAGGAAGAGCTTTTGGGTTCCTGTTATATTGTTTCTTCCTATGGATAATTAAATAAGGACTATCTCTATATTTTATTCTTCCAAGCTAAGCAGCAGTGTTTTATTTACTTAATGAAAGATGAAATCTACTTATGTTGACCAGATTGCTGCTTTTCTTTTAATACCATGCCTGCTCTTAACCTCGTTTTATTTGGAGAGTATCACATAATTAATTTCACTTTATAGATCTATACTCTTAGAAGAGGACATGGAAAGATCTGAGGTGTGTCACTGGTGGATGGGATCTGCCTGGGACCAGCCCACTTTGTCCTCCCAGGAACAAAGGCAGAAGTTTGCAGCACCGCTAGTGATGCTCCCTTACTCAATTTTTCACCTATTACTTTTCTCTGCCAGTTGCCATTTCTGTGGAGCTGTCAGTGCTCCTGGATCTTAACTGGCCCTGCTTTGGGAAAGGGGGAATTGGGAGCAGTTGTGATGTCATTTGCAGGAAGTTCTTTTCCTCCCTGCAAATCCTTTCTGCTGAGAATTTTGTTGTCGGGGTGGGGAGGATTTCCAGTAAAGTTACAACTGTTTTTATGAGAAGAGGTGAAATGAGCTGTCCAGTGCCTTTAGTAGCTTTGCCCTGTGACTTTAATAGGACTTTAGGTGACTGTCACTGAGATGCTGGCTGTGCCATCAGGTTTGTCACTTTTTTCCCTGTAAGCCATCCTGACAGATGATGTGAGATGATACCATGCAGACACATCATCAGCATTGCCAATGAGCTGACCTTCTCCTCTTCTTCCATTTAATTTGTATTTGAATAATTTGCATCCCTGTAACCATGCTCAGTTGTCTGAGGAGCTGTCACAGCGGCTTGGGCTGGTTTCGTGACAAAACCCAGCAGTTTCAAAACACAGTTGTTTCATTATTCATGAAAACTGTTGTTGCTTTATTCCTCCTCCTGCTCAGACAAGTTCGACCAGAGAGAAAAAAACCCTGTTTTGCATTTGCAGGATTGGATATTTTTACTTTTTTAAATTTTTTTTTTTTGCATAATGCAGTGTTTTTATACAAATATCTCATTATTTATTGAAAACTCATCTAGTAGGAAATTTGGATAGCTCCCCATGAGGCAAAGAAGTTAAAATGGAATTCTAGTCCCTTTTCCTGGAATGAGTTTATTTCTAAACTTTTGAGTTTTAAGATCTTCTCTGTTTTCCCTGATACATAATTACTGTGAAGGGCAAGGAACAGGTGCCCTTGCACAATGTGAGCCGTCATTATCCTGCCTGTTTGCAATAAATTGAATGCCTGTTTCAGACTGAATTGTCTATTTTTACCTTTTTCCATATAGATTCCATAGACCCTTGTATATCACAGCAAGCAAGGACAATTTTGGGGAGAAGTGCAGAGAACTCTTGACAGAAAACAGGTCTCAAAGTAACTGCAGAAGACAGCAGAGAATGACTTTTGTGGCTAAAATACATTTCAGTCTCATTATTCTGATGCTCAGCCCAGTGACAAAGTTGGAGATGTTCAAAAGGTTGCCTTTCACTGCCCTCTCCTTCAGGGTGAGGTCCATGTGATCTCTAGAGATCACTTAAAAGCTGAAAAAGATCCTTTTTTCAGTTGGTGATTGTAATTCATTGTCCAGCTTATCCATTTTCTCCTTCCATCAGCTGGCTCTGGGAATTGTTTGTCCACTCATTAACACCTCCCTGGTGAAATGCATCTCTTGAGATGGGAGAAATCTTCATATTTAAAAAGAAAGTGAAGAAGCTGGGTTTGAATTGGGGTACGTTTTCCAGGATGAATGACTGATTTAGGTTATGGCATTTATTTTTTGTTTTGATTCTTGTGCAAAGCCTTTCCATGTACTACATGTTCCATAGGCTGAGGAAAAAATACTGTACAGATAAAAAATGCAGAGACAAAACTTGAAATGAATATTTTTAACACAAGAGGAAGCAGAATACAGTTGATAAAAGGCTGATACGTTTAAGAAAAAGAGCAAGGATTTAATTCTGTTGTGCTTTACTTTGAGAGGCACTACAGTATTGAAACATTTTATCTCTGTTTATTGCTTTCATAGATTTTACCTAGAGCTGTGTTCATAGAACTTTCTTGTGGGATATTTTTCTCTCTATAGTTAGTTCTCTTTTACTCAGACTTTTCACTTTCTAGCTGGCAAGTGTGTTGTTGGGGGTGTTTTTGTAGCTTCTCATGTGACATGAGGTGCCACTGTGCTAAATACAGTATAAACATTATAAATAAAATCATGGTTAGAAGATTTGAAAACTTAGTAGAGTCTCTGAGTACTAAGAGCTATGTTTACTAAAGTTTTCCATAACTCAGAGCTTAATAAAAGTTACTTCAAGCAGAGATGCACAATGAACAGTTAAGAGAAATCTAGGCTGTATTCATAAATCTGATGTGGATTTATTGGAGGCTGTTGGGGTACAAAGTGCTTACATGCATATTTAATTTCCAGACAAAAATTACCACATTGCCAGCAATGATCCTTCAACAGAGGAATGCAATCTGAATGCTGCAGCTTCATATTAAATATTGTTAGGCAGGAATATTTTTTCTCAAATATCAATCACTTAGCAAAGTGCAACATTAATTAGATGGGATCTATTTTCCGGGTCCCTTTGGAGATGGATTCTAAATACTTCTGACTGTCCACAAGCAAAGATAATTTGTTAAAATATGGCTATAGGAAGCTAACTATATTTCTGTGAGAATATAAGCAGTATATCATAAAAATGAAGCACTGGATTTGCATCTGCTCAGGTACCACAGAGGGGTGGAGTGATCTCCGAAACAAAGACTGTGAAATTCAAAATATTCCAGTTGCGTCTTCCATGTGCATTGCCTGTGCAAAATCCAGGAAACCCATCCTGCCTTTGCAGAATCAAATCATACTTCAATGCCAGTAAGAATTGATGTTGTTAGTCATAGTTTCAGGCCTGGTAATTTTTCTTCAGAATCCACTCTTCAGATTATATCTTGGTGTTTTTCATTATGGTCTTTATTTCTGGCTTGATTCTGGCAGTCACTGTGATCCACTTTTATACCTCATGTTTAGCTTTTGAATATGCCCAACACTTGATGGACTCTGCATACAAATGAAGAATTTCTAATGATCTCTTGCTGCATTAAAAATAGCCAAAACACTCTCCCTCCCCCCGTAGAGGAGAACAGATTAATTCCTCCGCCTTTGGGATGTGAGGATCAGCAAAGATGTAGCCTGCAGAAGTGGGAGCTTATAGAAACCTTTGCCTGAGTGTTGGATTTGAGATTTTTTGTCATAAAATCATAGAATGGTTTGGGTTGGAAGGGACCTTAAAGGCCATTTATTTCCACCCCCCTGCCATGGGCATGGACGCCTTCCACTAGAATGGTGAAGGGGGAACTTCAGAAGCTTCTCCTCAGATGTCAGTTTTTGCTCAGTGTTGATAATTTGAATTCATCCTCCTATTTGAATTCATCTTCCCACTGCAAACTTCACAAGCTCCAGATTATTCCTTGTAATTGCCATCTCTTTTCACCCAGTTTCTTTTGGGGTTAAGATTGTTTTAAATTAATGAGAATTATAGAAAATATTTACTGGTCTGGAGGGATTTCAAAGCTCTTTCTTGTTGACATTTGTTAGTGGTGTTTTCCTTTTGGCAGCATTCATAGACTATGTTTCCCTCTTTATATGGAGAAATAGATAAAATGATAATAGTAATCCTGTGTTTTTGTGAAATGTCCTTCCCAGACTGCTTCTCAGTTCGTAGTTGCATTTCATCCTGAATGGTTTTCAAAGCTGTTGTTGGTCTCCTTAAGTGCAAAGTCATCTCAAGAGCAATATATTTTAATTCTTCCCTAATTATTTTTCTATTTCAGACAATTCAGGAAATTAAAGCTGTTTTGGCAGCATAGTATATTAGATCTTCCATAACCACATTTCATGTGATGTGAGCTGGTTTAAATTCCCTTTTATATTAGATTAGTGATTCTAATTTAACATATCAGTATTTAGTATGCATTATAGTGTACTGTATTTAATTTGATTACCTTTTATGCCTTACCGTACATTTAATAAAGCAATTATTTAACCATTTGCTACCAATGAATTTTACTATGATATTGAAATTAATATGGTCTGTAATTCATGAAGATGGACAAAGCATCTTAAAAAAAATTAAAGGGCCACATTAAGGCCCTACTTCTGTGGTTATTTTGTTTTTCCTTCCTGAATTCTGCAAAGAAAAGTGAGGAAGTTGCCTTGTAAAACCAATGGACTCTACAAGTGTGTTACAGTTCACTTCAGGAGACACTTTCATATATAATATTCTTCTTCCCTTTTGTATGGGTTGGTATTAATAAGCAACTTTAAATAGTATATTCCTCTTTTGGCCCAGTCTTGTTGCTTTTTTCAGCAAGTTTTAAGCACACCAGGAGCTTCCTCCTACCCAGAGTGGAGGCAGGTGAACCTCCACAGAACCACAGTGAGGTCATCTGCTTGCAACTGCAAAACAAATGTCTTGTGCACCACTCACAAAGTCATTAAGATGTTGGTTGATGATTTGTAAAACACTTTTACCATCAACAGGCTTTGACTTCTGTTTTCAGCAGCATAAACCGTATGGTTTATATATCATTAATTACAGACTGGGTGCCACTGAAACCAATGTATTGATATTGTAGTGTTCACAGTGGTCTGCAGTTTCTGCAGAAATAATATCAAGCAGGAATGATGTTGTTGGCTTATTATTCTTTCTTTTCCTTTACTACAGCATGGCTATCCAAGTGGACAAGTTCAATTTTGAGAGCTTCCCAGAATCCCCAACTGATGGGGCACAGTTGGCGAATGCAAAGCAGCTGGAAGAAGAAAGGCAACAAGCAAGAGGTCTGGAGATTAACAGCAAGCTGGATATTTGCTGGAAAATTATATCCTTTCATAAATACTTGCTTTAAAAGTATATAAATAGATGCCCTCTGATACATTTTATTTTATAATTCAACTCACTTCACGGCAGTGTTACTGAAAAGAGAAGTAATTAGAACTATGAAGCTTATCATAATTATAGACTGTTTAAGGTTAATTGTGCTGTATATTATTTAGGCGATGCCTGGGTCATCCTGTAATGGCTTTTTCTGAGTCACTGGGCATGTCATAAATCCTGTGTGTTTTTCCCAGCTTTTAGGGAACTGAGGAAGTGTAGTTAGGATTGATGAGTAGTAGATTTATGGGGTCAAATTTTTCTATTCTCCCCCACACCAAGTAACTGAATCGTGAAGAAATTAATGAAGCTGGATTTAGAGAGTTTGCATATATTTAATTAAATTTGGGTAAATCAGAACGTATTAGAATAATTTATTTCCAAGTCCTCCTTATAGATTTAGTAATGTATCTAATCTTGGGTAGCTTTTTAAGGCTTAGACAGGACTTGTGTGATGACTTAGTCATTCTAAACATAAAATCCCCACAATAATTCTAAATGCAGTAAAATATTGCCTTATGATTATTAATAAGAAATTGCATTCAGTTTAGAGTTAAAATAAACCAATGGTGTTGCTATAAATTTCGTGATTTCTATAAAAAAATCTTGTGCTTGGCTTGTCAAAAATACTCTTTCTCATGATTTTCTTCAGGAAACATTCTGTACAGCAAACAGTCCCCCAAGCCATGTGATGGTACTCAGCACTTCCCAGGAGATTTATATTTTTCACTCAGATCATCCTCGAATTCACATGATGAGGGGTGGCAGAAGATGAGAGAAGAATGGCAATCAAATCATGCTTTATCTGTTTGTACTTTTTAATTTTACTTTTATCCACTGACCTGAAATGATTTTTCATTACTAATTATTGTGAGGAAGAGCTTCTTTACTGTGAGGGTGGCTGAGCACTGGCACAGGCTGCCCAGAGAGGCTGTGGAGATATTTCCCTGGAGATATTCAAGAGCTGTCCTGGACACAATTCTGTGCTCTGTGGTCCCTGCTTGAGTAGGGGGTGGACAAGATGACCTTCACTGGTCCCTTCCCTGTGATGATTAAATCAGGTCACGATTTGTCAAAGGCAAGGCTTGAGTCATAAATGAGATTCCTAATGCCTGGTTCAGTCTAGATTCCCCAAGCAACATTTCAGAGAGAGCTCCTTTTATGCAAAAAATGTCAATATTTAACCAGAACTCACTTAGAAAATATCTGTGTTATGAAAAGATATAAATATTCTGTGATAGCACAGATGAATTCTTAGACTGGAATTGAGTGCATAGTTGTAATCATTTTGTCAAGGTGTAAAAATTCATCCTCACTCATTCCAGTTGCTGGGCAACACTGTTTACATCCATTCTGTGTTCTGGATTTAACCCCAGTTTTGATCCCAGAACCATTGTGGCTGACATGAAAGTTAGTACCTTAGAAACCAGTAGAACAGTGTGTGGGTTCTGCATGTTAAATTCAGTACAGCCCATTAGTGTCTGTGTTTTTAATACTTGTTTTGATTGTTCTCTTTTAATTGTTCCAGGAACTGTAACTCATCTAGATAATGAAAGGCAACAAGTTTCACATGTGCTTAAAAATCCTAGAAGAAATGTGTACATTCTTTTCCAGGTGTTATGTCCCAACCAGAGTTAGTCTTTCTCATAGCATTGTCGCACCATTAATGTTGGAAAAGACATCAAAATACCTCCAAAACCATCAAGTCCAAACTGTGGCCAAATACCACCGACTAAATCACAGCCCTGAGTGCCACACTGAGTCCTTTCTTGAACACCTCCAGGAATGGTGACTCCCCCATCTCCCTTCTGATGCTTGATAACCCTTTCCATAAAGAAATTCTTCCTGATGTCCCACCTGAACCTCTCTGGCTTCATCCTTTCGTTTCTTGCAGCAATATTTAGATGTGAACCAGTCAATTAAAAAAATAATATTCTTCTCTCCATTCTGCTGAGTTTAAGAACCTTGGTTTCTGAGATCAGAGTAATTGGACTCCCATCAGAGTAATTGGACGTGGGTCAGGAGAGTTTATACTGATGGACAGACAGGCAGAGAAATGGATGGGTAGTTCAGCTGCATTAGCCTTGTTTTCCTTCAGGAGTTAGCCTCAGTGCAGCCAAGAGAGGAAAAGTATTTGCAAAATTACAAAGGGGTAAAATTACTGATATTTCCTACTAGAGGAGGCGTTTTTGTAAGTCTCTTGAGTGCTAATGCCAAGTGATCCCTTTGTTATTCATCATTCCTGAATTACTTAGAATTCCCCAGATAACTTTTCTGTCCTGACTGTGTGGATGACATGGGAAAGTGATGGGCTGAGGTGAAGTAACATCACAGAATCTGCCCTGAGGTGTGATCCAAGGCCCACAGATGCTTACACCAGGACTTTCAGGAGCATGTGGATGAGAAATTAGAGTTTGCACAGGAAATTATGAAGAAAGGAGCAATGAGACAGCTGGAAGCTTCTTGACCAAGGACAAAGTTGTCCAACACAGTGAGGTGCTGTGCTTTTGTTACAGACCACCCAAACAAGAAGCAAAGCTGGATGAACTTTAAGGACTGTAAGAAGTCTAGTCTAATGCAGTTATTTCTGAAATACTTCAAGGACAATTTCTGTGTACAGGTGTTGGATGGTTTGACTTGGTTTGTGCTGTGTGGGATCTGCTCCCTGAACAAATGATCCAGCTGGAGGGTTGGAAATTTGGTGTCAGCCTTGTCTGCAGTGTCCTGAAATGATGGAGCTCAATATCCTGAGGGAAGTGAGGAGGGCATGTGGCAGGATAATGCCTCTGGACTTTAGAGAGACTTTGGGGAAGGCAGGATTGGAAAGGATTCTCTTCAACTCCCTGTTCCTAGTGGAGTTGCTGGGCCTCCAGGAGAAACCTCCTCAAAGCCTGAGAGTTACAGCAGTCAGCAAAGTTCATCCAACCCTTCAAGCAAGGTGTCTCATGAGGAGACTGCTAAATTCCAGTTAGGTACTAGGAAAATTCCTTTTCACAATGAGGGTGCTCAGATACTGGAACGAACAGGTTGTCCAAAAGTGATGTAAAATTGCTGTCTTTGAAGATGTTAAAAAATTCTGGACAATGTCTTGAACAGGCTGGTGCAATTTCAGTATTTTCCATGCTTTGAGCACAGGGCTGGACAGTGACTCTGGAATTGCCTTTCAATATAAATTATTCTGTGATTTGTGCAGCTGGGCAAAGGGCTGGGTTAGAGAATGACTTCTGAAAACTAAACTCTGTCCTTCTTCCATCTTCTGCTATCCCTAGGTTTGATTGCACCCAGAGAAATTTTCTAATGTACTGTGAAGAAATTGCAATTTCAGTGAAATGAGACTATAACATTTTGGGGTCATTTTCTTGAAAATATTCTGAAGTTGGCCCTAACAGCCTTAAAAAAGTGAGACAGACTTCTAGTGCCACCTTAAATATCAAATTCCATTTTTTACTTTTCTGATAGTTAGACTTTTTTTTTCTTACTTCAGCTTTAATATCTGTGATGTATAGGAAGTCTGTGCTATTTGCAATGTTTCCTTACATGTTTTGAATTGTATTTTGTGCCCCTTCCTAAGTTTTTTGTTTCCCATATTTAAACCTAATTGCCAGAATTTCTTTCAAAGCACATTTTCTTTCAGTCATATTGCTGATTTTGTTCTGCACTACAGCTCTATTTTTCTCAATATGTGGGATCCAAAGGTGGAGGCAATACAGCAGGTGAGATTTCTCAAAGAATAAAATTGTACCTTCCAGGTTTCAGAGATGATGTTTTATCTGAGAACTATTCTTTTATTTTGTTGTCTGATTGATTTATTTTTTTTTTTGCATGTGGTCCAGCATAACTGACTGAATTATTATTCCCAACTTTCATTTATAGATTTATTGATTTCTTCTAGGGTGGTACTTGGAACTTTTCACCACTTCATCCCAGTGATTTTCATAAGTCCCACTCATTTGTTATGTTTGTGAACACTGACATCTTTTCCAAATACATTAAAATTATGAATGTTTTTGTATTTCATCATTGAAGCAGCCAATCAGGATTTTGAAATTATTATCTATCAGACAGAACCTTGAGTCATCTCATTTGCTTGACAGCAAATCACTGATAACTCTTATTGAAATTCACTTTTCAGTGTCTATTCCACTTTTGATGACTTTATCTTGATCATAAATATGAATCATCAGTTATGAGCATATTACATATTGTGGAACTTCTGTACATCAGTAAAGGCTTTTAAAAATTTCTATGCTGCTTATTGTTGCAAAAATAACTATTATTTAAGACCCTAAATAACTGCTTATAATTAGTTTTAATATTAAAATACCACAATAATGATCAAGCAGAAAGCTTAAAATATGAATAAGGCAACTGCTGTAAGTAAAATGTGCAATTCATGCAGATTTATTTTTAATTAGTATGATTTTTATTTATGAACATTTGCTCTTTTTTATGATTATTTGCATTCTCCCACCTGCATTTATTTCCAAAGGAATACATATGTATTGAAAATGTATTATTTTCTTATTGAAAATAATTTTTTTTAGGATGTCAGATGTGGAATGCTGTAGGGATAAAAAACATGAATAACTTCCAGATAGAAACCATTTTTAAAATCTACTGTCTTTTTAAGCAGTAGGTTTTAGGTAACAGACTGTGTTCAAATTGTGAGTACCCAGCTACACATGAGGCAATCCAGAGAGTGTAAAAGACCAAAGTTTTCCCTGGGGAAATAACTGGTTCATTTGACTGTCATTTAGGTTTTTGGTATGGAACAGTTTATATCATTTTCAATCTGTTGCTACAGAAATGTGAAATAAGGGTGTCAACTGTGAAAAATTAGGTTTTTAGGTTTTTTTTTTTT